>CM023490.1:35046519-35214547 GCA_013339685.2 Hyalomma asiaticum
CATTGTCTCTTTCCCTTAGCAGCCAGTGTCCGCTACACTGGGTTTTCTGGATGAGAGCTATGTAGCCTCCTCTGGTCACTGACGGTTGCCTATTGTATGGCCACAGCCGGACCAATGCAAAACCCAACCTTACTTCCAAGTTTTCTCACGCTAGGGCTTTTGGAAGATTTTCTGTGGGAGCTCGCACTGGTGAACCCTCTAAGGGTAGCAATGACTGTTGTCCTGTGAGGTCTCTCCGTCACCGTATCTAGGTTGCGGTCACGGCAATATTAGGTGGCGGGAAAGGCCACCTGATATTATATATATTTGAGAACACACTTAAATATAAAGAAATACCGCTTCTCGTCGCTTGCGAACGCAATATAGATATAACGAGCACGGAACTGAAACGAAACCTTCCAAGCGGTAGGAGGTATCGAGGACGGGCCAACGAGGTGCCAAAAGAGCACGTTATGACTAGGCTACGGCGACACGGTGAGGCTGTGAAGACGACAGCGAACAATTCTAAGCTGGCTGCATGCTGCAATGTGCACTTGGATTTTTCTAGATCCTGGCGGGGGTTAGCTACGGGGCTGCAGTGCTACCCTGCGGAACGCCTTCCAGGGGTGTAGGCTGAATTTTCCTTCTCGCGTATATGCTTGTGCGACTGGTGGAGGCACCCCTCGAAAAAATCCCGACGACTGAGCAAGGGCGCCATGGAATATTCTTGAACTATCGATACTAAATCAAAGGAGAGTATCAGGATTCAACGCACGATTATGCACCAAGGAGGCACAGCAGGGTGCGATACCTCAATACTTGGTGTATAAAAAGAGAACAGTGTTGGAGAGTGCATTTTATTCACACTTGGCGCCAATCTTCTCTGCCTCTTCTGTCGGCGCCTGCCGATCTTTGCGCGTACAGTCTGTCTCTTTCGCCGATAGGTGCCCATCGCTGACCGTCTTCTCTGCCGCCTTCAGGGACTTGCACCATTCGCTGGCGCCAATCTTCTCATGTTGTTTTGTGGGGTTTAACGTCCAAAAACCAGTTCTGATTATGAGAGACGCCGTAGTGGAGGGCTCCGGAAATTTCGACCACCTGGAGTTCTTTAACGTGCACTGGCATCGCACAGCACAGGGGCCTCAACATTTCGCCTCCATCGAAATGCAGCCGCCGCAGCCGGGATTCGATCCCGCGACCCTCGGATCAGCAGCCGAGTACCTTAGCCACTAGACCACCGTGGTGGGGCGCCAATCTTACCTGCCACCCCTGTCGACGTATCTCTACAAATGTTGTACTAGGCTTTCAGTCATCGTCCTGGACTTGCACCGTGTCTTACAAGGGTGAAAGCCGGTAAGACACGTGCTCGAGGCTGGAACTTCCGGCAGATGAACTCGGGCATCATGGAACCAGATGTGGAATCGGCGCCGCATTCTTCCTGCTCGGCCGCAAAGAGGAAAATATGGGTCGGCTTGCCGTCGTCGGGGACGAGGACCACGACGTGCGTGGGTCGATGGGGGCAGCAGTCCTCGACCGGCAGCTCCAGACGCACCTTCCAGGTACCGTCGTCGAATCTGATGACCTGGAAGTGCCGAGCGGACATGTCGACCTCCGTGCTGCCCCACTGTTGACGTGGATCGGTAAACACGTCTTGTTCCACCCTCACTAACCAGGTGGCGTGGGACGGGCTGCCGGCACAAGGGTCGATGACACATCATCAGTACAACGATGGATGCCTGGCTCGTACATAATGCTAACCTGCGGGGAAAAGGGGGGAACTCGAATTAGCAACTGGAAATAGCCACAAGAGGAAACACACCCTTCTCGTATAAAACTGTTGAACTAATTTGTAAATGCTGAAAACTACCCAAAAGATGACGCAATTATGCGAGAAGGGACGCGTTGATTCTTTTTGGCAGGTTGCTAGTTTCAGAAATCCGCACAATACTAGATGTTGCGCATAATCGGTAACCTAAATTTTAGAAAAGGCACACATTAACCATGACCTAAATTCATTCTGAAGTGAAAACTGCGTGCATTCACTTGCAATTGAGTTACTAATAGGAATACCGGAAACCGTACAAGCTAGGCGGAACTTACCTCGCCGTTGTCAATTGCTTGCTTCAAACCGAGAGATGTGAGGCGTTGCAGACTCCGCCGCCCCTTTTTATACCGCCCCCTGCTGTCTCATTGGTTGAAGGTACGAGTGACGTAGTCGACATCTTAAGCTTCTGATTCGCCAGTGTGCTAAATTGCTGACACACCTTCGGTCCCCCTCGTTGCTTTTTGTCCCCCTCGTGAACATTTCTCCTCTCACCTTTACGAATACCCTTTCCCAAACGTCGAGAAGTGTGAGAGGGGGAGGGGGAGAAGCCTCCAGAGAACTTGGAGATGATCCAGAAGGCCCTTGTTTGCCCATGTTTCAGTTCTCACCAAGCTCGGCGAAAAGGACAAGCTCTCGGACTGTGGTGCTGGCAATGTTTAGGAAAAAGCAAATCCGTCTGAAAGCGCTCGAAAGCCATGCTTTCCGATAAAGATGTAAAAACAGCCACTCATCTGAATGTGCCTAAATTGCAATATTCGTAACGTTTTCGGAGAAATACAACAAGAAATCAGGACTGCGCATATTATGTTGCGAATTAAACGGTTCATGGTGAAAACAGGAGCTGCACGCGGCACGTGTCGTAAAGGTTAGTATAAAAATTGAAGGACTCCTGGTTATGAAAGCTCAGAGAAAATACTAGAATGCACTGCGTTACTTTCTGCACCATTTGTAGAAATTTCGAGATAAGTAACACATTTTTGCCAGGGCGTTGTGAGAGGGGCTCTTCAACGGATTGTGCACTGATTTGCTAAAGAGCTAGTACACCGATAAGAATGTCTGTATAGTGCGCATGTACGAAGACCATTTCAACTACATATTGGCATTCAATGTATTACACACAAAGTACTGTAAATACGCACGATTTTTAATCGGGCTAGTTGGTTCATGTTCATCTGAATGAAACAGAGCGACGAAGAACAAGGACAAGAAATAGGAACACAGATACAGGACGAGCACTGAACTTACAACTGGTATTTATTCCAACAACCATGGCTTCCTTATACCGTCCAACAAGCTCGCATTTCGATAAGCACGAATTTTCACTCATCGACATCAATACATCAGCATTTTTTTTTCATAGCTCACACAAAAGGATCGTGTATGGCCAACACACTTGTCTTGCGCGCGCAGTCACCTTGACCAAAAAGAGACAAAACAAGACAAAAAGAACCAGTGCGAACGGAATATTAAGTAAACAAGATGAGCAACAAAACAGCAAAAAAAAAAAAGAAACACACGATAAAGCCCGGCCTACGATGAAAATTATAACTTCGGAGAAGTCGTGACAAACAGAAGCACGGAAAAATGAATGCACTATAAGAAACCTTTGAGATATTCAACCTCAGCGTCAGTCAGTATAATAGACGGCTTGCTGATGCAACTGTCCCAGCCTTCCTTGATGTAGAATGCAAAAGAAAAAAAAAGATAGAAAGGCATTTGTACAATGCTTCTCAAGTGCCCGACTTGGAACACTCACACAAATATCTCGCAAAACTGAAGTGTATCACACCTCGTAGATGACCGAGCATTTCATATGGTGCTGACGGCCTTGGTACGAGCCTTTGTAATTGGAGTTCAAAATTTTTGACGTCTTTAAGCCCAGGACTCCTTGCTTCTTAAAAATTTCGAGCCTCACATTTTTTGCAGACCACATTACAATTAGACAAATACAGTTCGCGGTTTAATATTTCAAGGCACGTGTTACGTACAGGAAAAAAAAAACCAAGAGGCACTTCGGGAATTACGCATGAAAGAACAGTACCAAATGTATTGCGATGTATGACAAATGTCCAAATTTATGCAGAATATGAAAATAGCGGTGACATGATCAGAGCAGGCTTCAGAAGTAACACGGGATGGGACAAACAGTGTGCCTACGGGTATTAGCATGTGAGTTAAAAAAAAATAAAGTTTACGAAGTGAACCTTGAAGTTGCGATATCCAATTCAGTCATATATACCATACATTATAAACAAAGATCAAGTCGACGAATATTTTAGGTGAATTGACGCAACAACCCCAGACCACGCTTTTGTTATCAACTCTCATTGCAGAAAAATATAAGGATTAGGACGCAGACAGCTTGCGTGTTTTTTGGGGAGCTAGGGTGAAATTGTAGAGTAAATCATATCCACGTATAGAAGTACATGCGCGCCCCGCCACGGTGGTCTAGTGGTTATGGCACTCGGCTGCTGATCCGAAGGTCGCGAGATCGAATCCCGGCCGCGGCGGCTGCATTTCGATGGAGGCGAAATGTTGAGGCCCGTGTGCTGTGCGATGTCAGTGCACGTTAAAGAACCCCAGGTGGCCTAAATTTCCGGAGATCTCCACTACGGCGTCTCTCATAATCAGAACTGGTTTTGGGACGTTAAACCCCACAAATCATCAGAAGTACATGCGTGTACGCCAAAGGAGGCAAACGCTGTCGAGTAGAAAAAGAAGTGTTCTCGGAAAAGGTGATTTCAAGAACACAGTGGTCAACATAACTAGAGTTCAGTGGGGGCCACCTCAACGCGGTCCCGGGTAAACGTGACTGGGTTTATTTGGTTAACACAAACTGCGGAATAAGAAATCCAGCCAGCAACTGTGAAACAAAAGAACATACAGGCAAAACCTATTCAAAATTAACATGGTCGTCAATTCACCCTCAATGACTATCATTCGCGGATTCGTGGATGCCACATAGAGATATATACGTATGCAGTCTTATAGCAAAGAAACGCGAACAGAAGGAACGCTCTCGGAGTACTAATATTGTCATATTCAAAATGTTCTTTATGTCTCGAAGTCAGCGTAGAAGTAAGTCTGATGCAGAAATTCAGTGTGCCGTAAAAAAAAAATCAAAAGCATGTTTCAGTCAACCCTCCTGTACTTGTATTTGAATTTCGCATAGTATTATATTTGGAACAAATACAAAACAAATAAATGAAAAAAAAGTGTAATTCGATATTGCACGCGACAACCACGACAAAAGCGAACCTACTTGCCAGACTAATGTAGTCAGTGGTGTTGGTGAAAAATCATATGATATTGCCTCCGCTATATCGATTTTATGTCCACGTGGTACATTCTTTATGCAATTTCTACGGACTGGCTTAATCCAACAGAAGTGTAGGTCATTTTTTTGTTGGTCTACACATCTTCGATAACAGATTACTTACTCCCGCTACAAGGACAAAAGTGATTAATTGTAATGGAGATCTCATGTTCCACATAAACGAAAGAAAAAGGTAGAGGGATGTTTGCATTGTGCTGGCGCAAACCTAGGTAACATAAAAATGAAGACCCCAAGACGTGTGTTTTTTTTTTTTAGAAATCTTTGGTGTTTTATATTCCCGCGTTTTTACTTGCTTGGAAAAGACGTGTTCGAGAAGATATAAGCGAATGTCATAGCGCTGGTGCTTGTAACGTCTTCGTGGGCCTTTATTATTGCTGGTGCCGAGTAGCGTATATTTTAGCAGCGCTTGCAATAGCATATGCCACACCGCTTGCTCAGCAGATATGACTGACAACTCTCAACAATATATAGAGTCATATCAGTCACGGCCAAATAACAAAAATACGTTTCACATAAACATCTAAAAAAAACTAAGTGCATGAGTTTCCATTGCTTACACCCCCCACCTGCCGCTCCCATTCTTCTGGTTTCCCCACTTCTTTCACCTTCCTGGTAAAGCCTGTCACTACAGAAACTATCCAGACTCTCTCCAAGGCCAGAGGGGAGGTGCAGTAGTTTAGTGCACACTTTGAGTGTTGGAAGTGCAGGGTACCCATTCCGAGAACGCATTGTCACTGGTGAATGAGTTTCTTTTTCCCAATATTTTTCCTCAAACACAGCTGCTAAGAGCAGGCTGTCACTAAGCAGTCTTCAGTTTTTTCTTTTGGACGACTACAGGGCATGGACTACAGGGCAGGGGGCAGAAAGCCTTGTGGCTCAGCTGCCTTTCTGAACCAATCTAACCATACTTATAAGAAGGCTGCAGCTGTGAGCTCATTTTTTGCAGCTGTCTTTCGTGCACCATGACAACAAAAGGAACTCCATCCACGTGCTTTGAATAAGCACCAAGGAACCTTAAAATATGTGTAGGTCAAAAATGTCAGACTCCAAGAAAGAACCCCTTGCCTGAAGGGTAACCTTGCCTGAAGGAGGCTGTAACAAAGGAGTAGAGTAAAAAAAGAAAGAACTTCCACACTGGTGTTGGAAGGCTTCTGAAAAGTGACAGCAGGCCTTACTGCCATTGATATGGAAGAGGAAATATGCGTGGATGCGGCAGAGCGGGATTCACCATGTCGGTGACGGGGAAGAGGGGGAGCTGACAAAACTCAAAAGTGGGGAGCCAGCATATCGCAGAATGTTGTGACGGCAGAAAAGCGAAAAGCGAGTTGGCGACAAAACTCCAAAAATATTTCTGCGGTATGTGGAGGACTGCTTCGATACATCAAGGACATATTATGTAGGCGCGTTCGCCGCCCATCTTCAATCGATCGAGCCAGTCATTCAGTTTACCATTGAAGGAGAAGAAAGACAAAAAGAAGGCAGCTGCTTGTCGTTTCTGGACGTGTTCATGAAAAGGACAGGTGGATCCCTCCAGTTCGTGGTACAGACAGGAAACCCACACCCACTGGACGCTACTTCAATGCTCACTCGAACCACCCTTTCCACCACGAAGAAGCGATGGTAATATTGTTGAGTCGGGCTCGGAGGGTCTATGCTTGGGCCCTAGAAATCTTTTACCCGGATTTTCACTTTTATAACTTTTTCGAAAGCGCATATGTTTTCAGAAGGATAAAAACGCGCAGGCTTTGCACTTTCAGTCAATACTGAACACCTGTGCTATAGCGTCCGACAGTCGTCTTATTTAAGGCATTCAGAGGATGCAGCAAGACATGATGTGAACTAAATTGATTGTTTTTTATAGAAGCAAGCAACACAGATAACTTTATAAATTATCAATACTTTGTTATGAATCTTGAATATTTTATAACGCTATTATAGTTTTATCTCCTCTGCATTCATCTCGTTTAGAGATAATGCGTAGGATCGAAAATTGTGGCATGTGACAATTCTGAGGACACTCAAACTTTGCATATTACGGGCGAAATTCCGCTCGGCCAGGGTCAGAAAATACAGGGAATCGTGTCTCATCTACAAGTTCAATGACATCCAGCCTGCCGGCACAAACGTTTCAAAGAGAGCCCTTGGGTCCTAGGTGCCATGGGGCTTAACGACCGTGACTGCGCAAGGTTAGGGGCTTTTGAAAATACAAACTAGCCATGGTTCTTCACAAAAGTCTCTTTTCAAGTCCTCCAGTTGGACTAAAGCAAAGGCGTGAAAGGTATTATTCGCCCTTTCACGGAACACAGCCGGCCAGAGGAGCCATGCTTTCGTTCTTCCCAGCTATATTAGTCACGCTAACAAATGTCACCCAAATCCCCTCATCTATACCCCCCCCCCCAACCCCCTTTCTTTTTTTGTCTTTCGAACATGCCGCTTTTCTCATCCTCTTCTTCTTCTGAGGAGGACAGTGTGCAAAAAGTGCAGCAACGAACTGTCAAGAAGGCAGTTGCACTGCTGCAACACATATCGGTGGCCTAGGCTCTTCAGGAAGTAGTTCGTTCAACGCCCACTGCCGTCGTGCGCCCAGCGATTTGGCTAATGGGGGGAGAGGTACCCCCCCCCCCCTTCTTTTCTCTATCCACGTTAAGTGCTAACTTGCCCTCTCAAGCATGCTTAGTCGCGCTCCCATAAGACTGCAGAATATAGCGTCTTTCCCGACTCCAAATTCACTACTACTAGCATAGTAGCCGTCCTGAAGAAAAGTCCATTACTCGAAATGTTGGCTCCAGCGAGGTTCCCTGTTGTACATGGATTTCAGGGATCTCTTCGTTTATTCGAGCCTGTCTCTACCCGTGAGCTTCTCTTCTAGACCCATTATCAGGTGGAATTTTAGATAATAAACGTGACCATCAATATAGATAATGTCTGCCGGTGTTATCCACCCAGCGAAAAGAAAGGCTTGGTACTCTTTGTATGTGCGCATTGCAGGAATGACCAGAGGGTGCTACATCGCCCTCATCGTGTAACCCATTGTTGCTGAGATTGGTCCATAGGAGTACCAAGCGCGCAGGTGTCGCCCTTCTTTAAAAGAAGAGGCGTGCAGGACACGGACACAAGGAGAGCAGTGGACAACACGAACACCACTGCTCTCCTTGTGTCCGTGTCCTCCACGCCTCTTCTTTTGATTATGGACTGTTACCAACTCGCTCAACTTTCTGTCCTTCCGCGCTTCTTGGTTAGTTTTATTGTTCAGTGCCCTGAGGGCTAGAGCCACACTCCATTCTCACTTCTTTGTTGTCTCCCAACATTCTTCTAACTCAACATGTTCCTGCAGCGAGCACAAAAGAAAGCAGGACCATGCACCAAGGCGTCCTTGGTACTAACACACATGCTGTCATAGAGGTGACAGATGCACAGTTCAATGAAGTTTTCTGTACCCGGCAGCAGCACCAGAATGTACAGCTTGGCGGACAGAAGAGGCAAGGTTTAGTCTTGCATTAGCCCACCTGTGGCTGTACACTAAATGAAGGCAACCCGTTCTCCTACGCCAGCAGGTGTCCCACTTTCCTGGACACATGTGTCCATTGTTTAGTTCTTTTGTGTTCCTTGCCGGGTTATCTGGCGAACAGCAGAATGCCGGAAATCAACAAAGGGAAGCCAGAAAGAGGTGCAGCTGGGCTGCTCTAAAAACCGCGACATCTGCGCGCCTCATTGTCTTCCTATCCTTAGCACCAAGTGTCAGCAACATTTTGTTTTCTGGATGGATGGATGTTTGGAGGGTCCCCTGTATAACAGGGCGGTAGCTCGCGGGCCACCAAGCTCTACCTTTATTTTTTCCCCTGCAAACGTTTGTTTTCCCGAATGGCACATATTTTCACAACTAAATTTTCTCCTCGCCTACCTATGTTATCCATTATCGTTTCACTGTGGAATAACAATTTTACGCGAACGACCTTGCGTTTCTGTTTGCTCCATGCTTTTGCGCCACCAATAGTACTCTAAGCGCCTTTTACTTATTTCTATCGCCGACATGCCCAGCTTTCCAGTGCTATCACTGAAACCGATGTCGCAGAGGGCACTTTTTGGAACACAATCTACGAAGGCTTAATGTAGCAAACGAAACCCAAACACAGCACGCACGAATACACCCATGTGAAAGGTTGTTGGTAATGTCTAGTGTAAAGAATAGTCGACACCAGGTTACTGCAACCATGTGGAACCAAGTAGAGCCAGTAAAGATTGGCGCGAATTTTAAGTCCTAGCTGGAAATGTACACCACCCTATCGCTGCCTGCAAATTGTGCAAACCAGACGCTTGATAGTCATGAATATTATGGCATGAAAATTTAGATAATTACCTTGTTTTCTGTAGGAGACGTCTAGGGCGAGACGTTTAATATTAAGACCTTTCTCGACATTCGTAAACAAATGAAAGCGGGAGTAAGAAATCTCTAGGCGACATTTACTCCATAAAATAAAAAAGAAAGCAGTGCCCCGAACTTAACGAAACTGACTAAATTTTCTCAAGCTAGAGCTTTTGAAAGTGCTCTGTGGGAGCTCGCACAGGTGAACCCTCTTAGCAGCGGAGCTCTTCTAATGGTCGCAATGTCCATTGTCCTGTGACGACCGTCCGTCACCCAATTTCTGTTGGTGGTCCGACCAATATTGAGTGGCCGGAAAGGCCTCCCAACATTATATATACTTGAGAGCACAATTAAAAATAAAAAATAGCGCTTGTGATAAGGATATAGATACTACGAGCACGCATCTGAAACGCAACCTTCCAAGCGGTAAGAGGTATTGATCCCGGGCCACCAAGGTGCCAAAACAGCACGCTATCACTAGGCTACGGCCACTGGCGACGCGGTGAAGATAACAGCAACAATGCCAAGTTGGCTGCATTGTGCATTTTTCTAGTTTGGCGCGAAATAGCAGAAAAAACCTGCAGTGAAATGCCGCATAGAAAGCCTTCTAGAGGTGTAGGCTGATTTATCCTCCTTGCGCACATATCCTCGCGCCAGTGGTGGAGGCACCCCTCGAAACACTGCCGATAACTGTGGAAGGACGCTATGGAATATTGTGGAGCTATTACTACTAAATAAAAGCAGAGTATCAGGATTCAACGAACGATTATGCACCGAGGAGGCACAGCAGGGTGCGGCACCTGCATACTTTGAGTAAGAAAAGGGAACAGTGTTCGAAAGTGCATTTTATTCACACATGTATCTTTACAAAGGTTGTACTGGACGTTCAGTCGTCATCGTTGACCTCCACCATGCCGTACGATTCGAAAAGCTCGATGAGCTGCGCCAGGTCCACATCCCGCCCACGTGGCTGGGACTTCTGGCAGACGACCTCGGGCATCATGGTAGCAGACGTGGGCTCGACTGCACATTCTTCCGGCTCGGCGGCAACGATGAAGAGGTCCGTCGGGGTGCCGTCGTCGGACACGTGGACGGCTACGTGCGTGGGTCGATGGGGGGCGCAGTCCTCGTCCGGCAGCTCCAGACGCACCTTCCAGGTACCGTCGTCGAACCTGACGACCTGGAAGTGCCGTCCGGACATGTCGACCTCCATGCTGCCCCACTGTTGACATGGGTCGGTGAAGACGTCTTCTTGCACCCTCACCGAACCAGGAGGTGTGGGACAGGCTGCCGGCTCGAGGGTCGATGACACAGCGTCAGTAGAACGCCGGATGTCTGGGTCGTACATAATGCTGACCTGCGGAGAAAAGGGGGACCCCGAATTAGGAACTGGAAATAGCCACAAGAGGAAATGCACGCTTCTTGTATAAAACTGCTAAACTAATTTGTAAATAACGCTGAAAGTGGTAACTAGCCAAGAGACGACGCAATGGTGGGAGAAAGGACATACGCGTTGATTCTTTTAGGCGGGTTGCTAGTTTCAGAAATCTGCACAACCTCAGCTATTTCTGAACACTAGATGTTGCGCTTAATTGGTAACCTAAATTTTAGAAAGGCCGCAATAACGATGACTTAAATTCATTCCGAAATGAAAACTGCGTGCATCCGCTTGCAAGTGCGTTAAAATTAACACAAGAAACAGTGCAAAATAGGCAGAACTTACCATGTCGTTGACAGCTGCTTCCATCCAACCGAGAGAATCGTAAGGGTGCAGACTCTGAGGCGCCCGTTTTTATACCACGCCCTGCTGTCTCATTGGTTGAAGGTACGAGTGACGTAGTAGACATCTTATGCTTCTGATTCGCCGGTGTGCTAAATTGCTGACACATCTTCGGTCCCCCTCGTTGCTTTTTGTCCCCCTCGTGAACTTTTCTCCTCTCACTTTTCCGAATACCCTTTCCCAGACGTCGAGAAGTGTGAGAGGAAGGGGTCGAAGCCTCCAGAAAACTTGGAGATGATCCAGAAGGCCCTTGTTTGCCCATATTTCTGTTCTCACCAAGCTCGGCGAAAAGGACAAGCTCTCGGACTGTGGTGCTGGCAATGTTTAGGCTAGCGCAAATCCATCTCAAGTCCGTCGAAAGCCATGCTTTCCGATAGAGATGTAAAAACAGTCACTTATCTGAATGTGCCTAAATTGCAATATTGGTAACGTTTTCGGAGAAATAAAACAAGAAAACAGAAGGGCGCATATTACGTTGCGAATTAAATAGTTGATGTTGAAAACGCGGGCTTCTCGCGGCAGGTGTCGTAAAGGGGAGTATAAAAATTTAAGGACTGCTGGTTGGGAAAGCTCAGAGAAAATACTAGAATGCACTGCATTATTTTCTGCTCCATTTGTACAAATTTTGAGATATGTAACATATTTTCGCTAGCGCGTTGTGAGAGGGCTCTTCAACGGAGTGTGCACTGATTTGCTAAAGAGCTAGTACACCGATAAGAATGTCTGTATAGTGCGGATATTCGACGACTAGTTCAACTACCTATTGGGATTCAGAGTGTTAGACAGAATATGCTGTAAAGACGCAGGATTTTCAATCGGGCTAGTTGGTTCATGTTCACGTGAATGAAACAGCGCCAAGAACAAGGACAAAATAGGAACACAGATACAGGGCGAGCGCTGAACTTACAACTGGTATTTATTCCAACAACCATAGCTTTCTTATACTGTCCAACAACCTCGCATTTCCACAAGCACGAAATTTCAATCAGCGACATCGATACATCAGCAATTTTTTCTTCATAGCTCACACAAAAGGTGCGCGTAGTCCAGCACGCGTGTCTTGCGTGCGCAGTCAGCTTGATCAAAAAGAGGCAATAAAGAACCACTGCGAACGGAATATAAACCATCAACAAGAAGATCAACAAAACAGCCAAAAAACAAGAAACGGCCCCACCCCCCCCAACACACACACGCACGCAAACACACGATAAAACGCAGCCAACAGAAAGACGGAGAAAAAAATTCACCGTAAGAAACCTTTTTCGTGATATTCAACCTCAGCGTCAGTCAGTATAACAGACGGCTTGCTCATGCAACTGTCCCCGCCTTCGTTGGTGTAGAATGAAAAAGAAAACAAAGAAAGATATTTGTGCAATGCTTCTCAAGTGCCCGACTTGGAGCACTCACACAAATATATGGCAAAACTGAAGTGTATCACACCTGGTAGATGACCAAGCATTTCTTAGGGTGCTAACGCGCTTCGTACGAGCCTTCGGTATTGGAGTTGAAAATTTTTTAACGTCTTCAAGCCTAGCGTTCCTCGCTTCCTGGAAAATTTGCGGCCTCACATTTTGCTCGAGGCCAGATTTCAATGAAGCAAATACAGTTCGCGGTTTAATATTTCATGGCACGAGTTACACATGGCAAAAAAAAAAAGAACCAATAGGAACTTCGACATGTACGCATGAGAGAACGGCACCCAAAATATATTGCGGCGTATGAAAAATGTTACAATTTATGCAAGATATAAAAATATCGGTGATATGATCAGAGAAGGCTTCAGAAATAACATGGGATGGCACAAACAATGTGCCCGCAGGTATTACAGGGGGAGTTAAAAAAGATAAAGCCTACAAAGGGTACCGTGATGAAGCGACAACGAATACAGTCATATATACCATAACGGTCAAGCCGACGAATATTTTAGGTGAATTAACGCAACAACCCCACACCATGCTTTTGTTAGCAAATCTCATTGCACACAAAGATAAGGATTAGGACGCAGACAGTTTACGTGTGTTTTGAGGAGTTAGGGTGAAATTGTAGAGTAAATCATATCCACGTATAGAAGTACATGCATGTACGCCAAAGGAGGCAAGCGTTGTCGAGTAGGAAAAAAAAGTGTTCTCGGAAAAGGTGATTTCAAGAACACAGTGGTCAACATAACTAGAGTTCAGTGGGGGCCACCTCAACGCGCTCTCGGGTAAACGTGACTGTGCTTATTTAGTTAACACAAACTGCGGAATAAGAAATACACTCAGCAATTGTGAAACAAAAGAATATACAGGAAAAACCGATACAAAATTAACATGGTCTTCAATTCACCCTCAATGACTATCATTCACGGATTAGTGGATGCCACTAAGAGATAGATATACGAATGCAGTCTTGAAGCAAAGAAACGCGAAAAGGAAGTACGCTCTCGGAGTACTAATACTCTCATATTCAAAATGTTCATTATGTCTTGAAGTCAGCGTAGAAGTCACTCTGATGTAGGAATCCAGTGTGCCAGGAAAAAGAAAACTGCGATAGCATGTTTCAGTCAACCTTCCCGTATTTGTATTTGAATTTCCCATAGCATTATATTTGGAACAAACACAAGACAAATAAATGAAAAAAAAGTATAATTCGAAATTGCGCGCGACAACCATGACAAGAGGGAACCTACTTTGCCAGACTAATGTAGTCAGTGCTGTTTATGAAAAACCATAAGATATTGCCTCCGCTATTTCGATTTTTTGTGCACGTGGTACATTCTTTATGTAATTTCTGCGAACTGGCTTAATCCAACAGAAGTGTGTATCGTTTTTTTTTGTTGGTCTACACAACTTCGATAAAACATTTACTCCTTCTACAATGATAAAAGTGATTAATTGTAACGGCGATCTCATGTTCCACATAAACGAAAGAAAAAGGTCGAGGGGGGTTTGCATTGGTGCTGGCGCAAACCTAGGTAACATAAAAGTGGAGATTCCCAAGACAAGTATTTTTTTAGGGATCTTTGGTGTTTTATATTCATGCGTTGTTACTTGCTTGGAAAAGACATGTTCGAGAAGATTCAAGCCAACGTGATAGCGGTGGTGATTGTAACGTCTTCGTGGGCCTTTATTATTCCTGGAGCCGAGTATAGCGTATATTTTAGCAGCGCTTGCAGTAGCATATGTCACTCCGCTTGCTCAGCAGATATGACTGACAACTCTCAACAATGTATAGAGTCATATCCGTCGTGGTGAAACAGCAAATACGTTTTACATAAACCTCTAAAAAAATTAAGTGCAGAAGTTTCCATTGCCCCACCCGCTGCTCCCATTCTTCTGGTTTCCCCACTTCTTCCTTCTTCCTGGTGGAGCCTCTTCCTGGTAGAGACTATCCAGACTCTCTCCAAGGCCAGAGGGGAGGTGCAGTTGCTTAATGTACACTTTGAGTGTTGGAAGTGCAGAGTTCCCATTCCGAGAACACATTCTCACTGGTGAATGAGTTTCTTTTTCCCAAATATTTTTCCCCCAAACACAGCTGCTAAGAGCACATTATCACTAACCAGTCTTCAGTTTTTTTTTTTCTTTTGGCCGACTACAGGGCCTGGACTACAGGGCAGGGGGGAGAAAGCCTTGTGGCTCAGCTGACTTTCTGAACGAATTTAACCATACTTTTAAAGAAGGCAGCAGCTGTCAGCTCTTTTTTTTTTTTTGTCAGCGGTCTTTGGTGCAGGACGATAACAAAAGCAGCTCCATCCACGTGTTTTGAAGATGCACGAATGCACCTTAAATATGTGCGTGGTCAAACATTTCAGCCTCCAAGAAAGAACCCTTGCCTGAAGGAGGCTGTAACAAGGGATTGCAGTAAAAAAAAAAAAAAAAAACTTCTTCACTCTTGTGTTAGAAGGCCTCTGGGAAGTGCCGGCAGGCCTGACTGCCATTAATATGGAAGAGGAAATATGCGTGGGCGCGACAGAGCGTGATTTACCAAGTCGGTAACGGGGAAGAGGGAGAGCTGACGAAAGTCAAAAGTGGGGAGCCAGCATTTCGCAAAATGTTGTGACGACAAGAATGGGAAAAGCGAGTTGGCGACATCACTCCAAAAATATTTCTGCGGTATGTGGAGGACTGCTTCGATACATCAAGGCCCTATTATGTAGACGCGTTCGCCGCCCATCTTCAATCGATCCAGCCAGTCATTCAGTTTACCATTGAAAGAGAAAAAAGACAACAACAACAACAACAAAAAAGACAGCTGCTTGTCGTTCCTCGATGTGTTCATGAAAAGTACAGGTGGACCCCACCAGTTCGCAGTACAGACAGGAAACCTACACACACTGGACGCTACTTCAATGCTCACTCGAACCACCCTTTCCACCACGAATAAGGGGTGGTAACATTGTTGAGTCGGGCTCGGAGGGTCTAGGCGTGGGACTTAGAAATCATTTAGCCGGATTTTCATTTTTATAACTTATGTTACAACTTATAACATAATTATGTTTTCAGCAAGATAAAAACGCGCAGGCTTCGCACTTTCAGTCAATATTGCAGGCCTGTGCTATAGCGTCCGACAGTCAGCTTATTTAAGGCATTCAGAGGCTGCACCAAGACTTGATGTGATCTAAATTGATTGTTTTGTGGAAGCAAGCAACGCATATAATTTTATGAATTATCAATACATTGTTATGAAGGTTGCTAATTTTATGACGCTATTCTCAGAAGCCTTCTAAGTTTTATCTCAAGTCTGCATTCATCTCCTTCGGTGATAATGCGTAGGATCGAAAATTGTGCCATGTAACAATTCTGACGACACTCAAACTTTCCACACTACAGGCGAAATTCCGCTCTTCCAGGGACACAAAATACAAGGAATCGTACTTTATGTACAAGTTCAATTCCATCCAGCCTGTCTGCAGAAACGTTTCAAAGGGAGCCCTTGGGTCCATTAGATGCCATGGGGCTTAACGACCATGACTGTGCAAGGTTAAGGGCTTTTGAATATAGAAGCTAGCCATGGTTCTTCACAAAAGTCTCTTTTGAAGTCCTCCAGTCGGACCAAAGCAAAGGTGTGAAATGTATTAGTCGCCCTATCACGGAACACAGCCCGCCAGAGGAGCAAAGATTCCTTTTTGTTTTTTTTTTGTCGGGTTTTACGTCCCAAAACCAGTTCTGATTATGAGAGGCCCTAGTGGAGAGGTCAAGAAATTTCGACCACCTGGAGTTCTTTAACGTGCTTTGACATCGCACAGCACACAGGCCTCAACATTTCGCCTCCATCGAAACGCATCCGCGGAGGCCGGGATTCGTTCCCGCGACCCTCGGATCAGCACCCGAGTACCATAGCCACACCACCTTGGCGAGGCAAGCTTTCGTTCATCCCAGCTGTATTAATCACGCTAACCTATTTCACCCTAATCCCTCACCTATACCCCCCCCCCCCCCTACATCCCCCCTTCTTTCTTTGTCTTTCGCACATGCCGCTTTTCTCATCCCTTTCTTCTGAGGAGGAGGACAGTGTGCAAAAAGTATAGCAACGAACTCTGGAGAAGGCAGTTGCAACTGTTACAACACATATCGGTGGCCTGGCTATTAGACCGTTCGCCTCCTCTTTCGGAGGTAGTGCGTTCGATGCCCACTGCCGTCGGGCGCCCAGCGATTGTGCTAATGGGGGAGACGTACCCTGGCCCCGTCTTTTATCTATCCACATTAAGTGCTTACTTGTTCTCTCGAAGATCCTTAGTCGTGCTCCCATAAGGGCCGCAGAAAACAGCCGTGTTTCCCGACTCCAAATTTAATACTACTACCATAGTTGCCGTCCTGAAGAAGACAAGTCCATAAGTCGAAATGTTGGCTCCAGCGAGGTTCCCTGTTCTAAATCGATTTCAGCGATCTCTTCGTTGATTCGAGCCTCCGTCTACCCCTGAGCTTCTCTTCTTGACACATTATCAGGTTCAATTTTAGATAATAAACTTGACCATCAATATAGATATTGTCTGCCGGCGTTGTCCACCTAGCGAAAAGAAAAGCTTGGTGCCCTTTCTACGTGCGCATTGCAGGAATGACCAGAGGGTGCTACATTGCCCTCATCGCGTAACCCAGTGTTGCTGAGATTGGTCCCTAAGAATAGGAAGCGCGCAGGTGTCGCGCTTCTTGGTTAGTTTTATTGTTCAGTGCCCGGAGGGCTAGAGCCACACTCCATTCTCACTTCTTTGTTGTCTCCCCACATTCTTCTAACTCAACATGTTCCTGCAGGGAGCACAAAAGAAAGCAGGACATGCACGAACGCGTCCTTGGTACTAACACACATGCTGTCATAGAGCTGACAGAGGCACAGTTCAATGAAGTTTTCTGTACCCGGCAGCAGCACCAGAATGTACAGCCTGGCGGATAGAAGAGGCAAGGATTTGTCTTGGATCAGCCCACCTGCGGCTGTACAATAAGCGAACACGACCCCTTCTTCTACGCCAGCAGGTGTCCCACTTCCCTGGACACATGTGTCCATGGTTTAGTTCTTGTGTGTTCCCCGTCGGGTTATCTGACGAACAGAAGAATGCCGGAAATCAACAAAAGGAAGCCAGAAAGAGGTGCAGCTGGGCTGCTCTAAAAACCGCGACATCTGCGCGCCTCATTGTCTTCCTACCCTTACCACCGAGTGTCAGCAACATTTTGTTTTCTGAATGGATGGATGTTTGGAGGGTCCCCTGTATAACAGGGCGGTAGCTCGCGGGCCACCAAAGCTCTACCTTTATTTTTTCCCCTGCAAACTTTTGTTTTCCCGAATGGCACATATTTTCACAACTAAATTTTTTCCTCGCCTACCTATGTTATCCATTATCGTTTCGCTGTGGAATAATTTTACGTGAACTACCTTGCGTTTGTTTGCTCCATGCCTTTGCGCCACCAATACCCTAAGCGCCCTAAGCGGTAGGAGGTATTGATACCGGGCCACCAAGGTGCCAAAACAGCACGCTATCACTAGGCTGTGGCCACTGGCGACGCAGTGAAGATGACAGCGAAAATTAATATTTTCGCTGTCATCTTCACTGCGTCGCTGAATTATCCTTCTTGCGCACATATAATTGGGCCAGTGGTGGAGGCACCCCTCGAAACACTGCCGACAACCGTGGAAGGACGCTATGGAATATTGTGGAGCTATTAATACTAAATAAAAGCAGAATATCAGGATTCAACGCACGATTATGCATCGAGGAGGCACATCAGGGTGCGGTACCTGCATACTTTGAGTATAAAAAGGGAACAGTGTTCGAGAGTTTTAATTTTATTTACGCTGTATCTATACACAAATTCCACGAGGCGATCAGTGCTCCTCTTGAATTTGTACCATGCCGTACGATTCGAAAAGCTCGATGAGCTGCGCCAGGTCCACATCACGCCCTCGTGGCTGGGACTTCTGGCAGACGACGTCGGGCATCATGGTAGCAGACGTGGGCTCGACTGCACATTTTTCCGTCCCGGCCGCAACGATGAAGAGGTCCGTCGGGGTGCCGTCGTCGGACACATGGACGGCGACGTGTGTGGGTCGATGGGGGCCGCAGTCCTCGTCCGGCAGCTCCAGACGCACCTTCCAGGTACCGTCGTCGAATCGGGCGACCTGGAAGTGGCGACCGGACATGTCCACCTCCATGCTGCCCCACTGTTGACTTGGATCGGTGAAGACGTCTTCTTGCACCCTCACCGAACCAGGAGACGTGGGACAGGCTGCCGGCTCGAGGGTCGATGACACAGCGTCAGTAGAACGGTGGATGTCTGCGTCGTACATAATGCTGACCTGCGGAGAAAAGGGGGACCCCGAATTAGCAACTGGAAATAGCCACAAGAGAAAACGCACGCTTCTTGTATAAAACTGTTAAACTAATCTGTAAATAAAGCTGAAAGTGGTAACTAGCCAAGAGACGACGCAATCATGCGAGAAAGGACAAACGGGTTCATTTTTTTTTTTTTCGGATTGCTAGTCTCAGAAATCAGCACAATCTCAGCTATTTCTGAACACTAGATGTTGCGCATAATTGATAACGTTAATTTTAAAAAGGGCGCACATTAACCAAGACTTAAATTCATTCTGAAGTGAAAACTGCGTGCATTCACTTGCAATTGAGTTACTAATAGGAATACCGGAAACCGTACAAGATAGGCAGAACTTACCTCGTCGTTGTCAATTGCTTGCTTCAAACCGAGAGATGTGAGGCGCTGCTGACTCCGAGGCCCCTTTTTATACTGCTCCCTGCTGTCTCATTGGTTGAAGGTGCGAGTGACATAGTAGACATCTTAAGCTTCTGATTCGCCGGTGTGCTAAACTGCTGACACATCTTCGGTCCCCCCTCGTTGCTTTTGTCCCCCTCGTGAACATTTCTCCTCTCACTTTTCCGAATACCCTTTCCCAGACGTCGTCAAGTGTGAGAGGGGAGGGGTGGAAGCCTCCAGAGAACTTTCAGATGATCCAGAAGGCCCTTGTTTGCCCATGTTTCTGTTCTCACCAAGCTCGGAAAAAAGGAAAAGCTCTCGGGTTGTGGTGCTGGCTATGTTTAGGAAAAAGCAAATCCGTCTGAAAGCGCTCGAAAGCCATGCTTTCTGATAAAGATGTAAAAACAGCCACTTATCTCAATATGCCTAAATTGCTATATCGGTAACGTTTTTGGAGAAATAAAAGAAGAAGACAGGACTGCGCATATTATGTTGCGAATTAAATGGTTCATGGTGAAATTTTGAAATGTACAATTGTATAAGCGGGTATTGTGTATGCTGTTATTTCCTGTATGATTCAATCATGTAGTTCTCTCTTTTTTTAAATATCTATCCAATCATGTTTTTGTCACTGTCGAAACCGCGTGCATAACTACATAGGTATGTCATAAAATTGGTCCCGTCACTAGCCAGCTAGGCTATGGGACCAAGCGAGTGTTTGCGATGCTTTTGTCACGTTTATTTCGAAGATACAATAAAAAAAAACACGAACTGCACGCGGCACGTGTCGTAATGGCGGGCATAGAAATTCAAAGACGGCTGGTCATGAAAGCTCAGAGAAAATACTAGAATGCGCTGCGTTATTTTCTGCACCATTTGTAGAAATTTCGAGATAAGTAACACATTTTTGCCAGGGCGTTGTGAGAGGGCCTGTTCAACGGATTGTGCAATGATTTGCTAAAGAGCTAGTACACCGATAACATGTCTGTATAGTGCGCATGTACGAAGACCAGTTCAACTGCATATTGGCATTCAATGTATTACACACAAAGTACTGTAAATACGCACGATTTTTAATCGGACTAGTTGGTTCATGTTCATCTGAATGAAACAGAGCGACGAAGAACAAGGACAAAAAGTAGGAACACGGACACAGGACGAGCACTGAACTTACAACTGGTATTTATTCCAACAACCATGGCTTCCTTATACCGTCCAACAACCTCGCATTTCGATAAGCACGAAATTGCAATCAGCGACATCCATACATCAGCATTTGTTTTTTTTTTTTTCATAGCTCACACAAAAGGATCGTGTATGGCCTAGCACACGTGTCTTGCGCGCGCAGTCACCTTGACCAAAAAGAGAAAATCAGACAAAGAAGAACCAGTGTGAACGGAATATTAAGTAAACAAGATAAGCAACAAAACAGAAAAAAAAACACACACACGCGATAAAGCCCGACCTACGATGAAAATTATAAGCTCGGAGAAGTCGTGAAAACCAGAAGCACGGAAAAACGAATTCACTATAAGAAACCTTTTTCAGATATTCAACCTCCGCGTTAGTGAGTATAACAGACGGCTTGCTGATGCAATTGTCCCCGCCTTCCTTGATGTAGATTGCAAAGGATAAAAAGAAGAAAGACATTCGTGCAATGCTTCTCAAATGCCCTACTTGGAGCATTCATACTAATATCTGGCAAAGCTGAAGTGTATCACACCTTGTAGATGACCAAGCATTTCATAGGGTGCTAACGGGCTTCGTACAGGCCTTCGGCATTCGAGTTCAAAAATTTTAACGTCTTTAAACCTAGCGTTCAATAGCTTCCTTGAAAATTTCCGGCCTCACATTTCTCTCGAGGTCACATTTCAATGAAGCAAATACAGTTCGCGGCTTGATATTTCATGGCACTAGCTACACATGAGAAAAAAAAAAGAAGAACCAATGGGAACTTCGACAAGTACGCATGACAGAACGGCACCCAAAATGTATAGCGATGTATGAAAAATGTTACAATTTACGCAGAACATAAAAAGAGCGGTGACCTTATCAGAGGAGGCTTCAGAACTAACATGGGATGGGACAAACAATGTGCCCACAGGTATTAGAGGGAAAGTTGAAAAAAAAAAATTAAGCCTACAAAGTGTACCGAGATGTTGCGATAACGCATGCCGTTATATATACCATGCTATATACAACGATCAAATCGACGAATATTTTAAGGGAAATGATGCAACGACCCCAGACCATGGTTTCTTAGAAAATCTCATTAAACACAAAGACAAAGATTAGGACGCAGACAGCTTGCGTGTGTTTTGAGGAGTTAGGGTGAAATTGTAGAGGAAATCATGCGCACATATACAAGTACATGCATGTACGCCAAATGCGGCAAACGATGTCGAGTACGAAAAACAAAAGAAAAAGCATTCTCGGAAAACGTGATTTCAAGAACACAGTGGTCAACATAACTACAGTTCAGTCGTGGCCACCTCAACGCGCTCTCGGATAAAGGCGACTGCTTTATTTGGTTAACCCAAACTGCGGAATAAAAAATATAGTCAGCAATTGCGAAACAAAAGAACATACAGGCAAAACTGATGCAAAATTCTCAGGAGCTTCAATTTACTCGCACTATCATTTGCTGATTCGTGGATGCCCCAAAGAGATACGTATGCAGTCTTGAATCGAAGAAAGGCGAATAGGAAGCGCGCTATCGGAGTACTAATATTGTCATATTCAAGATGTTCTTTATGTCTCGGAGTCAGCGTAGAAGTCACTCTAATACAAAAATTCCGTGTACCAGAAAAGCAAAAACAAAACGGAGGGATGTTTCAGTCAACCATCGGGTATTTGTATTTCCCATATCATATTTGGAACAAACACAAAACAAATAAATGAAAAAGATGTAATTCGATATTGCGCGTGACAATCATGACAAAAGCGAACGTACTTTGCCGTACTAATGTAGCCAGTGCTCTTTATAAAAAATCATAATATATTGCCTCCCCCGTTTTCTTTAGTCTTCTTTTTCCAAGTTGTTCATTCCTTACGTAACTTCAGCGAACCGGCTTAATCTAACGGAAGTGTATCACGTTTTCTATCTTTCTTTTTTTTTTTGTTTCGATAACAGATTATTCACTGCTCCTACAATGACAAAAGTGATTATTTGCAACGGCGACCTCATGTTCCACATAAGGGAAAGAAAAGGGGAGGCCACGATTTGTGTTGGCACGAACCTAGGCAGCACAAAAATAAGACTCGCAAGATACTTTTTTTTAAAGAAACGTTTGCTGGTTTATATTTGTGCGTTGCTACTCGATTGGGAAACGCATGTTCGAGGACATATAGGCCAAATTGATAGCGCTGGCATGTTTGCAACATCTTCGTGGGCCTTTAGTATTCCTGAAGCTGAGTAGGTCATATTCTAGCAGCACTTAAAATAGCTTATGCCACTCCGGTTGCTCAGCAGGTATGAATGACAACTCTCAACAATGTTTCGAGTCATATCCGTTATAGCCATGTAGCGAGAATGTGTGTCACATTAACCTCTCGAAAAAAAATATTTTATGCATGAGTTTCCATTGCTTACATCCCTCCTCCCCCCGGCCACCCTTGTATTTCGGTTTTCCCACGTCTTCCTGGCAGAGTTGGCACTGCAGAGACACTCCAGACTATCTCCAAGGCCAGAGGGGAGGTGCAGTTGTTTAGCCTACACATTGAATGCTGGAAGTACAGGGTTCACCTTCCGAGAACTCATTGTCACTGGCGAATTTGTTTTTTAGATGCGAAGCAGCTCTTTGACTAGCCTGTGTAACGCTGTCCTTCCGTCCGCACAAACGCGAGGCAACGCGCTTCCCTCGGCGCAGGTGTTGGAGCGGTGCCAAGTAGGTCACGCCGCAGCTTGGCGTTGACGCCACGCTCCCCTCGCAGGTGCACACGTACGTCACTCTCTCCCTTACCCGCCGCAGCGCCCGCAGCAGTCGGCTCCAACGTCCGCTCGCCTCCCGTGTCTGCGTTTCAAACAAACGTTTACACCAGTAAACACTATGCCGAGTTTCGCTTCAAACTGTTCTTCCAGCACCCGCGTTAGCGCCGTTCAACCCGTGACGCCACCCGTGGGCAACCCTGCTGCTTCGCATCCCATCAGGGTTCCCTTCGGGGAGATGGTCCAAGTTTTTTGCCTTGTCTCCTCCTACTAAGGGAATAGAATTGCAATTGAATATTAACATAACTTGAAGCTGGATACTTTATAGTAATGTGTTCTGTTTTGTAACCCCCCCCCCCCCCCCCGAAGGAAAAGAACACGAGATTTTAGGATTTTAATAAGTCATCTACGAAAACAACCCTGGAGCAGCAGAGTAGTCAGCAGGCACATTCACTCTTAAATATTTTCTCATCTTTATTGCATAATTCTGCCTACTTCTTCAACCAATGAACACCAGATGACAGGTTCAAAAGTGACGCGAGACACCGACAACGCCTGTCATCTCGCCTCTGCAAGTTGCCGCTACTCAGCATGGATGCAATTATTGCCAGTTGCGTTGTGGTCATCATGGCCCCGTGCGTGACAAAGTATCGAGGTTCACACAGCCATTCTTCTCGTGCTGACTGCCTGGACCCTCACACCGGAACCCCTGAGAGCTCGCGGACAGGGTCGCTCGGAGTCGCTCCTTCCGGTTTCCCGCCTGTCAGAGTAGAAGGGCTTCGAGAAGTCGCCTCCGGCGGTTAATGGTGACTCGTCGGTGCTTCCTCTCCATCCGCCGTCTCTCGGCTGAAACCTGAACGCTTCGAGGGGTGGCCTCTAGAAGTTAGTGGTGACTCGTTTGTACGATATGTGACACTGCTTAGTCAGCTTGTGACCCGAATATATGCATGTTTAAATTGTGGTTCGCACTACATGCTTTTCTTGCCCAAATTCCGTTGCCAATCCTGCATTCACTCGATGTATCGGCGAATACGTTAATCGTGCAATAGTAAGCCTACTCGTAGGTAGCGTGGCGGCGATTATGAAACACTTTCAGCTCCTGAGTAACCAGGAACCACTGCCGCTGGTCACCGTCCCGAATGAGGCGCCGTCGATACCCGACAGTCCCTCGATCTACTACCATCGTTGCTTGAGCAACTCAGGCCCAGGAAGCCGATGCCGCGGCTGCGAAGCATCGCTGCACTAGAGGAGAAGCGAGCCCGCCGAAAGACCAAGTGCCTGCCCATGTCGGGGACCCGGTGCCAGGAACCTTTTCCTATCGAAGAAGTTTTTACCTGCTTCTTAATGATCCGCGTTTATTGTACATATGGATATAGATACACACTGTATATATACAGTGTTGTATTTATTAACATTTATCGCATGTACATGCTCTTAACCTTTGCAAATAAAATTCAAGCATTCTCACATGTTGCCCCCCCTTTTTTTTGCCTGCGTGAGAAAGTCTGCATGCAGGAAGCACACAGTTATCCTGTTGGTAGGCGGTCGGGTATGCACACAGCTTCTGTTCAGCCTGGACGCTCCGAAAGCCTTGGTTATACTGTCAGCATGAACATAAAGGGGACCTACGACACTTTTTGACTGCCTTTCTTGAGCGCTGGGCTGTGGGCATATAGTATTGAATACGTAGATAAATGCAAAAGAATATATGAATCGGTGCACGAGGACTGAAATTATTAGTCCCGGAATTTCAAAACACGAGAAGACCACGTGAAAAAAACAAACGTCGCCTGCCGTATTTGGTTCTCCCACTGACGCATGTGGTAAGAGCCAATCAGCGCGCACCTCTTGTACAGATACCCGAAGCTTCTCCTCGAGGTGACGTGTACAAGCTACCTTGCTGCCGCTCTTTCTGACACAGCTGTTATCATGGTTACAACAGGGGCGACTAGCAACATGTATCAGTCAAGTGAGGCAGTTGGTTTAAAATATAATGAAAAGAGATTTTTTTTTTGTCGGGAACACTTGTGCGTTGTCCCTGACAGGCGTCCAGCATTTTCTGGTGCACCGGCGAATCCCTACATATAGCATAGCACCGCTGCTGCTATCCACCGGTTTCTGGCACCCCTTCGCCGCCGGCCACATATACACAAAAGAAACAAAAAAAAACGAAAAAAATATGTGCAATCGTTCCCCTCCCTCCACTCTCCGGCTGCGTCTCCATTGAAGGCGGTTGTAAACAGGTGAACAAGTTTAACGTGTTCGGGGTTATGCCTAGAGGAGGCGCTAGCTAAGCTTTTTGAACCACCGCGAATAAGGCGTGCGTTAGCGGTCTTAGGACATGAGTTTATTTTTTGTGGTGCCCAACCGCACGGCCTTAACAAAGGTCAATGAATGTGAAATACGTCTTTGCGTGGCAAAACAATGACAATGCTCAACCGCAGTAGTCACTTCCTGTAAGAAAATAAGCTGTGTGTCGTGCGGTTTATGAAAAACTCAGCGGAAGGTGATTTATTCGTTGGTGTAGAATTATAACCACTTCACTGGTGGCGCTCCCACTCTCGCTGCGGCATCCTCGCATGCCACAGTTCTAAGATAAGCGACAAAAACGGCACGCTCAAGTGGTGTGGCCGGGGTCCCTTTAAAATCCGCGCCAACATTTACTGATGCGACGTGGCTCCACATGCCATGAGCAACCTGTTTATGGCACTACTCGGTGATCCTAAACGCAAAAGCCCATCTCTCTTAAGGGTATACTGGTACATTTAGCGTTCTGTTCCTCACACCAAAAGGAGAAAATCACGTGCTGGCCAAGTTCGAACAAGCTTTTGTTTTGTGCTTGTTTGCTTTTTGGTTTGTATTGTTTCTGTTACCCTTTCTGCGCATTCACGCCTTCGTTGAGTCCCACACACAACCTCTCTTCGGCGTCACCACATTAATCAGGCTACCAGCGTCGTCTCCAAACATCTGGAGCGATCCCAAATAATTATTTTCGGACCTTTCCGTAGCTAATCGCACTTTTGAGCATCGCGGGCGAAAAAGAAAAAAAAATAAGGGGGGGGGGAGGGGGGCGTACTCCAGCAAGGGCTACAGGAACCTTTGCTAAGAACCCATCATTTAAGGTGGCTTAAGCGGTCTACTACGTCATTCACACCTTCCACCAATGAGACAGCAGGGAGCAGTATCAAAAGGGGCCTCGGAGTCTCCAACGCCTCACATCTCTCGGTTGGAAGCAAGGACCTGCGAACGGCCAGGTAAGTTACAACTGGCTTGTACGGTTTATGGTATTCCTATTAACTCACTTGGAAGTGGATTCGCGCAGATTCCACCTCAGAATGACTTCAAGTCATGGTTAAAAATGTGTAGTCTTTGTTAAATTTAGGTAAACAATTATGCGTAACAGTGTTCAGAAATAGCTCAGTTCGTGCAGAGTATTGAAACTAGCAAACCGCCAAAAAGAATCGACACGTATGCCCCTTCTCACCTCATTGCGCCGTCTCTCGGGTAGTTACCACTTTCAGCATTATTAAGAATGTTTACTCTAATAGCTATTTCCGGTTGCTAATTCGAGGTCTCCCCATCGCACCGCAGGCCACATTATGTACGAGCCGGGCATGCATCGTTCAACTGACGCTGTGTCATCGACACTTGTCTCGGCAGCCCGCCTCCTGGTTCCCCGAGGGTGGAACAAACAAGACGTGTTCACGGATCCCAACCAGCATTGTGGCAGCATGGACGTCGACATGTCTGGTCGGCACTTCCAGGTCGTCAGGTTCGACGACGGCACCTGGAAGGTGCGCTTGGAGCTACCGCTCGAGGAGTGCGGTCCCCACCAACCAACGCACGCCGTGGCACACATCTCGGACTACGCCACCCCGACGGAGCTGTTCCTCGTTGCGGCCGAGAAGGAAGAATGCGGCGGCGTCGATTCCGCATCTGCTTCCAAGAGGCTCGAGTTCATCTAGTTGCATGATGCCCGAGTCCCAGCCCCAGCACGTGACGCAAGCCATGTCTTACTGGCTTTCTCGCTGGTAAGACATGGTGCAAATGCAGGATGAAGAAGGAACGTCTGCACAAACACTTGTACAGATAGAAGTGTAAATAAAATACAAACTTTCCAACACGCTCCTCCAAGTATGCAGCTACCGCACCCTGCTTTGTCTCCTTGGTGAAAGCATGGCATTGATTCCAAGAAATCTGCTTTCATTCGGTATTGATAGCTGAAGAATATTCTACCGCGTCCTCGCACAGTTGTCGGGAAAGTTTCCAGGGTGCAATGGAAGGGCGCTGCCATCATTTGCACAAACATGTTCACAAGAAGGAAAAGGACAAGTTCAGCGAGTTGGTAAGAATCCATAGTCATAAGAAGAGGCGTGCAAGACATGGACACAAGGAGAAGAAATGAACAAAACGAACGCCGGCACGAAAGGAGGAAAATCAAGCTACGATTCTGGAATGCCTTCTAGAGTGCTGTATAGCCGGGTGTTAAGCTAAGTGTACATTGCACCGTGCAGCCAAAGTAGCATTATTCATTTTAGTATTCACAGCGTGACGATACTCCGTAGCCCATCGGTAGCGTGCTCTTTTGCGACCTTGGTGGTCCGGGTTCGGTACCCGCTACCACTATGAAGGTTACGGTTCAGTTCCGTTCTTATCTATTAGCAATGGCCATGGATATAAGTTGGCGGTCCGGAGGCGTCGGTTAGCGGAATTTCGTATTTTTAAGTGTGTTGTAATAATTTAAAGGTCAGCCTTTGACGGAAATATGTCTGGTTGAGGAGTATAATGATAGCTCAGATAAGGTGGTTGGTGTTGGTGGTTTGTGGTTGGTGTCGTGGTTTGTGGAAGGTGGTTTGTGGTTGGTGACGAGGCCAGCTTGGCCCCTTCGGGTTTGATGGGTCGGCGCTGGAGAGCAAAGCTTAGGAGCGCTCCTTTTGTTTGGTGCTGGACCACGTAGAAATCGGTTGAAATGAGTACTGGGCAGTTCACCAGAAGACAGGTGTGTGCGTGTGTGTGCGTGTGCCGCCTGGATGTGCCAGGATTCAAGAGAGCAGCTTGCGGGGGTTGGTCACCACTTCAGTGACATAGGACTTCTCAAACGAGATGCAGTGGTCATCCACCTCGCCGTTTTACTTCTGCTCCTCCTGTACTGCCGTGGGGGCAGGACCTCTGTCGAGCTGTATGCACAGCTTTTTTGCCTTGTCTTTTCCTACAAAGGAAATAAAATTGCAATTGAATGTGAACATAACTTGAAGCTGGACACCTTATAGTAATGCGTTCTGTTATGTAGCCCCCCCAACCCCCTCCGTAGAAAAAGAACACGTGGTTTTAGAATTTTAATAAGTCATCTACGAAAAGAACCCTGGAGGAGCAGAGAGGACACCAGGCATATTCTCTCTCAAATATTTTCTCATATTTTATTGCATAATTATGCCTACTTCTTTAACCAATGAACACCAGATGACGGGTTCAAAAGTGACGCGAGACTCCGACAACGCATGTCATCTCGCCTCTGCAAGTTGCTGCTACTCAGCCATGGATGCAATTATTGCCAGTTGCGTTGTGGTGATCATGGCCCCGTACGTGACAACGTATCGAGGTTCATACAGCCATTCTTATCGTGCTGTCTGCCTCGACCCTCACACCGGAACCCCTGGGAGGTCGCGGACAGGGTCGCTCGGAGTCGCTCCTTCCGGTTTCCCGCCGCTCAGAGTAGAGGGCTTCGAGAAGTCGCCTCCGGCGGTTAATGGTGACTCGCCGGTGCTTCCTCTCCATCCGCCGTCTCTCGGCTGGAACCTGAACGCTTCGAGGGGTGGCCTCTAGAAGTTAGTGGTGACTCGTTTGTACGATATGTGACACTGCTTAGTCAGCTTGTGACCCGAATATATGCATGTTTAAATTGTGGTTCGCATTGCATGCTTTTCTTGCACAAGTTCCGTTGCCAATCCTGCATTCACTCGATGTATCGGCAAATACGTTAATCGTGCAATAGTAAGCCTACTCGTAGCTAACGTGGTGGCGATTATGGATCACTTTCAGCTCCTGAGTAACCAGGAACCACTGCCGCTGGTCACCGTCCCGAATGAGGCGCCGTCGATACTCGACAGTCCCCTCGATCTACTACCATCGTTGCTTCAGCAACTCAGGCCCAGGAAGCCGATGCCGCGGCTGCGAAGCATCGCTGCACTAGAGGAGAAGGGAGCCCGCCGAAGGAGGGCTGCCGAAAGACCAAGTGCCTGCCCATGTCCGGGACCCGGTGCCAGGAACCTTTTCCTGTCGAAGAAGTTTTTACCTGCTTCTTATTGATCCGCGTTTATTGTACATATGGATATAGATACACACTGTATATATACAGTGTTGTATTTATTAACATTTATGGCCTGCACATGCTCTTAACCTTTGCAAATAAAACTCAAGCATTCTCACATGTTGCCCCCTTTTTATTTTTTTTGCCCGCGTGAGGAAGTCTGCATCCACGAAGCACACAGTTATCCTGTTGGTAGGCGGTCGGGTATGCACACAGCTTCTGTTCAGCCTGGACGCTCCGAAAGCCTTGGTTATACTTTCAGCATGAGCATAAAGGGGACCTGCCACACTTTTTGACTGCCTTTCTTGAGCGCTGGGGTGTGGGCATATAGTATTGAATACGTAGATAAATGCAAAAAAATATATGAATCCGTGCACGAAAACTGAAGTTATTAGTGCTGGAACTTCAAAACACGAGCAGACCACGTGAAAAAAACAAACGGTCGCCTGCCGTATTTGGTTCTCCCACTGACGCACGTGGTAAGATCCAATCAGCGCGCACCTCTTGTACAGATACCCGAAGCTTCTCCTCGAGGTGACGTGTACAAGCTACCTTGCTGCCGCTCTTTCTGACACAGCTTTCAACAGGGACGACTAGCAACATGTATCAGTGAAGTGAGGCAGTTGGTGTTTAAAATATACTGAAACGAGATTTCATTGTTTTTTTTTTTTGGTCGGGAACACTTGTGCGTTGTCCCTGACAGGCGTCCAGCACTTGCTGGTGCACCGGCGAGTCCCTACATATAGCACAGCACCGCTGCTGCTATCCACCGGTTTCTGGCACCCCTTCGCCGCCCGGCACATATACACAAAAGGAACGAAGAAAAAAAGAACGAAAAATGTAGAAAATATTTTTCCCCCTCCCCGACTGCGTCTCCATTGAAGGCGGTGGTAAACAGGTGAACAAGTTTCACGTGTTCGGGGCTATGCCTAGAGGAGACGCTAGCTAAGCATTTTGAACCACCGCGAATAAAGCGCGCGTACGCGGGCTTAGGACATGAGTTTATTTTTTGTGGTGCCCAACCGCACGGCCTTAACAAAGGTCAATGAATGTAAAATACGTCTTTGCGTGGCAAAACACTGACAATGCTCAACCGCAGTAGTCACTTCCTGTAAGAAAATAAGCTGTGTTTCGTGCGGGTTATGAAAAACTCAGCGGAAGGTGATTTATGCGTTGATATAGAAGTATAACCACTTCGCTGGTGGCGCTCCCACTCTCGCTGCGGCATCCATGCATGCCACAGTTCTAGGATAAGCGACAAAAACGGCATGCTCAAGTGGTGTGGCCGGGGTCCCTTTATAATTCGCGCCAACATTTATTGATGCGACGTGGCTCCACCTGCTTAGGGCAACCCGTTTATCGACTACTCGGTGATCCAAACAAAATCCAATAACTCTTAAGGGTATACAGTACATTTAGCGTTCTGTTCCTCACACCAAACGGAGAAAATCACGTGCTGGCCGAGTTCGAACAAGCTTTTGTTTTGTGCTTGTTTGCTTTTTGGGTTGTATTGTTTCTGTTACCCTTTCTGCGCATTCACGCTTTCGTTGAGAGTCCCACACACAACCTTTCTTCGGCGTCACCACATTAATCCGGCTACCGGCGGCGTCTGCAAACAGCTGGAGCATCACAAATAATTATGAGCTTTCCGTAGCTAATCGCACTTTTGAGCATCGCGGGCGAAAAAAAAAAAGGGGGGGGGGGGGGCGTACTCCAGCAAGGGCTGCAGGAACCTTTGCTAAGAACCCGTATTTTAAGGTGGCTTAAGCTGTCTACTACGTCATTCACACCTTCAACCAACGAGACAGCAGGCAGCAGTATAAAAAGGGGCCCCCGAGTCTGCAACGCCTCACATCTCTCGGTTGGAAGCAAGCACCTGTCAACGGCGAGGTAAGTTACACATGGCTTGTACGGTTTCTGGTATTCCTACTAACTCACTTGGAAGTGGATGCGCGTGGATTCCATTTCAGAGTGACTAAGTCATGGTTTATAATGTGTAGCCTTTCTTGGATGTAGGTTACCAATTATGCGTAACAGTGTTCAGAAATAGCCCAGTTCGTGCAGAGTATTGAAACTAGCAAACCGCCAAAAAGAATCGACACGTATGCCCCTTCTCACCTCATTGCGCCGTATCTTGGGTAGTTACCACTTTCAGCATTATTTACAAATTAGTTGAACAGGTTTATACAAGAAGCGTGTGTTTACTCTATAGCGGTTATTTCGGGTTGCTAATTCGACGTCTCCCCATTGCCCCGCAGCACATTATGTACGAGCCCGGCGTGCATCGTTCAACTGACGCTGTGTCATCGACACTTGTCCCAGCAGCCTGTCCCACATCTTCTGATTCCATAAGCGTGGCACAAGACGTGTTCACGGATTCCAACCAGCAGTGTGGCTGCATGGACGTCGACATGTCCGGTCGGCACTTCCAGGTCGTTGGTTCGACGACGGCACCTGGAAGGTGCGGCTGGAGCTGTCACTCGAGGACTGCGGAGCCCCACCGACCAAAGCACGTTGCATTCCGTCTCCGGCGACGGCAGGCCGACGTATATTTTTCTCTTTGCGGCCGAGCAGGAAGAATGCGGCGGCGTCGATTCCGCATCTGGTTCCATGATGCCCGAGTCCCAGCCCCGAGCACATGACGTGGACCATGTCTTACAGGCTTTCTCGTAAGACATGGTGCAAATGCAGGGCGAAGACGGAACGTCTGGTCGAACACTTGAACAGATATAAGTGTAAATAAAATGCAAACTTTCCAACACTGTTGTCCAAGTATGCAGGTACCGCACCCTACTTTGTCTCCTTCGTGCATAAGAGGGCGTTGATTCCAAGAATTTTGCTTTTATTTGGTATTGATAGCTCAAGAATATTCTACCCCGTCCTCGCACAATTGTCGGGAACGTTTCCAGGGTGCAATAGAAGGGCGCTGCCATCATTTGCACAAACATGTGCACAAGAACAAAAATCCAGCTACGATCCTGGAATAGCTTCTGGAGTGCTGTACAGCCTGTTGTCAGCCTAAGTCACATTGCAGTGTGCAGCCAAATTAGCATTATTCACTATCGCATTCACAGCGTCATGATACTCCGTAGCCCATTGGTGCAGGCTTGGTGGCCCGGGTTCGATACGCGCTACCGCTATGAAGGTTGCGGTTCAGTTCCGTGCTTTTATTATCTATTCGCAGTGGCCACGGACTATAACGGGCGCGCTGGGCGATTCAAGATGGCGGTGCGGAGGCGTGTGTTAGCTGTTCTTTCGTATCTTTAGGTGTGTTCTAGTAATTTAAACGCGAACCTTTGATATGTCTTGCTGAGCAGGATAGTGATAGCCTTGATAAGGTGACACCAACCCCGAACGCAAAATTCCGATGTTTCGAGGCCAGCTTGGCCTCTTCGGGTATGATGGTGCAGCGCTGGAGAGCAAGGCTTATTTAGAAGCGCTCCTTTTGTTCAGTGCTGGACCACGTGGTAATCGGTTGAAATAAGCACCGGGCAGTTCACCCGAACACAGGTGTATGTTGGGAGTGTCGCCTGGATGTGACAGGATTGAAGAGAGCAGATGCTGTGCATACAGCTTGACAGAGGTCCTGCCCCCTATTGCCATGGGGGCAGGAGCTCTGTATGCACAGCTTTTTTGCCTTGTCTCCTCCTACTAAGGGAATAAAATTGCAATTGAATACGAGCCTAACTTGAAGCTGGACACCTTATAGTAATGCACTCTGCTATGCAGCCCCCCCCCCCTCCCCTCAAAGAAAAAGGACACGTGGCCTTATAATTTCAATAAGTCCTGTACGAAAACAACACTGGAGCAGCAGAGAGCTCAGCACGCATATCCAATATTATTTTCTCATCCTTTATTTCATAATTCTGCCTACTTGTACTTGGGCTTCTTCCTCTGATGGGAAAGTGGGTGGCATGCCGATAATTTAACAGGCACTGTAAGCGACAGGGTCCCCTAGGGTCTAGGCAAGCTGTTGTGCTGTGGGTTCACAGGGCGGGGGGGGGGGGGGGTAGAGGAGACGGAGGGAGCGGGTAGGTGATCATCTCAAATCAGGAGAAACTGTCATCAAGAGAGTTTAATAAAGTAGCCAGGTCTGATCTTGGGTACCCCAGAGCTTTGGCTACCCAGGTCCTTTGATCCCAATGTACTTAGACTGGGGAAAGGGAGACAACAAAGGAGCATGGGGACTCTAGGGCTTGGGCAGATATCAATACTAGAACTTTCTAATGCCGGAGGCCGCCGGACAAGTTCACATACCTTTGTGGCCTTCCCCTTGCATATCGCATAGAGAACGGGACTCCGATTTCCAACCCCCTTCAATGCCCTGTTTCACTACTTCCATACAGCAGAGCCAAGGCCATTGAGCCCAGAATTTTTGCTAAGCGAGACAAAGTATCATTGTTCGGACACGCACCTGCGAGCAGCTGCTGCCAGCAGTGGTCTCGATTCATCCTCCTCGCTCCTTCCAAATTTGCAGCTGCCACTACAGCGCCTGTCCTTGGTGTATGACAAGCCGCGGATGGAGACGTTTAACACATGTTCGCCCTCCCGATTGTCCGCGCAGAGGCGTGTAGGTTCCTTCAGTGCTGCACGCTACTTCTGAAACAGACTATAGATCCACTGTTCCGTGAAATTTTCTTTCCACCGGTCGTGAAATTTCCGAAGTGCATGGCCTCCATTTCGAGGAATCTTTTGTGTGATCCTCCTAGGAATATCACAGGAAAGCACTTTCCCCAGGTGTAAGGCATCCACGCACATTTCTACAAATTCCCACAAAGAAAGGACACACACCAGGTTAGGTGCGACATCATTGACACTCCTTCAACCCATGAACGACCTGATGATGAGTCAATAGGCGACGCGATACTCGACAACGCATCACTTATCTCGCCATCGCAAGTTCCTGCTACTCAGCCATGGATGCCGTAGCCATTATTACCATATGCGTGGTGGTCATCATGGCCCCGTACGTGACAGAAAGTATCGAGGTTCAGACAGCCGTTCTTCTCGACCTGTCTATGCCCTCACGCTGGAATCCAGGGAGCACGTGGACAGGGTCGCTCGGAATCTCTCCACCCTGTTTCCGGCCTCTCGGAGTAGAGGGCTTCGAGGAGTCGCCTCCGGCGGTTAGTGGTGACTCGTCGGTGCTTCCTCTCCGTCAGGCGTCTCTCAGTTGGAACCTGAACGCTTCGAGGGGTGGCCTGTGGCGGTTAGTGGTGACTCGTTTGTAGGATATGTGACACTGCTCATTCTCGTTAGCGTGCGACCCTAATATGCATGTTTAAATTGTGGTTCACAATGCCATACTTATCTTGCACAATTTCCGTTCCAAATCCTGCATTAAACTCCTTGAAGTATCGGTGAATACGTTCCTCGTGCACTAGTAAGCCTGCTTGTAGCTAACATGGTGGCTATTGTAAAAGACTTTCAGATCCTGATCGACCATGCTCCGCTGCCGCTGGCCACAGTCCCGAGTGAGGCGCCCTCGAGACCGACAGTCAGCTCATTCTGTTACCATCGTTGCTTGAGCAACTCAGGCCCAGGAAGCCGGATGCTGCGGCTGTTTTTGAGGCTTCGCGGCTGAGAAGCATTGCTGTAATTGATTAGAAGCGAGCCCGCCGAGCGAGGGCAGCCGAAAGATCAAGCGCCTGCCCATGTCGGGGAGAAGGTGCCAGGAACCTTTTCCGATCTAAGAAGTTTTTACGTGATTCTTAATCATTCACGTTTATTGTAGATATAGATATACATATAGATAATTAGTTTTGTATTTACTAGCATTTTTCGCAGGTAAATACTCTTTACCTCTGTAAACAGATGTAAGCACTCTCACATGCTGCCCCTTTTTTTGCTGGCGTGAGAAAATCTGCATGCATGACGTACATATTTGACCTCTTGGTAGGCGGTCTAGTGTGCATACAGCTACTGTTCAGCCATGAGGCTCCGAAAGCATTGGGTATATTTTCAGCGTTAACATAAAGAGGCCCTGCGACACTTTTGTGGCTGCCTTTCTGGAGCGCTGGAATGTAGGTAGGATTGAATACTGAGATAAACGGAAAATGGAATTATACGAATTAGTGCACGAGAACTTAAGTTATTAGTCCTCGAAGTACAAAAAAAAAAGAGCAGACAATGTGAAGACAACGTCGCCTTTCGAATCTCGTTCTCCCACTGACGCATGTGGTAAGATCCAATCAGCGCGCACCTGCTATGCAGAGATACCCGAAGTTTCTTCTCAAGGTGGCGTGTACAGATTACCTTGCTACCGTTCTTTCTGACACATTTGTCATAATTGTTACAGCAGGGACGACGAGCCACATGTGTCAGTCGAGTGAGGCAGTTTGTTTTTAAAATATTATGTAGAAAACATATTTCCTTTTTTTTGTGTCAGGATTGCTTCATTTGTCTTATGCGGGACAAGCCTCCAGCACTTCCAGGTGCACCGGCGAGTTTCTACATAGCACAGCAACGCTGCCGCTATCCACCGGGTTTCTGGCAACCCTTCGCCGCCAGGCACATGCACACACAAAAACAAAAACAAAGAAAAAGCGAAAAAATGAACAATCGTCCCCCAGCATTCTACATCAATGAAGCGGGGACAGTTGCATCAGCAAGCCGTCTACTTTATTTACTGTCGCTGACGTTGGATATCTCAAAGGTTCTTTACAGTGCATTCTTTCCGTGTTTCTGTTGGTCACGACATCATCGTCGTTATAATTTTCCATAATTGTCATCGTAGGCTGGACTTTATCGTGTGTCTTTTGGCTGTGTTGTTGATTTTCTTGACTTAATATTTCCTTCGCATTAGTTCTTACTTCTCTTTTGATTAAGGGGAGTGCGCGCCCAAGACCCGCGTACGTGTTAGGCTACGCGCACCTGTTGTGCGAACTATGAAGAAAAATTGGGGATGTATTGATGTCGCTGACTGCAGTTATGTGCTTACGGAAATGCGAGGTTGTTGGACGGTATAAGAAGGCCATGGGTGTTGCAATAAATACCAGTTGTAAGTTCAACGCTCGTCCCGTATCTGTGTTCCTTTTTTTTTGTCCTTGTCCTTCTTCGCGCTGTTTTATTCAGGTGAACAAGAACGAACTAGCAAGATTGAAAATCCTGCGTCTTTACAACATTTCGTGTGTAACACTTCGAATCCCAATAAGTATTTGAACTGGTCTTCGTATATCCACACTATACAGACATGCTTATCGGTGTACTAGCTCTTTAGTAAATCTGTGCATAAGCCGTTAAAAAGCCCCTCTCACAACGCGATTGCTCAAATATAATACATAGGTCTGAATTTTTAGAAATGGTTCAACTTAATGCGTGACTTCTAGTATTTTATCTGAGCTTCCATATCCAGGAGTGCTTACATTTTTATGCCCCTTTATGACACTGGTGCGAGAAAGTTGCCTTCACCATGAACTATTTATTTTCCAACGTAATATGCACAGTTGTTTTCTTTTATTTTTCCCGAAATGTTACGAGTATTGTAATTTAGGCACATTCAGATGAGTGACTGTTTTTACATCTCTCTCGGAAAGCACTGCTTTCGAGCCCTTTCACATAGACTTGCCCGTTCCTAAACATTGCCAGCGCCATAAACCGAAAGCTTGTCCTTTTCTCCTTGCTTGGTGACAACATAAATATGGGCAAAGAAGGGCACCTTGGATCGTCCCCAAATTGTATGGAGGCTTCTATCGCTCCCCATCTCACTTTTGCCGACGTCTGAGAAAAAGATTCGGAAAAGTGAGAGAAGAAAATTTCACGAGGGGGACAGAAAGCAACGAGGGGGACCGAAGGTCAGTCAGCAGTTTAGCACACCAGCGAATCAGAAGGATAAGCTGTCTACTACGTCACTGACGCCTTCAACCAATGAGACAGCATGGGACAGTATAAAAACAGGCTACGAATCCTGCAACGCCTCACATCTGATTTGAAGCAAGCACCTGTCAACGACGAGGTAAGTTCTGCTTATCTTGCACTGTTTCTGACATTCCTATTAACACACTTGCTAGTGGACGCACGCAGTTTCCATTTCAGAATGATAAGTAGTGGTTACTAATCTGTGGCCTTTTTAACATGTAAGTTACCAATTCTGCTCAACATTGTCCAGAATTGAGTCAGTTGCTACAAATAACTGAAAGCAGCAACGCGCCAAAAAGAATAGACGCGTATGCCCTTTCTCGCATCATTGCGTCGTCTCTTGTTTGTTACCACTTTCAGTATTATTTGGAAATGACTTTAAAGGTTGATGACATGTAGCGTTTATTGGCGCAAGGGCCATTGTTGGCCAAAGAGCGCCATTACAGATGAATTGATTCAAGGAGTGACGGATGACTTGAGATGGTAATACGTTGTATGGCTGTAAAGGGGGCTAAAATCAAGTCGCTGTATAGAGACGTAAAACATACATAGCTAAAATTATAAAGGTGGCGGGTGGGGTGTTCTATGAATGTCGAATGCATGGTTAGTGATTACTGAGCACGATCCATCCTCAAGGTCCTTGCGCTCAAGGGCCGGGATGGAAGGTGCTTTCCAGTAAAATACCGCAGCAACAGCCTCTGCTCAGAGGGCGTGCTACAGGTCACCTGGATAAATGACGTTAAAACTCTGTATGTCTTTTAAAAATGCGATGATTGATTGATATTTAAAAACAGGTTCATTGCCCAGGAACATTAAAGGATGCAGTGGGATATTCACACGTGTGGGTAGTGGAAAATGCTTTTTCCTCTGAGCCTCCAGTTCTTGGCATTCTAGTAGGACATGCAGTACGGTGAGTGGCTCATCACATATTTGACAGACAGGTGGGTCGCCACCGGATAATAAGTATGCGTGTGTACTGTATGTGTGTCCTATTCTGAGTCTGCAAAGTAACCTGAGTGGGACGTGTCTTTGATTCTGGTGGCCAACGGGCGAGATGAGGCTTGATGACGTGTAGTTTGTTTGTTTGTTTATCCCACAGACATTGCCAGTAGTCCCGTACCTTTTTCTTGATAAGTGGCTTTAGGTCCGTCACGGGAACGGCCATTGCCGGGGTGACAGCGTCTGTATGGGCATGCATGGCTAGCTTGTCGGCCAACTCATTTCCCCTGATATTACGGTGTCCTGGCACCCAGCACAATACGATTTGTTGAGCAGCTGCAATCGCGGTGCACAACATAGAACACAGAGCCACGACCACAGGGTTTCTGAATCTGCTCAGAGATTTTAAAGATTTCACTATACTTAAAGAATCTGTATAAATGACTGCCTTTGCTATGTTTAACTGCTTGACGCGTTTAACGGCAACCAGGATCGCATAGGCCTCTGCGGTGAAAATACCTGTGCATGGATGTAGGACTCCGGAAGCCTAAAAAGATGGACCGATCACCGCATAAGACACACCAGCGCGAGACTTCGAAGCATCTGTGAAAAATTCCGGGCAAGGGTATTTGTACTGCAATTCCAGGAAGTGCATGCGAATATGTGATACAGGAGCATTCTTTGTCACATCTACGAAGGACATGAATGACTCTAAAGGTTGTAGGCAAGAATCGTGTGTTTCGTCTAGTGACTATTTCCAGTTACTAATTCAATGTATCCCCATTGCCCCACAGGCCAAGATTATGTACGAGCCCTGCGTGCATACCTCTGATGATGTGTCGTCGACACTTGTCCCGGCAGCCTGTCGAACGTCTTCTGGTTCCACAAGGGTGGAACAAGACGTGTTCACGGATCCCAACCAGCATTGTGGCAGCATGGACGTCGACATGTCATGTCGGCAGTTCCAGGTCGCAAGGTTCGATGACGCCACTTGGAAGGTGCGCTTGGAGCCACCGCTCGAGGACTGCGGTCCCCAACAACCAACGCATGCCGCGGCACACGTCTGCGACTACGCCACCCCGACGGAACTGTTCCTCGTTACGGCAGAGCAGGAAGAATGCGGCAGCGTCGATTCTGTGTCTGCTTCGAAGAAGCTCGAGTCCATCTAGTTGCATGATGCCCGAGTCCCAGCCTCAGCACGTGACGTAAACCATGTCTTACAGGCTTCCTCTCTGGTAAGACATGGTGCTAATGCAGGATGAAGACGGAACGTCTGGTCGAACACTTGTCCAGATAGAAGTGTAAATAAAATGCAAACTTTCCAACACTGTTGTCCAAGTATGCAGGTACCGCACCCTGCTTTGTCTCCTTCGGGCGTAAGAGGGCGTTGATTCCAAGAATTTTGATTTTATTTGGTATTGATAGCTCAAGAATATTCTACCCCGTCCTCACGCAATTGTCGGGAACGTTTCCAGGGTGCAATAGAAGGGCGCTGCCATCATTTGCACAAACATGTGCACAAGAACGAAAATCCAGCTAAGATCCTGGAATTCTTTCTGGAGTGCTGTGCAGCCTGTTGTCAGCCTATGTCACATGGCAGCGTGCGGCCAAATTAGCATTATTCACTATCGCATTCACAGCGTAATGATACTCCGCAGCCCACTGGTGCAGCCTTCGCGGCCCGGGAACGATACCCGCTACCGCTATGAAGGTTGCGGTTCAGTTCCGTGCTTGTTTTATCTATTCGCAGTGGCCACGGACTATAACGGGCGCGCTGGGCGATTCAAGATGGCGGTGCGGAGGGGTGTGTTGGCTGTTCTTTCCTAGTATCAGGCGTGTTCTACTAATTTAAACGCGAACCTTTGACGGAGATATGTCTTGCTGAGCACGATAATGATAGCCGAGATAAGGTGACACCAACCACAAACGTAAAATTCCCATGTTTCGAGGCCAACTTGGCCCCTTCTTTGGGTATGATGGCTTCGGCGCTGGAGAGCAAGGCTTATTTAGAAGCGCTCCTTTTGTTCGGTGCTAGGACCAGCTGGAAATCGGTTGAAATACGCACTGGGCAGTTCACCCGAACAAAGGTGTATGTTGGGAAGTGTCGCCTGGGTGTGACAGGATTGAAGAGAGCAGATGCTGTGCATACAGCTTGACAGAGGTCCTGCCCCTATTGCCATGGGGGCAGGGGCTCTGTATGCACAGCTTTTTTGCCTTGTCCCCTTCTACTAAGGGAATAAAATTGCAATTGAATATGAGCCTAACTTGAAGCTGGACACCTTATAGTAATGCGCTCTGCTATGCAGCCCCCCCCCCCCCTCCCAAAGAACAAGAACACGTGGCCTTATAATTTCAATAAGTCCTCTACGAAAACAACACTGGAGCAGCAGAGAGCTCAGCACGCACATTCACTATTAATTATTTTCTCATCCTTTATTTCATAATTCTGCCTACTTGTACTTAGGCTTCTTCCTCTGATTGGAAAGCGGGCGGCACGCCGATAATTTAACATGCACTGCAAGGGACCGGGTCCCCTAGGGTCTAAGCAAGGTGCTGTGCTGTGGATTCACAGGGCGGGGGGGGGGGGGGGGGAGACGGAGGGAGCGGGTAGGTGATCATGTCAAATAAGAAGAAACAGTCATCAAGAGAGTTTAATAAAGTAGCCAGGTCTAATCTTGGCTACCCAGGTCCGCTGATCCCAATGTACTTAGACTGGGGAAAGGGAGACAACAAAGGAAGATGGGGAATCTAGGGCTTGGGCAGATATCAATACTAGAACTTTGTAATGCCGGAGGCCGCCGGACAAATTCACATACCTTTGTGGCCTTCCCCTTGCATATAGCATAGAGAATGTGGCCCCGATTTCCATCCCCTTTGAATGCCCTGTTTCACTAGTTCCATGCAGCAGAGCCAAGGCCATCGAGCCCGGAATATTTGCTAAGCGAGGCAAAATGTCATTGTTCAGGACAGGCACCTGCGAGCCCCTGCTGCCAGCAGTGGTCCCGATTCGTCCTCCTGCCTCCTTTCAAACCTGCAGCTGTACTACAGCGCCTTTCCTTGGTGTATGACAAGCCGCGGATGGACACGTGTTTGCCCTCCCGATTGTCCGCGCAGGGCTCTGCAGGTCCCTTCTGTGCTGCAGGCTACTTCTGAAACAGACTATACATCCACTGTTCCTGAATTTTTTTTTTCCACCGGTTGTGAAATTTCCGAAATACATGGCCTGCATTTCGAGGAATCTTTTGTGTGATCCTCCCAGGAATATCGCAGGAAAGCACTTTCCCCAGGTGCAAGGCATCCATGCACATTTCTAGAAATTCCCACAAAGAAAGGACACACACGTGTTCCGCTGACGTTGATGAGTCACGGGGAAGGGAAAAATCGGGAAAGCAAAACTCAAAACCAGGTTCGGGTGAACAGCCAAATGGCTAGGCCCTGCGAAAGGCGAACGAAGGTGGCCTGCTTGAGACTCACGCATAATTTATCCTTTAAACTGCAACTTAAGCACTATGCATTACTACAGGCTACTCAGTGGCGGCCAAGGTCGCGCTTCCCCTACTTTCGCATTAATTTCATCGATTCATTTGATGATTTGATACGTGGCCTAGTCATGCCATTTTAGTCGTCATTACTGCAATTAATATATCGGTTGCCGGTGCCTACTTTGTGATCCCTGTATGCCTTCCTACTCAGTGTAATTACAAAACAGCGCGATCGAAAGCTTTCCTGAGCTAGGCGTAAGCGAAAAGATGTACTCGTATCTTAATTGCTTAGCTCGCGCTATTTCATAGCGTGTGAAAATGATGCATTTAAAACCTACATGTATTTGTGATGCATGCTTTCCTTCATGTATCGTGTTCTAGCATGTCTTTTTTTTTGTAATATCTATTTCGCGCTCAGTGTTTCAATAAAGGGTGTATCATCACGTTGTGCATCACAGCCATTTTTATACTAATACTTTTTCTTAGTGTTGTACCCAATATTTTTTATGTATAGCAATGCATTTTGACATTTCCTCTGAATACATGTATTAGATTTATATTTTGTTATATATACCACGTGTTTTTATGTTATTCAACATGTTACATTTCCTTTCTGTTGCATTGAAAATGTGTGGATATATGGTGAACATGCGCGTGTATGCTGCTTGTGGCGTTACTGCTGCCATGTGAGGGCCTTCAGACACATACAAGCTGTATAGTGCAGCTTTTCGCCTGAAGGACCCCCAACAGTTTTGTTGGAAGATAAAAACATTTCTGATTCTGATTACACTTCGTATCTGATAAGATACAGTGGCTTAACAAATACACTCACGTTTACTTTAACACGCAATAAATTGTACATACAACTTTATTTTTTATTCTTGTTCACATGCAACTGGCGGCTTGCCAAATTTAACTCCCACTAAATGTTCATGTCCTCGGCACCTAACCACACAAGCCCGGCATTCCTTTATTTTTTTTTCATTTTCACCCCTAAGGGCGAATCAGGTTTCTAGCTTTTTTCCACCAGGTGTTGATACTGAAACACCTGAACCCATGAATTTTAGCCTGCAGTAGCAGTGTGAAGTTTGACGGGGGATAATTGCTGTGACCCACAGGTGGCACTGGTCGGAAGCACCGATTTTGTCGGGAAGGGAAAGTGGAATACAAAGGGGAAGAGCTGACACGTTCTTACATATGGAGATGGAAAAACTGGTGAATCACAGGCGGTTCTTTTGCCGGACTCAGTTCCAAATTGGAGGCTTTCAAACAAGGCCTTCTGAAGTCTCGACTAGTCACGCATCTTTAAAACTTGAGAGGTTCCTGTAGAATTGATAAGAAAAAAAAATGGAAGTAGCTGGTGGAGATGTTTCCTTTTGTGTGCTAGACCACTAGCACATTTTGGCTACTTGACCATGACTCATGTGACGGTGTGAATAGGCACCCGCCAATGACTGAAGGGCTCTATGTAGCTCTCATCGTGAAAACACAGTGTTGCTGACATTGGTAGCTAGAGGTAGGAAGACAATAAGGCGCGCAGCTGTCGCGTTCCCTTGTTAGAGGGTATTGTTCGGGGAGCCAAGGCCTAGGGCACCTCTTTCTGGCTTCCTTTTTTTGTCTCTCAACATTCTTCTGTTCGTCAGACGCCCACACCGGCAAAGCAAAAGGCCGTGCACCTGCACATCTAGGAATGTCGCACAGCTGTTGTCGGTTTCACACATCGTGTACAACGCTGTCAAAGCTAGTGCACGTGTTCACGCTGTGTACTTCCGCGGCCAAAAAGTAATGCGCTGCTTGCGGTGAGCGATACAATAGACGCCTCACTGGTAGCTTCAAATCTATATTTTTCATCAACTTGAGAAAACATGCTCGAATTGCTGGGGAAACGATCGAAATATGCGTCTTTGTAGTTTATGCTTGTCGTTTGTCCGAGTTATATACCTGTCCTTTTCTTTTTCTTTGCTGACGACTTGTGCAGCCATCTCAGCGTTGTCCCCGACGTGGGAGACGCGCGTGTCGCCACAGGTGGGCCAATCCAACAGCTAACGATGCCTCTTCCGTCCACCAGGCTATACATTCTGGTGCTGCTGTGACAGACAGCAATATTCATTGACGAGTGCCTTTAGGCATTAGTCTTACCTACAAATAATGTGGTTTGAAAAAGGGCACAGTCGAATACAGGTGGAAACCACGTAGCTTCTGATGTAAAAAACAACCACCAAACATATCGGTGGTCGTTAGTTCGAGAATCGGTGAGACTTATCGACGAGTGACAGCCCTGCATATAACGCACACCACCGATAAATGCTGTATCCACGTATGAATTGCGGGAGGGAATGCCAACGTACGAGTGTTATTGTTCGCGGGATCTCTGGGTGTGTTCCAATACTCACGGTAGACGGCTAAATAGACAGCTACGTAACAGCGGCCATCTTAAGTCTCATTCCATTTCTGACGTGGTGGGCAAAATAGACAGCTTCGCGAAGACGGCATACGAAGACAAAAACGATGCAGGCTACTTTGCTGTCCAAACAAGATGGCGGCTGAGAGGATTGCTTGTGTTGCGGTCGCGCCACTCAAAAGCTTCTAGTACACTCTTCCGGGGAGTCCTCTGCTCGCAAATAGGCGCTTTACGCAGTTTGTGTGAGCTGCATTAAGTTTTTCGTAGAATGGAACATGAAATAAGCAAAACCAACGAAAGTTGTGAGCGTTTTTTTGCTATCTTTTGTCGACGCGAGATGGCGCCTCATCGTGCAAACGTCATCCGGGCGCGTTCCATTACTCGGACGACAAGTACGCGAAGCTGTCGTTGAAGCTGTCGACGTAGGCTGTCTACGATGCTGTCCAGAATTGGAACACAGCCTCTAGATAGATATTGCGAACTTCGATCTGCCTTGCGTTTGCGGCAACGTGTATTTTGCTTTCTTCTGGCAAGTCCATTTTGCAAGTCTAGTTACGTTTCTATAGCATCCTGCATACATGCGTGCCCATTCCTTATTTCCGGTATAACTTTATTAGCACTACCGGTGACTCCACAGCTTGGCTTAGAATCTATATGAGAAAAATATATTGCTTCTGGGGGAAACAAGCTGTTGATTATTATCAGTTCGAGCGAGAATCGAATGTCAATATCACCGTTCCGCTCACGTTTATATTGGTCAGACCGGGCGTTGTCTCAATATCCGATTGCTTGAGCACCGTGCGGTAGTTGACGCGCAGGCAGCGGTGGGGCATTTGGCGGTCCATTGCCGCAGGTGTGGTTGTGCTCCGGCATTCAGAGCGACACGAGTGCTAAGAAAAGGCAAAGACCAAATGACACGTGAAATTATAGAGGCGGTAGCGATTAATGCTAACAAAAACGAGTGCGTAAGTGTTCCTTCTATCGCCTTGTCTCAGAAAGAGTATGAATATCTTAGCTTGAATCTTGCCAACGTAAGGTGGTAACAAAATGCGCATTGGACCTCGCCTGTGGATGTCTGCGCGGGCGATCACGTGTACTTGTTCATCCTGTATGTGTTTTTTCAAAAAAGTAAAGCCAGTTGATGTCTAGCGCCCGTCCCGTATATTTGTGTCTTCTTTTGTCCTTGTTTGTTCGTCAGCGCTACCACAAAAATGAATGCGTCAATACCACACGCGATCGGTTTGTAAGCATTTCCATACATCTACGTGTTTAAGCACCGTTATTAGTGCACAAGTGTACACAGCAGACATTGAAAAGCGCGTTCAGTAGGCTAGATCAATTTCCCGTCGGAAGACTGCAAAATGAACACACGAGAATATTTCTTCAACAATGAATTAGAATTCTCAGTTTGGCGCGACGTCATTGACACTTCTTCATCCCAAGAACGACCTTATGATGGGTTAATAGGCGACGCCATACTCGACAACGCATTACTCATCTCGCCTTCACAAGTTCCTGCTACCCAGCCATGGATGCCGTAGCTATTATTACCATATGCATGGTGGTCATCATGGCCACGTACGCGACAGGAACTATCTAGGTTCACACAGCCGTCCTTCTCGGGCTTTGTCTGGTCGCTCTGAGTGGAACCCCAGGGACCTCACGGACATGGTCGCTCAGAATCGCTCATCCCGGTTTATCGCCTCTCCAGAGGGAAGACATCAACGGGGGCGGTGGATATTTTCCTTTTTGAAAAATGCATCCCCTCTTTCCCATAGTCCACATGACAGCAAGTTACCCGTTGTTTAGTTCCTTGTGCAAACGGGCAAGTACAGTGAAGGTACTAAGGAATGAGAGAGGGAGTAAGAAAAGAAGTGGGAGGGACAGCGACTGAACCCACTTGGGGGAAAACAGCGAATTATAAGCATCAGTTAGGTGCGACATCATTGACACTCGTTCATCCCATGAACGACCTTATGATGGGTTAACAGGCGACGCCATACTCGACAAAGCATCACTCATCTCGCCTTCGCAAGTTCCTGCTACCCAGCCATGGATGCCGTAGCCATTATTACCATATGCGTGGTGGTCGTCATGGCCACGTACGTGACAAAGTATCGAGGTTCAGACAGCCGTTCTTCTCGGTCTGTCTATGCCCTCACACTGGAATTCAGGGAGTTCGTGGACAGGGTCGCTCGGAATCTGTCCTCCCTGTTTGCCGCCTCTCGGAGTACAAGGACTTCGAGGAGTCGCCTCCGGCGGTTAGTGGTGACTCGTCGGTGCTCCCTCTCCGTCCAGCGTCTCTCAGATGGAACCTGAACGCTTCGAGAGGTGGCCTGTGGCGGTTAGTGGTGACTCGTTTGTGGGATATGTGACATGGCTTATTCTCGTTAGCGTGCGACACTAATATGGATGTTTAAATTGTGGTTCACAATGCATACTTTTCTTGCACAAATTCCGTTGCCAATCCTGCATTAAACTCCTGGAAGCATCGGCGAATACGTTCCACGTGCAATAGTAAGCGTGCTTGTAGCTAACCTGGTGGCGATTACGAAATACTTTCAGGTCCTGAGCGACCAAGGTCCACTGCCCTGGTCAACGTACCGAATGCGGCGCCGTCGAAACCCGAAGTCCCCTCGATCTACTAGCATCGTTGCTTGAGCAACTCAGGCCCAGGAAGCCCGATGCTGCGGCTGTTGAGGCTTCGCGGCTGAGAAGCATTGCTGCAATGGAGAAGCGAGCCCGCGGAGCGAGGGTTGCTGAAAGATCAAGCGCCTGCCCATGTCGGGGACCCGGTGCCAGAAAGCTTTACCGATCGAAAGAGTTCTTACGTAATTCTTAATGATTCGCGATTATTGTAGATATATATTACACTGCAGATATACAGTTTTGTATTTACTAGCATTTTTCGCATGTACATACTCTCAACGACTGTAAAAAAAATGTAAGCACTCACATGTTGGCCCCTTTTTTTGCCGGCGTGAGAAAATCTGTATGCATGAAGTACATATTTGACCTCTTGGTAGGCGGTCGAGTGTGCATACAGCTACTGTTCAGCTATGAGGCTCCGAAAGCATTGGGTATATTTTCAGCGCTAACATAAGGAGGCCCTGCGACTGCCTTTCTGGAGCGCTGGAGTGTGTGTAGTATTGAATACGGAGATGAACGGGAAAAGGAATTGTTCGAATCAGTGCACGAGAACTTAAGGTATTAGTCCTCCAACAACAAAACACGAGCAGACAAAGTGAAAAAAAACGTCGCTTTTAGAATTTCGTTCTCCCACTGACGCATGTGGTAAGGTCCAATGAGCGCGCACCCCTTATACAGAGATACCCAAAGTTTCTTCTCAAGGTTGCCTGTGAAAATTAACCTTGCTACCGCTCTTCCTGACACAGTTGTCACCATGGTTACAACAGGGGCGACGAGCTACATCTGTCAGTCAAGTGAGGCAGTTTGCTTTTAAAATAATATGCTGAAAATAGATTTCCTTTTCTTTTGTGCGTCAGGAATGCTTGTTCGTTGTCCCAGCACTTTCTGGTGCACCGGCGATTCCCTACATATAACACAGCACCGCTTCTGCTATCCGGCGGTTTCTGGCACCCCTTCGACGGCGGGCATACACACACAAAAAGAAAAAAAAAAGAAGGAAAGAATAGACAATCGTCCCCCAGCATTCTGCATCAAGGAAGGCGGTGACAGTTGCATCAGCAAGCCGTCTATTTTACTTACTGACGCTGAGATTGAATATCTCAAAGGTTCCTTATAGTGCAATCTTCTTTCCGTGTTTGTCTTGGTCCCGACTTCAACGTCGTTATAATTTTCATCGTAAGCTGGGTTTTATCGGTGTTTTTTTGGATGTTTTGTTGATCTTGTTGACTTAATATTTTGTTCGCACTAGTTCTTTTTTGTCTCTTTTTGATCAAGGTGACTGCGGGCACAAGACACGTGTACGTGTTAGGCTACGCGCAACTTTTGTGTGAGCCATGAAGAAAAAGCCAGGCCTGCGCGGAACCGCTGGACAGTGACAGCGTAAGCTGGAGGAGCGACCTTCTTAGAGGCCATTTTAAACGGTTGAGGAAACTAGTGCAAGTAGAGGTGCTTAGGGAAATGCGAAGTTGTGGGACGGTATAAGGCGGCCATGGGTGTTGCAATAAATTGTTATTTGGGGTTTAATGTCCCAAAACCAGCTCTGATTATGAGACGCCGTAGTGAAGGGCTCCGGAAATTTGGACCACCCGGGGTTCTTTAACGTACACTGACATGGCACAGTACACGGGCCTCAACATTTCGCCCCCATCGAAATGCAGCCGCCGCGGCCGGGATTCGATCCCGCGACCCTCGGATCAGCAGCCGAGTACCTTAGCCACTAGACACCGTGGCGGGGCATTGCAATAAATACCAGTTTTAAGTTCAGCGCTCGTCCTGTCTCTGTGTTCCTTTTTTGTCCTTGTTCTTCGCGCTGTTCATTGAGGTGAACATTAACCAACAAGCCCAATTGAAAATACTGCGTCTTTATAGCATTTTGTGTGTAACACTTCGAATCCCAATAGTTGAATTGGTCTTCGTATATGCGCCCTATACAGACATGCTTGTCGGTGTACTATAGCTCTATCAAATCAGTCCACAAGCCTTTGAAAAGCCCCTCTCAGAACGCGATAGCTCAAATATAATACACATCTATGAATTTCTAGAAATGGTGCAACCTAATGCGTGATTTCTAGTATTTTACCTGAGCTTTCATGTCTAGCAGTCTTTAAATTTTTGTGCCCCCTTCATGACACTGCTGCAAGAAAGTTGTCTTCACCATCAACTATTTATTTTCCAACGTAATATTCACAGTTGTTTTCTTGTTTTATTTTTCCCGAAATGTTACGAGTATTGCAATTTAGGCAGATTCAGATGAGTGACTGTTTTTACATCTCCATCACAAAGCATAGCTTTCGAGCACTTTGACATAGACTTGCATGTTCCTAAATATTGCCAGCATCATAACCCGAGAGCTTGTCCTTTTCTCCTTGCTTGGTGAGAACAAAAACATGGGCAAAGAAGGGCACCTTGAATCATCCGCAAATTGTATGGATGCTTCTGTCCCTCCCCGTCTCACCCTTTGCCGATGCCTGGGAAAGGAATTCGGAAAAGTGAGAGGGGAAAAGTTCACGAGGGGGACCGAAAGCAACGAGGGGGACCGAAGGTGAACCAGCAGTTTAGCACACCGGCGAAATAGAAGCTTAAGCTTTCTACTACGTCACTGACGCCTTCAACCAATGAGACAGCATGGGACAGTATAAAAACAGGCTATGAAGCCTGCAACGCCTCACATCTCTGATTTGAAGCAAGCACCTGTCAACGACGAGGTAAGTTCTGCTTATCTTGCATTTCTGGCATTCCTATTAACTCACTTGCTAGTGGACGCACGCAGTTTCCATTTCAGAATGATAAGTCGTGGTTACTATAATCTGTGGCCTTTTTAACATTTAGGTTACCAATTCTGCTCAACATTGTCCAGAATTGAGTCAGTTGCTACAAAGAACTAAAAGAAGCAACCCGCCAAAAAGAATCGACGCGTATGCCCTTTCTCGGATCGCTGCGTCGTCTCTTGTTTAGTTACCACTTCCAGCATTATTTGCAAATGACCTTAAAGGTTGTATGCAAGATCGTGTGTTTCGTCTAGTGACTATTTCCGGTTACTAATTCGAGGTATCCCCATTGCCCCACAGGCCAACATTATGTACGAGCCCTGCGTGCATACAGCTGATGACGTGTCGTCGACACTTGTCCCGGCAGCCTGTCGAACGTCTTGTGGTTCCACAAGGGTGGCACAAGACGTGTTCACGGATCCCAACCAGCATTGTGGCACCATGGACGTCGACATGCCCCGTCGGCAGTTCCAGGTCGTCAGGTTCGACGACGCCACTTGGAAGGTGCGCTTGGAGCTACCGCTCGAGGACTGTGGTCCCCAACAACCAACGCACGCCGCGGCACACGTCTCCGACTACGCCACCCCGACGGAACTGTTCCTCGTTACGGCCGAAAAGGAAGAATGCGGCAGCGTCGATTACGTGTCTGCTTCCAAGAAGCTCGAGTCCATCTAGTTGCATGATTCCCGAGTCCCAGCCCCAGCACGTGACGTAAACCATGTCTTACAGGGTTCCTCTCTGGTAAGACATGGTGCAAATGCAGGATGAAGACGGAACGTCTGGTCGAACACTTGTACAGATAGAAGTGTAAATAAAATCCAAACTTTCCAACACTGTTGTCCAAGTATGCAGGTACCGCACCATGCTTTGTCTCCTTCGGGCGTAAGAGGGCGTTGATTCCAAGAATTTTGCTTTTATTTGGTATTGATAGCTCAAGAATATTCTACCCCGTCCTCACACAATTCTCGGGAAAGTTTCCAGGGTGCAATAGAATCGTGCTGCCATCATTTGCGAAAACATGTGCACAAGAACGAAAATCCAGCTACGATCCTGGAATTCCTTCTGCAGGGCTGTACAGCCAGTTGTCATCCTGAGTGCACATTGCAGCGTGCTGCCAAATTAGCATTACTCACTTTCGTATTCACACGAATGAGTCACGAGGAAGGGAAAAATCGGGAAAGCAAAACTCAAAACCAGGTTCGGGTGAACAGCCAAATGGCTAGGCCCTGCGAAAGGCGGACGAAGGGGGCGTGCTCGAGATTCACGCGTAATTTATCTTGTTAACTGCAACTTAAGCACTATGCATAGCTACAGCATAGCTACAGGCTACTCAGTGGCGGCCAACGTCGCGCTCGCCCTATTTTCGCATTAATTTCATCGTTTCATTTCATGATTTCATATGTGGCCTACTCATGCCATATTAGTCGTCATTGCGTCAATATATCGGTTGCCGCTGCCTACTTTGTGATCCCTGTATTCCTATTTACTCACACTACTACCATTTTAAGCATCTGTTTGATCTGAAGGTTACATTGAAGCTTACATTTGTTTGCCTCACCTCAATCGCCTTTCTAAATAAAGGGACATATCGTGATCTGCGTGGATGTATACGCTTCTGAACAATAAATTACAGCACATCAGAGCAAAAAAAAAATGGAAGAGAAACGGAGAAGGCAAAAAACACAATGCCTTTAACTGCAACTGTTGAAAATATGCAAACATAGGCAATACATTTCAAAGCCTAGCTCATACATAAGGCCCATAACTAATTTCGTTAATTGGGCTAGCTGTCGATCAAATCTTATGAAACTGCTCGCACTATTTCTTAGCGTGTCAACATCATGCATTTAAAACCTACATGTATTTGTGATGCATGCTTTCCTTCATGTAACGTGTTCTTGCATGTCTGATTACACGGTGTATTCGATTAGATACAGTGGCCAAATTAGGAGCCTCAATTAAATGCGACATCATTGGCACTCCTTCAACCCATGAACGACCTGATGACGGTTTAATAGGCGACGCCATACTCGACAACGCATCACTCATCTCGCCTTCGCAAGTTCCTGCTACTCAGCCGTGGATGCCGTAGCCACTATTACCACATGCGTGGTGGTCATCATGGCCACGTACGTGACAGAAAGTATCGAGGTTCAAACAGCCGTTCTTCTCGGGCTGTTTGCCTGGGCGCCCAAACTGGAACCCCAGGGGGCTCGCGGACATGGTCGCTCGGAATCGCTCATTCCGGTTTGCCGCCACTCGGAGTAGAGGACTTCGCTAAGTCGCCTTCGGCGGTTAGTGGCGACTAGTCGGTGCTTCCTCTCCGTCCGGCGTCTCTCAGATGGAACCTGAACGCTTCGAGAGGTGGCCTGTGGCGGTTAGTGGTGACTCGTTTGTACGATATGTGACATGGCGTATTCTCGTTAGCGTGCGACACTAATATGGATGTTTAAATTGTGGTTCACAATGCATACTTTTCTTGCACAAATTCCGTTGCCAATCCTGCATTAAACTCCTGGAAGCATCGGCGAATACGTTCCACGTGCAATAGTAAGCGTGCTTGTAGCTGACCTGGTGGCGATTACGAAATACTTTCAGGTCCTGAGCGACCAAGGTCCACTGCCCTGGTCAACGTACCGAATGCGGCGCCGTCGAAACCCGAAGTCCCCTCGATCTACTAGCATCGTTGATTGAGCAACTCAGGCCCAGGAAGCCCGATGATGCGGCTGTTGAGGCTTCGCGGCTGAGAAGCATTGCTGCAATCGAGAAGCGAGCCCGCGGAGCAAGGGTTGCTGAAAGATCAAGCGCCTGCCCATGTCGGGGACCCGGTGCCAGAAAGCTTTACCGATCGAAAGAGTTCTTACGTAATTCTTAATGATTCGCGATTATTGTAGATATATATTACACTGCAGATATACAGTTTTGTATTTACTAGCATTTTTCCCATGTACATACTCTCAACCACTGTAAAAAAAATGTAAGCACTCACATGTTGGCCCCTTTTTTTGCCGGCGTGAGAAAATCTGTATGCATGAAATAGATATTTGACCTCTTGGTAGGCGGTCGAATGTGCATACAGCTACTGTTCAGCTATGAGGCTCCGAAAGCATTGGGTATATTTTCAGCGCTAACATAAGGACGCCCTGCGACTGCCTTTCTGGAGCGCTGGAGTGTGTGTGTAGTATTGAATACGGAGATGAACGGGAAAAGGAATTGTTCGAATCAGTGCACGAGAACTTAAGGTATTAGTCCTCCAACAACAAAACACGAGCAGACAAAGTGAAAAAAACGTCGCTTTTAGAATTTCGTTCTCCCACTGACGCATGTGGTAAGGTCCAATGAGCGCGCACCCCTTATACAGAGATACCCAAAGTTTCTTCTCAAGGTTGCCTGTGAAAATTAACCTTGCTACCGCTCTTCCTGACACAGTTGTCACCATGGTTACAACAGGGGCGACGAGCTACATCTGTCAGTCAAGTGAGGCAGTTTGCTTTTAAAATAATATGCTGAAAATAGATTTCCTTTTCTTTTGTGTGTCAGGAATGCTTGTTCGTTGTCCCAGCACTTTCTGGTGCACCGGCGAGTCCCTACATAGCACAGCACCGCTGCTGCTATCCGCCGGTTTCTGGCACCCCTTCGACGCCGGGCATACACACACAAAAAGAAAAAAAAGAAGGAAAGAATAGACAATCGTCCCCCAGCATTCTGCATCAAGGAAGGCGGTGACAGTTGCATCAGCAAGCCGTCTATTTTACTTACTGACGCTGAGATTGAATATCTCAAAGGTTCCTTATTGTGCAATCTTCTTTCCGTGTTTGTCTTGGTCACGACTTTAACGTCGTTGTAATTTTTATCGTAGGCGGGGTTTTATCGGTGTTTTTTTGGATGTTTTGTTGATCTTGTTGACTTAATATTCTGTCTCTTTTTGATCAAGGTGACTGCGGACACAAGACACGTGTACGTGTTGGGCTACACGCAACTTTTGTGTGAGCTATGAAGAAACAGCCAGGCCTGCGCGGAACCGCAGGACAGTGACAGCGTAAGCTGGAGGAGCGACCTTCTTAGAGGCCATTTTAAACGCTTGAGGAAACTAGTGCAAGTAGAGGTGCTTAGGGAAATGCGAGGTTGTTGGACGGTATAAGGCGGCCATGGGTGTTGCAATAAATTGTTATTTGCGGTTTAACGTCCCAAAACCAGCTCTGATTATGAGAGACGCCGTAGTGGAGGGCTCCGGAAATTTGGACCACCCGGGGTTCTTTAACGTGCACTGACACCGCACAGCACACGGGCCTCAACATTTCGCCTCCATCGAAATGCAGCCGTCGCAGTCGGGATTCGATCCCGCGACCCTCGGATCAGCAGCCGAGTACGTTAGCCACTAGACACCGTGGCGGGGCATTGCAATAAATACCAGTTTTAAGATCAGCGCTCGTCCTGTCTCTGTGTTCCTTTTTTGTCCTTGTTCTTCGCGCTGTTCATTGAGGTGAACATTAACCAACAAGCCCAATTGAAAATCCTGCGTCTTTATAGCATTTTGTGTGTAACACTTCGAATCCCAATAGTTGAATTGGTCTTCGTATATGCGCCCTATACAGACATGCTTGTCGGTGTACTAGCTCTTTATCAAATCAGTGCACAAGCCTTTGAAAAGCCCCTCTCAGAACGCGATAGCTCAAATATAATACATATCTATGAATTTCTAGAAATGGTGCAACCTAATGCGTGATTTCTAATATTTTATCTGAGCTTTCATGTCCAGCAGTCTTCAAATTTTTGTGCCCCCTTCATGACACTGCTGCAAGAAAGTTGTCTTCACCATCAACTATTTATTTTCCAACGTAATATTCACAGTTGTTTTCTTGTTTTATTTTTCCCGAAATGTTACGAGTATTGCAATTTAGGCAGATTCAGATGAGTGACTGTTTTTACATCTCCATCACAAAGCATAGCTTTCGAGCACTTTGACATAGACTTGCATGTTCCTAAATATTGCCAGCATCATAACCCGAGAGCTTGTCCTTTTCTCCTTGCTTGGTGAGAACAAAAACATGGGCAAAGAAGGGCACCTTGAATCATCCGCAAATTGTATGGATGCTTCTATCCCTCCCCGTCTCACCCTTTGCCGATGTCTGGGAAAGGAATTCAGAAAAGTGAGAGGAGAAAAGTTCACGAGGGGGACAGAAAGCAACGAGGGGGACCGAAGGTGAATCAGCAGTTTAGCACACCGGCGAAAAGGAAGCTTAAGCTGTCTACTACGTCACTGACGCCTTCAACCAATGAGACAGCATGGGACACTATAAAAACAGGCTACGAAGTCTGCAACTCCTCACATCTCTGATTTGAAGCAAGCACCTGTCAACGATGAGGTAAGTTCTGCTTATCTTGCACTGTTTCTGGCATTCCTATTAACACAATTGCCAGTGGATGCATGCAGATTCCATTTCAGAATGATTTTAAGTCAAGGTTAATGATCTGTGGCCATTCTAACATTTAGGTCGCCAATTATGCGTAACAGTGTTCAGGAATAGCTCAGTTGGTGCAGAGTACTGAAACTAGTAACCAGCCAAAAAGAATCCACTGCGTATGTCCCTTCTCACCTCATTGCGTCGTCTCTTGGTTAGCGCTTTCAGCATTATTTAAGAATTAGTTTAAATGTTTTACACAGGAAGCGTGTGTTTCCTCTAGGGGCTATTTCCAGTTGCTAATTCGAGGTCTCCTCATTGGCCCACAGGTCAACATTATGTACGAGCCCGGCGTGCATACAGCTGATGTGTCATCTACACTTGTCCCGGCAGCCTGTCCAACGTCTCCTGGTTCTGTGAGGGTGGAACAAGACGTGTTCACGGATCCCGACCAGCAGTGGGGCAGCATGGACGTCGACATGTCCGGTCAGCGCCGGTGGCGTCCGCCTGTCCTTTGATTGGCTGCCCTCACACGTGGGGATAGCCGGCAACGAGGAGGCAGACGGTGCCGCCAAGGCGGTCCATCGCAGTGGCCCTGTGACCTCTGCTGTGGCAGCCGCAGACTTCATCAGGCAGCGCATCCGGCAGCTCCTGCTGTCGATAAACCCCGACAAGCGCGTGTCCAGCGGAAAGCCACCCCGCCACTCCCGGATTCCGGCCTGGAGTGGAGTGACAGGTGCCTCCTGCTACGACTCCGGACGGGCAGTGCCTGGCCAGCGACCAGGATGCATCTTCGGGGCCGACGAGCATCAGCGCCCTGTAGCCGGTGCGGGGCTGACGAGACCCTGGAGCACATCATATGCTCCTGCCCGGCGCTCGCCCCTGAACGCCGCCTCCTCGAGAGGCGGTATCGACTACCGGGACAGCCTACCTCATGGGCGGACCACTTCCTTTTCCCGGCGCGGCACGCTCTCCCTGGCTTGCGGGCTTTCCTGGCTTTTGCCGACGTAGCGGACCTTCGCAGCCTATAGAGGGTCGACCAGCCCTCGCGATGGCGCCAAGACGGACGGACGGCAGTTCCTTACAGCTCCTAAACCCCCTTTCCATCTCCCACCCTCCTTTTATGTCCCATTCCCCCTTCCCCTAAGGCGCTTCGTCGTGTCCCCAGCAAGGGTGAACGAAATTAGCGTCTCTTCCTCTCTTCAAGAATCACTATATATATACATGTCCGGTCGGCACTTCCAGGTCGTCAGGTTCGACGACGGCACCTGGAAGGTGCGTGTGGAGCTGCCGATCTAGGACTGCGGCCCCACCGATCGACAAACGGACGTCGCGGTCCACGTCTCCGAGGATGGCACACCGACGGACCTTATACCTGGTTGCGGCTGAGCAGGAAGAATGCGACGTCGATTCCACATCAATTCCATGATGTGCGAAATCACCTGCCGGGAGTCTCAGCCTCGAACATGTGATGTTGACCTGGACCAGCTCATTGAGCTTTTGAGTCGTACGGTATGGTGCAAATCGAAGAGGAAGACTGATCGCTTAGTCTGACATTTGTACAGATCGAAGTGTAAATAAAATGAAAACTTTCCAACACTGTTCTCAAAGTATACAGGCAGCGCACGCTGCCTTGTCTCTTGGTGCATAACCGGATGTTTATTCCCGATACTAGGCTTTTGTTTTGATAAGATATTCCACCGCCTCTGTCCACAGTTGACATCAATATTTCGAGGGGTGCAACGGAGGGAGGGTGCCTCCTCCACTGGCACAAGCATACATGCGCAAGAAGGAAAATCCGGCTGCACCACTGGAATGTGTTCTACAGGGTTGGACTGCAGGGTGCTTTAGCTTCCTGGCGCTAGTCCAAGTGCACCATTCCAGCGTGCAGACAAATTAGCATTATTCACTGTCATATTCACAGCTTCACGAGAAACCGTAGCCCAGTGGTAGCGTGCACTTTTGCAAACTTGTTGGCCCGGGTTCGATACCCGCTGCCGCTAGGAAGGTTCCGGTTCGGTTCTGTGCTTGTTATGTTATTCCCAATGCTCTAAGACTATAACGGGCGCGCTGGGCGATTAAGATGACCTTGGACTTATTAAACGAGATGCGGTGGTCATTCATCTCGCCCTGTTGCGCGTTCCCTCGCGCCGTTGCGAAAGTGTCACTAGCACAGTAATTACCTTCTCGCTCGGGGAAAATAGAGGACAGAATACAAGGAGCCAGGGGAAAAGCCACAGCACTGTAGTTTGCCCCCTACCTGCCCCCTATTCGTCTTGTGTCCTGTTGTTCGCTCTCTGTCAGCAGCTGGTATGAACGTTTGCAGACCCGCGTCTACTCTTACCCCAGAGCCTGTCCGGAGTTTTCTTCGTTCTCCGCGGCCGTTAGCTGGATGGATAGATGCTATGAGCATCCCCTTTGTAACGGGGCGTTGACTTGTGCGCCACCAGGCTCGTAAAAAAAATTTAAGGAACTTTCCTTTTTTCCCCTCTCTCTAAGTTCTCATTCCTTTTAAATCTACTTCACTTAAATGGATCATACTACTGGGAGCGAGGAGATATCATGGTGCCGCCATGCGGAACAATCGGTGTGACGCGCAAAGTTGGATTACGCCGCCAGCACTGCCTTGTTCAGCACGGAGCTGCTTTGCGCGTCGCCTTCTTACTGTTGTTTTCTTTCAGCTAGACGATACCTGTAAAATACTGTTGTGGCTACGTTATTGGTTGTACTTCAAGCCTCTCGGAAAAAGAATAGCTTCGTTACAAAGCTTTAGGTGCCGCGTCGGCTGCTGTTGTCTGCTATGGCCACCGGCGAGGATACCGCGCGTGCGGAGTCCGCTGTTTTTTTTTTTGTTTTTTTTTTTTGTAGGTGCGATAGCATTTTGATGAATGAAAAGTAAGCATCAAGATGGTTTTAGCGCGTGATTGCGGTAAGTACGCATAGCTTTTGGCCGCGCGAAAGCGACGTGTTCCTCTGCAATTCACTCATTTTATGTTGGCATCAACAAAGGGACTGCCGTTGACTCGAAGAAATGGTATTAGCAAATTTGTATTCATGCTCAACACGGACACCGCTATGGAGCGCGATGCCAGTGGTTCCTTCGTTTTGTGGAAAGCAAAGCAGCATGCATAGAGCTGCATTCAAGCGCGACCTTTTTCACATGATTTAAGCACATGCGCGCGTCATTAAAGCCTGCTATTTTCGGACAGGGGGTTCACCTTAGGACGTTGTGGCATGATCACATTTTAAATTCTCGCCAGTATTACTCCAAGGACACTTCTGTCTGGGGCACAGTTGTCCGTTGCTTGTCCTTTCGGTTGCTTATTTTTCCCGCGTATGCGAGACGGTCGTCACACGGCGATTTTCGATCGCGATCGAGTCAGATCATGACTGCATTTTTCGACGAACGACTCCCGTCCGTATTCTGCACAAAGGGGACAATAGCGATCGAAAATACAGCGTAAGACACGGACGTATTAGTTTACGCATTTGAATGCACTAGTATGCAGCAAGGTGTAACTCACTGTGGTTTAAATGCTTCAGTGAAACTATGAGTGTCCAGCATCTACACCTTGATCGATAAGCCGTATGACATCCCGCAGCTGCTGATAGAAGAAGAATGGGTTTGAAGCTGGCCACGTCGTCGTCTGCTGTGTAGAAGGGGAAGAAGTGATAGCGGCTGGCTAATTTTGCAGACGTTGTCTATTAGCAAATACCACGCTTCAAATAACTCCGAGCGCACTTTTCAGCTTTTTTGTCCCTAGGTGTCCGCGGACGTGAAATAATCGCGAAGCAGCGATGTTTCTAGCTTAAAAGACAGAACGCTGCCGAATGGCTGTTGAAAAGGCGTGTGAACCGTCCGCTTCGCCGGAGGCTCGGCGCACGGTGGGATCACGTGATCCAACTTTGCACATCAAAACGACCGCAGCGCCAGCATCTACCGTGGTAGCCCTCGCACCCCACAGGAAAAACGTAAACCCATAGCCCAGCTCAGTGGCGTCACCTGGTGGCAAATTTTTCAATTCTTTCAAGATGACAGCTGAAGTGTCGGACATCATTTTTTCGGATGAATTGACGCAGAGACTCCATATCACAATTTGTCAGCAAATCTGAGTACACGATAAGATACGTATTAGGACGGAGACAGCTTGCATGTGCATTGAGGATTTAGGGTGAAATTGTAGAGGAAATTATGCCCACTTATACTAATAGATGTATGACAAACGCAGCAAAAGCTGTCAAGCGCAGAAAGCGTATTCTTGGAAGACGATGATTTTGAGAACACGGTGTTTATCATAGTGTTTAGCAGGCAACCTAAACATGAAGAAGTATAAAAATATTGGTCATCAATTGCGGAACGAAAGAACACCGAGGTAAAACCGATAGAAAAGTCACATGAGCTTCAATTCACCCAGAATGAGTATCATCTGCTGATTCGTGGATGCCACGTTTTCAAAACACCCCTACAGGTCCTCAAAGAGGGTATTAAATAGGGGGAGATATTACAACATGGTAATAAGAAGAGAAATAAAATACTGGTAACAAAGGACACAAACTCAGAGGTATACAGATTCAGTAAGCGTGCCGAGCGAAATGAAACAAAAATAAAAAAAGGAGAAATAAATGCAAAAGACAAGGTAATGTCGAAGTATTCAAATGGACAGGGATAATAGCCGAAAGGTTATTTTTGTTCTGCTGCACATTCAGTGAGCAGCAGAACAGTAAAAACTCGAGTAAAACTCGAGAACAGTAAAAAAAACTCGAGAAAGTGGTGTTGTACAGGCGCGCTAGAGCACTGTCACAAGCTTTCTGGGCGATTTATTGGCTGTCAATTTCTAGAAGCTTCCTTGTGGCAACTGTCCCTTGCTTTCCATTCCATTGCTCTTGTCGACGTACGATACATCAAAAAGTTGATCGGATATGCTATTGTGAAAGTGCGGCTACTGACGGTCCCAGAAGCTGCTGACGGTCCGCAAAGACAGGTCATTGCGCTTGTTAGAGGCGCACGGGGATGGCAAGGGGGAAGTTGGAGAGTAGCTAGAAACGAAATGCACAGGGGCTACAGGAGTACAAAAAGTCCATCTATAAACGCTTTGCCAAGTAGCGACGAGTCCTCTCCCGCCTCTTAGCTTGGTCGGTTCTGCTAGGCCTAAGTAGACCGCGACAAAAGCTCGCAATGAATGAATGGTCTTGCGTTCTTTTTTACAAGATTCCAGCCATTGGGGAATCCCAAAAATAAGCCAGGTAGCAGGTTCTGGGGGCCCCAACAAAAAGCCTAGCAAGTTTTAAAAAATACATTACTAAACTTGTAGCACTGGAATAGCGTTCGCAAGTTTGTTGACGGTTCGGCATCCGTTGATGTGTGAAGCGTAAGAAGCGAAGGAAAGGAGTAGTTCCGTTTATCTATCGAACTACCTGCATGCAAAAGCTCTGTGCAACACGATGAACCGAAAACGAAGTCGGCTCAGGGCCAGCGGACTTCGTAGGCTATACATGTCGGCAGCACGTAAAAGTAATAATCGTTTATTTACACTATTTACAAGACATATACATATGTACAGCAACATTGCCAATAGCGAAACCGGTGACCTATATACAAATGTGATCAGCTATGTACATGGGTGACTAGAAGTAATCGTAGGAGAAATGCCGCGGGAGGTCTTCGTGGAAACCTTTGCTCCAGCGGTGCATCTAATCTCGGTACTTTCCGCATTAAAGGTGGGCGCGAGACTCCCCAAGTTGGGCGAGGTACTTGGGATCAACTTGGCAAGCCGAATACCGTGACTGGCAGGAATTACCGCTGCGGCCGAGACTGGATGCTTCCTTGTAAGCTGCTACGGGGGAGAACGCCGGCGGGTGGACGTCGTTGAAGAAGTCGACCACCTTGCGACCGTAAGCGCCGAATTCCTCGGGGTGGGCGGCCATCGAGCATACCATCAAGGCCACGCACCGTCCCTCGTCGTTGGCCTGGATGAACCGGAAGTATGGACCCATCACGCCTTCGTCGATGGAACGGACCGGGCGGCTGTGGGTGGTCACGTTCTGCTCGCTCTCGGTGACTGATGACTGTGTAGCGACGGTCGAGGCTGGAGTAGGCGCGGCCTGGGAACCAACCTGGACGTTGGCGACGGGGCCAGAGCCGTGGCCGACGCGGAAGCCACCCTGAATGTAGCCGCTGGCGTACTTGGGACCTCCTAGATGACCGGCGGACATCCTGCCCAACTGGTTGAGCCCGTGGTTGATCTTGCTGCTCAGTAGGTCCACTTTCGACTGCACGACATCGGGAACGGGAACTTCGGCCATGACGATCTTGGGGACTACCAGCCTGGGCACCACGATCCTTGGAAGCTGAGGTACCGGGACCTTTGGAACGACCAGTTCGGGCATCTCGATCCTTGGAAGCTGTGGTACCGGGACCTTTGGAACGACCAGTTTGGGCATCTCGATCCTTGGCAGGGCAGGCACGGAGACCTTCGAGACCACCGCCTTACTCACCACGTACTTGGGCAAGCCGAACTTTGGCAGCGTGGGGAGGCGGATGACAGGCTTGCTCACACCGGGCAGCCACTCAACTTTCACCTATGTGGAAGGAAATGAAAATAGGCAAGTGAGTATAAACGCCTTGCAAGGCCATGGCTACAGGCATATTTCTCGCAGCTACAATGCTCGGCATTTGTAAGTGCTCGGCATTTGTATATACACCTTGCTCAAGGGGTATATACAAAATAATGAACAAAATTGCTTCCAATAGGGACACTAAGGGCAGTTTTGAAGCACTCGTTAAAAATGTTGGAAAGGAACGCGAAAGAAATAGATGGAATGGGTATAACAAAGGACCACTAACCTCGTTCTCGACGTGCACGGGATTCGGAGCAGGCGTTACCGCAGCGATGTTCTTTAGCGTGCCCCACACGATGCCGTCATTTCTGACTTCTGCTGGAGCGTCTTCGTAGCGTTCAAGGCGAGAGTCGTAAGAGATGGTGGCCTTGAACGAGCGATTACCGGTGATCATGGCGAGGGCCTTGGTAGCAAGGGACAGCTTGTAGGCGACCAGGGTCCGCGAAGCATCCTTGGCAAGGTTTCCGGCCCATACGAACGGCACCAGGGCGAGGCCTAGCTTGGCCTCGCAGACGTCGGACATGGAGACGACCAGGAGACCGACTAGGCAGATGACGACCACGGAGATCTTCATGGCTGATGAAGTGGTGGCTTCTACAACCGAGAGACGAATGCTGTGTCGGCGGTTCTGGCCTCGCTTTTATACCTGTCCGCTTCTCGCTCATTGGTTGAAAGATGCGAATGACGTAGAGCACAGCTGAGGCATCTCATTCGTCGGTTTGCTATTGCCCCCCTCGTAGCCATCCTTTTAGCCACTCACGTTGAAGCCTCAAGTCCCCCTCGTTAAATTTTCTCTCACCCTTGCGTGTCTGAAACCCTTTCCCGGACACTTTCAAAAGAACCGGAGGGGAGCGGTGCACTCCCTGTCACTTGGCGAGGGGAACAAAAAACGAGCTTTCCCTCACCAATAGAGGGAAATCACAAGCTCTCGGTACTGCGAGGGTGGTAACCGCGATTTGAATAAACTTCAGTTAATTTTTTTTAAGACAGCCCAGACAGATATAGCATCGAGAAGCATTTGTCGGGCTAGTTGGTTCATAATCACGCTCTTTTAGTGCAGATATAGTGGCAGAGGAAGTACGCAGATGTAAGCCGGTGCATGCCACACATTGGAGTGAAATAAACCAGCACACCCAAAAATAACGCAACTATACATCGCTTAATTACACAGCTGCACGTTAGAATGAATGGGGTATCAAATGCATTAAGAAAGGCCAACAGAACGCCTAAGAAATTTGAGTTTTTTGCACTCGCTTCCTAAAAGTTTCCGCGTAGTACCAAACGCTCTTTTTTTTGGATGATGGGGGGTTTCACGTGAACACACCTGATGTACCTCCGCGTTGTGTGTCGTAACGTGGGCAGTCTAAAAGAATGTGAGACTCAGCTTTGCGCACGAACCAAACTGCTTTTAAGTAGTTTGAACGTCTCCGATATTGTGTAAAAAGCTTTGCCTGCCGGCAGTACTTTCGCACGATTATTCATGCACTTGCGAAGCGTCTTCTATAGCATGGAACGACGTTCTCGCCGATTTACTGAAACCATGTGCGCAGCTGCACACCCTAGTACCAACGCGGGGAGTATGCGGACTGCTTTTCACGCCAGTTCCTGTTTAACGCGGAAAAAGAAACGACAAATAAAGAGTAGTGCAAAGTCCTTCAGGTCAACCACGTGCGGAACACGTGGAAAGATCGAAGGCGCCAGAGGTTAGTGTACTCATGCGCCACGTAATTTATATTGCGTAAAATAGGAGGCACGTGATGCATTGCGCTTCTCGCATTGTCTTTTAAGTGAGCACTAATTATCAGTTTGAGAGCTGCCACACAGTGGCATCTCATTTCGAAAATATATTATTCGGATATGGTGGACAGTACGCCTTGTCGCATATTACAGACTGTCAGCGTACTAAACGCTCAACTCTTACTCAAAAATTCCTTCTAGTACTCATCCAAATATTTCTGGAAGAGAGACATCTACCTCAGAAAGCCAGACTAAATATATGCTGTCCTTCCTAACGGGTTGCGTAATCTCGGAGATCAGGTAGACTTCCGAAAAGGGTTTCACTAACGATACAGCATCTGTATTTTTTTATCCGAAAGACCTTATCTCAGTATCTGTAGAGGTCAGTTTTCCAGGTGATGGTGACATACGTTGGTAGAAGATTCGCCACAACCAGAGCCCAAACTTTATTTAGGAGCCGTTGGAACACTCCGGACTGTTTGCGGGCGCATAGAAAAGGAAACCGCGTGATGTCAGTAATACGAGACGATCGATTTACCCCCTAAAACTCTGCGAGTGCCGATACCACCAGCTAAACAAGCAGGACATACGAAGTATGAGACTGTGTTGCAATATGCTGTTTTAATATCATTGAGCATTTGCCACCTTGGTGTTACAGCGGTTACGATGGTCGTCTGCTGACATGAAGGGCGCCGGCACCACTATGGCCACTGTGGTCGCATTTTTGATGAAAGCGCTAAGCCCTTAACGTGGAAGAGTGAAAGAATGTGAAATAAATATTGTGGTATTATTTCACTTTGTTATTCTGTATACCGCGCATTTTTCCCAAAAACACGGCGTTACTGTGAGAAGGTTCAAGTAGATACGTATTCGAGCTACTCAACAGCATTCGCTACAAAAGCGTGCTCCCTTACGAGTAAGATAGCAAGACACACATGCTCACACTGCTGGTGCATTTGTGGCTCTTCGGTGTGCTTATTAGTTGCAGAGCTATTTTCTTCTAGGTGCGTCCTAAAATAGCCAATTCAGCACACATGTACCAGTGGGCATGACTAATAACCGTCCAAGCTGCAATATTCAAAGCCAAGTATGCAGAACTTTCAAGTCATATGCCTCCAGAAATATGCGGTTCACCACCTCAATTGCTTCTTAACAGTTCGGCGGCTGCGACCTCCTTTCCTGTCCTGGGGGCGAACAAAGGGTGCCTACAAAAATAAACTTTAGAAACATATCTGAGGGCAGAAAGCCTGCGAAAAGATACAGAGTGTGAAGGTTTCACAAAAAAGTTGTTGGAAGTTAGCCCAGTGCCTGTCTACTTGTCTCGGTCCCTGTCCTTTTGCGCTTTAGGTGTCTGCATAGAGATGTTTTAGCAAGAAATGCTAGCTAACAACCAAGGCCGCGCAGTGATGGGGGTGTTGACCTTGAAAAAGGGGGGCGCACGGCTTGATTCTCCACACTTGCTGGCACTCAAGTTGTGTTAACCACATACTTCAGGCAGGTGACAGCTCTCTTCTACCTTTCACAGTCCTACATCCCAACTAAAGTTTCTGTGTAACCGCTTTGCCAAGCAACAAGTCCTTCTCCCCCTCAATTCTGTGGACTACTAAAGCGCCATGGGCATTCTAACTTGACCGGTTCTGCAAGCTCATGCAAGAAGATCCCCCACCCCCCTATATAGACCGCGACAAAGGCTTGTAATCAATTTTCAACGCTCGTGCTTGGGTTCTTTTGTACCCTGCCCGCAGGACCCAAGGCCTTGGGGGCGCGAACAATAGGCCAGGTGGTCTGGTTCCCAGTTTGTCAGACAATGGCTGCACGAACCGGTCACCTCGGCACCATAGGCTTCTGGTACTAAGGTGAGGAATAGAATATAACAATAGAACGCAGGTCGCAGGGCTTGGAGACACTAGTGACCTGAAGTACATGTGTGTTATAGCAGTATCCTGGAGGCCCGAACCAGTTTGCACTTTGTCAGCAACCCACTGGTGAGAATGCTTTGACCTCAACACACTGGTGCTTGCTCATGCCTTGTAGAAACTTGCTTATCTGAGGCGCTAACCTCGAACCCCTGTACTCATTGTTCAAAAATGTGAGCCAAGCACTTTGTGGAAAAACACGTGATATCAAAAATGGGTCTCTACACTGACACCACTTTCGACACGGTAACAAAGCAAGTAGTCTCAAAAATGCACTGTCACATCGCCAGTTCAGATCGCTTCTGTGTCTTCACTTCTGAGTCTATTTCAGCTGCATAGTTCGCGTACGAGTGCAGTCATCTAATGAAGCAGTACAGTTGAATCACGGGTTCATTGGAATCTAGACTTGGGCAGCGCGCAGAATAGCCGCTTGCGTGTGTTTGTGCACGTTGGCTGACTATGGGCAAGTGATGGCGCTATAGAGTTCAAGGTTAGTTTCTATAAGCCTCATACCTTGAAAAAAAAAAAGAAAGGACAGAGCTTAACAAAAAGCACGATCTGCGATATGAAGATAAGGTTTCCGCGAGGTGCACCCAGGTGACGCTTGTTCTAGCGCTTTTGTCAAGGCGATTTCCGGATTTAGTGGAACCAGGTGGTACACGCTGAAGGACAATTTCTACGTTAGCGAATTCGCCATGCGTAAAAATCTAAGTTGGCGTTTCCTCAGGGCTGTTTCCAACCAAAAAGTCGTTCACAGATTGTTTTTCTTAAAGCGCGCTCACACCTGCACATTCCAGCGAATGTGCACAAGCAACACAACAGCTTCTCAAAATATTCCAGGGAGTGCCCTCTCACGGGTAGTTCTGGGATGTACAAAAGAGAGGCACCAAAGAAGGGAAGTATAGGGACACGTGCCGAGCGGGATGAATGGTGAGACGAACGTGCAGGTGTGAATGCACTTTGAGCAGGAAAGTAGTCGGTGGACGAGAGTTCTTGGTTCGAAACTTCCTTACAGGAAAGCCAACTTACATATATATATATATATATATATATATATATATATATATATATATATATATATATATATATATATATATATATATTTTTTTACAGATGGTCAATTCAGAAGCAGAGTGCGGAGATTGTCAAATATCACTGCGTGCAAGGAAAACAGCTTTGACTCAGTGTCGTAAGGTATGGAACGGTGGTAGAAGGGTTAATAGCTTTTTACCCTGGCGGTGAAACAGGCCAAAGTGCGCACGCCTGAACACCAAGAACCGAAATACAAAGAACAACTAGCAAGGCGCTGTTAAAACACCACGTGTATGCGTTCTACAATTGCACAGTATGGGGTATAACGAACCAGAAGCAGAAATCGTCGGAAACATCAATGTGTATCTAAGGTGAAGGGCGAACTGTAAATCAAATTATTAATAAACCATGTTGCCACCGCAGGTAAAGCAAGAGGAAAAAAAATTCTGTACAAAGGAGGTTTAAAAATACATGTCCTGCAAGTCACACTTTTACCTACGACTACATCAGGGGAATATTTTGTTTTGTCTCTTTCAGTACCGCCAGGAAAAAAAAGTCAGCAAGTCTAGTGAAAATTTTTTCAGTGATCATTCGTAAAATGCACTTTGTAGACCACTACATCTTTGTGGTTAAAAACAGGTGGTTTGTCACAGCGCAATGTCACAGCCCTTTAGGCTTACGAGAGTTCGAACCAGATCAATTTTTTTTGAAGTGCTGACTACATGCATTTACGGCCTGCGCGTATTTTCACGGATGTTCGTACTTTGACAAAGTGTGCCCTGTCAAGGGATCCTTCCTCTTTTGCGAGCCTTTCCATTTTTTATAAGATAGGTTCCTGGAAACCGCTATGATGCCTAATACACGTTCCTGCGTTAATCACGCTTTCCTACGAAAGAAACAAATTGCCATTAACCATTTTCATCAGCACAGCTACAAGAAATTTCATATAAACGTCCCGGAAAGAAATGACCCCCCCCCCCTCCCCCACCTTTTTTCTTTTGTAGCCCCTGGCTTTTGTTTTCATGCGTCTGAACTTGCTTTGGTTCCTGTGGCATTGACGGATGTGCCGGCTGCCAAGCGCACCTCGAGACCACGTATTTCTCGGCGAAAATATTAGCTAATAAATTTGTTCTTGGAGCGAGAGTAAAACAGCGGCTTGAGGTCATACGATTCTAAAAATATTAGGCGGCACTCGATGGCTGAAAGCGCCCAGTGCAGTGATTGCGCTACGGAGGAGAGTATCGAGCACTTCCTGTGCCACTTGTGCCACTTTCCAACCTTTGAAAATGAAATACTGCAACTCCGGACTACACTACCAGAGCTAAAGAGCAAAGTTTTCACCGTTGAAATTATCTTAGGTCCATGGCGCTGTGCATCTCAGCTACGCCAAGCAACGAAAGCGTTGCTCTATTTTCTGAAGGCTATACTGGGCTCACTAACCGTCTCTGAAAAGGGACAAAGAACTTCTATAACGTCAGCTGGTGACACTGCATAATTTTTTATTCGTTTTTGTTTTGCTCTACCCCTACCTTCTTCAACTTTCCCTCCCCTTCTCCAGTGCAGCGTAGCGACCGGGCTCAGCGCAGGTTAAGCTTCCAGTCTTTCCTACTCCTTTCTCCTCCGGCAGGTGGTACGGTTTTTCGCTTTGAGAGGTGCTTGGGCGAGTGCCCACGTGGTGCATCTCGAGGACCTTCACACAAATACTTTGCCTCGCTAAATCATTTGACCTAAATGCTGAACATCATGTAAAACCCAGCGTGAGTCATCTGTAAAATCACGTGACCTCAGTGCTGAACATCATGTAAAACCAAGCATGACTCATGATGAGTTAGACAATGCACACGTGGAGTTTTCTCACGAATCTATTGTGAGCATTCCTATAGACGGTTTTGTCAGCGCTTGCTGTTCTCTGGCGGCATTTTACATTCACCGGAAACGTACCCATAGATGATTTCCTCTTTCTGTTTTAGCGTGCTTTTGGTGGCCGCGGCTGCTTCTGTTTATGTTTCCCGCTGATAGAATTATTTGATAGAGCTGTTCACGACTCGGACACTTCTGTGCGGCGCCAGGATGCAGTCTTCCATCTAGAACTAATCTTTATCGCAAGTTCAAACGCTTTGTTTTCCGACAGGCGAAGGCACAAAGAGAGCCTGGACTGCGTCGATCAGGCGAGAAAACTGGATTCGCAGAAAGAGCGCGCAGATTTGTTCTGCCCATTTTATCGAAGGCAAATGAAACTCAACGCATACTCTAACGGAACAGAGGTGATGCTCAGACGTTAGTCTATGGCCCCAAATTACCAGGAACACGTCGGACGCTGTCGTATTCCACCTATGGCAGATAACCGCGCTGACGAATGGAGTAGATAGCAATACGTGAAGGCTGGCTAAGGCCGAAAATTCCTTGTAAAGGTGTTTCTTGAACTTGGAGTCACTGTGACTTCTTGTAGTTGGAGTTGCTAATTCCAGTTGCTAATTCGCGGTCTCTCCTTTTTCTCCACAGGTTCAAATTTTGTATTAGCCTGTCGTGCTTCGTGCCAGTGAGGCCTTGTCACCGACGCTTGTTCCAGAGCTGCGGCTCCCATACATCATGGTTCCATAATGATGGAACATGGTGCGTTCACCGGTCCCAACCAGCAGTGGGTCTCAGTGGACGTGGACTTCAAAGTCCATACTGGCTGGCGACGGAAAAGTGTCTGTGTGAATTAGGCGTAGGGCTATCTCCTGGCCTCTGGAAAGTTCTTTGTGCGGAGTGGGGAGGGTTCTCCTGCCTAGCTTGTAGTGGTTCGTGATCTCATTAAAGGTGGTCAGCGGGTCCCCGTCGGCGGCATCTACATCCCCTGTCCCACACCAGTCGGGGTGCAGGGGGCCCGGTCGCGAAGGACCCGACGCGCCGGGGCGGCATGCGAGTTCTCGCGCCCGGGCGTGAGCCATTTTGTTGGGGTTGGGGATGCCGTCGATGGCCCCACCTAGGTGGGCGGGAAACCACACCAACTCGTGAGAGCACACTGTGCAGTAAGAATCTTTGCAGCTTTTTCCGCAATTTGATTCGAGTCAGAAGCCCTTACGGCAGTCATGGAGTCGGTGAATATGGTGAAGTGATATTCCATTGTCAATGCTAGCGCAATGGCTACTTGTTCGGCGATGCCGGCGGACTTGGTTTTAACTGTGGCAGCATTGAGCAGCCGACCTTCCATGTTAACTGCTGTTACCGCATATTTGTCCGTATACATTATCGCGGCGTCTACAAAGAATGCGCCGCCGCTCCGGCCGTCTAGCTTTTCTAACAAGGCCTTCGCCCTGGCTTTGCGTCTCTCCGCATTATGAATCGGGTGCATGTTTCTAGGCAGCTGGTGAACTACGATAATTTCTCAAATTGCTTGTGGCAGTGGAGTTGCCCTTTCAAGGGTAAGAGGCGAGTTGATGCCTGCCTTTTCGAGAATCATTTTGACTGCAGTGGTGCTAGAGATCTGGCGATCTGTGCCATACGCTGAGCCTCTATCAATTCGTCTAGAGTGTTATGAACGCCCAGAGATAGTAATTTGGCTCTGCTATAGTTCTCAAGGGTAGACCTAGCACCGACTTGACAGTTTTCCTGACGAGTAGCTCGAGTAGCTCCAGTTGTGCATAGAAGCCACATAGTTGATGTGACTGAGAAGGAATGCATGAAATAGACGAAGAAGATTGTCTTCTTTGATACCGCCCTTCTTCCCGGAGACCCTTTGAGGCGGACGGTGGCCGCTGTGTGTTGCTGCAGCTTAAGTATCGTGGCTGTATTTCTTCCGTTCGCAGATATTAGCATGCACAGAATACGTATTGTTCTAACCCGAGGTATTTCCTCGCCGTCTCTCGTTCTGAGGTGTATATCCACCTCCTCCACCGGGGTCCAGCCTTTTGGTCGGCGCCCCATGCGGATAGGCTGGTATACCAGAAGCTCTGATTTGCTGCTGGATAACTGAAGGTTCATTTGTCCTGTGTGGTACTGTACTATTTCGACCAGCCTCTTGTAGTACCTGTTCCGTTTCTCCCGTCGAGCCCCCAAGCGACCATAATGTAATGTCGTCAGCAGCATACATTTGAACATTTACTCTCAGCGAAAACAGAGCCTTCATTTCTAAGACCACCACATACACAAGGTATGGAAGCAGTAAAAATTTGTGCACTATGTATCGGCGAGGTTCACAAATGCCTGTACAAATCCAACGTTTTATTCCAGTGCCTGGAGCTCCTGCAAGTGTCGTGGGGTAAGAAGGGATCTGCCGAAGACATTTCAGAAGGAATGTACGTGGACATTCCGGAGTTGCCTCATTGTGATAACGCCCAACCAGAGTCCCCACGTGAGCAACCTGAACGTTAGTGTGAATGCTACTCCTACTTGCACATCACCAGTGGACCTATCACCCGCAAACCGTGCTTCCAGGAACGAAGGAAATGCCGGTGAGTATTGTTCAGCATGTAGCAATAGTTCGAGAGGACAAATTGAAAGTGGCCTTCAGTCAAAAGGGATTTTTGTCCGGTCTTGATAATAAGGTGCTACTATAAAGAATTCAGTTATCAGAAGAGTCCTTTTTCATTGCCGCTTCATGAACCTTGCAATACAGACACTACTTGAACACAGCCATTAATGACCATGCAAATAAACAACGGTACTGCTGCAAGTCTGCAATAAATAGATACCTCATGTAAATAATAATCTACAAGTTCATGCAAATTTTGTACATGTGGTATTGCATAATCACGTTAACACTATCCCAAGTGCTCATTGCAGGGAGCAAGAGGTCCCATGCTGGACCAAGCAATGCAGACTGACTTCATGGAGAAGAGGTGGGACCACGAAAGGCAGCTTCAAGAAAGGTCTACGGAGGTGGAACTTAAAAATATAGCTTTAAAAAGGGGAAGAATTTGAAGTCATAGAAAGGCACGATGAAAGTAAACACGAGTACCAGCAAAGGAAGCTCGAGAAAAAATATGCACTCAAGGATAAAGAGCTGGAGCTACGTACTCATGAGCTGAAACAGCGAGAGAAACAAAACGACATCCTCAGTAACAATCAGCATGCATTATTACATGTGCTTGAGACCATGGCAAGCAATTTGCAATGTCATAAAGTGGGAAATAACATTCGATCATCCTAAAATAAAAATATCCACTTCCCCTGGGACCGTTCCATTTTCTGCATTTATTGTGTGACTGGTTCCACTGACTGCTGTATAGTGGGTTTCAAGTAGTCCACAAGACAGAGTGGTTCCAAGTCAAAATATGATGAGACCTGGTTGCCATACATGCAAGCGTGACAATGATGACAATTGATGTACATACGAGGTACAGGCGGAAGTAGGGGTCTTCTGTTCTTTTTTTCTTAATCTAGAAAAGGGAACCCCGAGATTATCTTGCCAAACCCCCAATCAACGGACTGCCTCACAGCGCTCATAGCAGCATTAAAGTCCTTCTGCTCTTTTGTTATCCTGAACCCCCTAGATGGTTTAGCACTTTCGCGACCAGGCCACGGAGTCATCGATAGCGTATGATTAATTGGCTTACTGTCAGGCTCAAATTTTTGCGCGCTGTTTACATTCTGCGCAGTATTTTGAACACTACTCTGTTAAATGCGGAGTAGTGTGTGTGTGTGTGTGCGTGTGCGTGTGCGTGTGTGTGTGTGTGTGTGTGTGTGTGTGTGTGTGTGTGTGTGTGTCCCCAAAAGGCAGAGACGGGTACGGACGAAAAAGGCGGCGAGTTCGCATCCCGCCGCATAAACAAAATGACGCGAGTCTCACCATTTCACTACATTCTCCTATACCTCGCTGTGATGACGGTGATTCGTACTGACGCTGATTCGTGACGGTGGACGTAGTGAAGAGTCCAAAGACTTCAGAAGCTCAGATTTCAGTTCCAACAGTGATTCAGGCGATGGTCAGCCTTAAAATTACCAGGGAGGCGTAAAAAACTGCATGATTTTCCATGATCACAACAAAGTTGAACTAGAAATGAATATTTTTTGTAGAAATTGCAATGTGCACTTGTGCTTCACCTCTTCAGAATGTAGTTCCGTGGCATGAACGACATGGGAAGTGATGGGCTGGTGACTTCACTGATGCCACAGAAGGCCATTAAATGAGGTTTGTAGATAGGCTTGTTAAATTTTACACTTTCGAACCAAAATGATGTGGCACATCTGGTATATTATTGATTTTTTACTACTGCTTTTACTTGTATATGTATGCCTATGTAAATTTTTGTTGTTTCCTGGTGAAATTATCACTTTGACACTTTCTCTAATCTGTATAGACATGCGTAACGTTTCTATTGTTTGTGTGAAGGCATTCAATCAGCTGTATTTTACTACAGGTACTCCAGTCATTTTATTTAATAAAAATGTTCGTCCAGACACCCTTCCAGACTGCCCATCTCTCTCTGGTCCCGAAAGTGTTAATAGTGGTCGGAGTGGATATGCAGGGTCCCCATGCATCACAAACTGCTGGTTGCCTCCATTCATTTTCTCATGCTCCTCGTACAGCTTGCTGTCATGAACGATTTCAGTAAGAAATGCGCAAAGGAGAAGTTAAATATATGTAAATATTGAAGAATGCAAGTTTGCTGGAATGAGAGTTATTGGACACGTGCCGGAGAAGCACCTGAGGATCTGTTATACTTCATAATTAACATCGTATGGTATTTACTAATAATCCCAGAAAAAAATTGGGGTTTACCTTACATTACCTGGTGCAAATTGCAGAAGATTCCAAGCATATAAACCACAGATAAAAGGAGATATGCTGCGTATAGCATTCTTTCGCAGTTCTATTGGCCAGCAAAAATGGAAAAACCCACAGTGCAAGCTCTCTGCGATATATATAATCTAAGATGTACGTATCACTGTACATTAATTATCAAAATAATTATGAACATTCCCTGGCTAGCAAGTACATCAATTTCATAAGTATACATCCACCTAGCAAGGTACCAGCGCCATGCGTGCTCCCAGGATACGGGCAATCCAGCTCCCATATGAGGCCATTTGAACACATCAACGACTGGTACTTCAAGGCATGTACAGTCGAGTGCATAATTTTAGAGTCCACCGGAGCGCGTGCGAAACTGCACCGCTGCGCCTTCTGGCGGCTGGTCGGCCGTGTGCGACAGCGCGTACAGCTCAAGCTCGTCCCATCCCGTTTGATTGATTTGTGGGGTTTAAAGTCCCAAAACCAGCCCTGATTATGTGAGACGCCGTAGTGGGGGTCTCCGGAAATTTCGACCACCTGGGGTTCTTTAACGTGCACTGGCATGGCACAGTACACGGCTCTCAACATTTCGGCTCCAGTCGCCGCGGCCGGGATTCGATCCCGCGAGCCTCGGATCAGCAGCCGAGTACCATGGCCTTCGTGACATTACCTGGCCAGCCTTAACGACACTACCGCCCTGGGAAAGGCGCATGCGTCGTCACACCATGCAAAAGGCGGGTTGACTGTTGACGTCACTGCTGCACTGGATTCTGGCTTCGCGAGTTTCGCCTATTAAAAATTATTTTCGCATTTGCTGGACATTTCTTCAGCTAGGAATGTGGCGCGAGCGTCTCAGGAACGTGGAATCGCAATTACCTTGACACGCTCACAGAATCGCCAGATTTGGCCTTTGCTTAGCTAGGGACGACGTAGCAAGCCGCACATCATATACGTTTCGATCCACCGGCCACTGGCGTACCATCATCCAACTCGATAAATTTCCGTCGCGTAGCAGTAGATGGGTGTGGAGCAAGATTATCGGTTGAGTAGCTCAATGTCTGTAGGATTTGACGGCCAGCTGTCGCCGTATTCAGAGACACGGTCGAGCCGGGCTTGCAATGGCTGCTCCGCCAAATCCTGCAAGGCATTAAGAGATGAGTCAGCACATATGTAGCTATATACTGATGCAGCCCTTAATAGCGCACTGCTTTGCGGCTTTTTCGTTACAGCTGGAGAGATTGCGCGCGGCTGGTGTGCTGATAAGGAAGATCTTGCATGATTGATGTCACGAGAGCTAAAGGAAACTGACGAAGACGTGCCTCCTTGACTGCACGTGCGCCTACACTAACATGCCGCATGAGATGTAAGGCTTGGTGACGACTTTGGGAAGGGTTGCGAAGCCATGTTCTTGCTGCTTCATCCTGGCCCGTTTCCGTGCTTGGTATGCGTCAAAAGTGACCTAACTGAAAAAATAAAAACTAAATAAACACGGAGCGCGTTAAGTCCGCGGTAGGACGCGACCCCTCGTTCTGGACCTTCACTGATTGGGATGTATACTGCTTTCTTAGGAGACGTTTGCACACCGCATGCCCGGATATAATCGTGTATGACCTGTACGCCTGACCACAGCGTGGTCTATTGTTCCCCAGGTGACTCACGAGTCGGTCTAGCAGTGCAGCGTCATCAGCATAACATCTTCGAGCACTGGTGAAGTTTTCAGTATGATGCCTGACATAAGGACATTTCATCACTTTTCATGCATGCCTTCAACAGATCCACCCGCCGAAACTGTAGATGTACAGTCTGCAAGAAAAACTTCGATGAATCGATAGAAATTGTCCTTTTCAGCAGACAAGTGTCATCTCAGCACAGTGGAAAGTGGAATAGAAACGGAAACTTATCGCGCATCGCCTCCTAGTACGACGCACTATTTATCAAGCGTGACAAGACACAGCGTGAGAGTAAGAGAGAAACTTAACGTCACCAAGGGCACTCTAGAACCAAGCGCGCGGAGCGAGACAGCCGCTCCGGCCGCCGGAGCCGTGGTCCGTTTACTTTCTTGGCCGATAGTACATTGCTGTGTACTCTTGTAATGGTAGCCTATATAGACAAATGCCCTATGGAATCATAACCGAGTGTAACAGGCAGGTTATGCTTCTCCAAATGCCGCTGCATCCTTCCCAGAGCCATTTACTTCAATACCTTGTAGGTGTTCGATGTTAAAATATATATCAGCCTCAGATTCTGCAGTGTATTACTCCGCTACTGTATAGTGAGAATCGAGGACGCCTAACATAAAATCGGACGATGTGCCCTTCCCCGGACATGGTAATCTCGTCTAGACGAGAAAGTTCTCGCGTGTGTGGAATGTTAAGCAGCGTTCAGTATGGCACTGCACCGGCGCTTGGGAGTGTTACGATAGTCGAAGTCGTGCAAAGAAGTCTCCAGCTCGTCTATATAGAGAAGGGAACGTGGCAGTCACCAGTTGTGATGGACCTACGGGAAGTACTGACGGTTTCCTGTTGTTAAAACACCCACCCAGCATATGCAAGCGATTTAGGCGAGCTATGCAAAAAAAAAAAAAAATTGGACCATCTCCCCGAAGGGAACCCTGATGGGATGCGAAGCAGCAGCGTTGCGCACGGGTGGCGTCACAGGTTGAACGGCGCTAACGCGGGTGCTGGAAGAACAGTTTGAAGCGAAACTCGGTGTAGCGTTTGCTGGTGTAAACGTTTGTTTGAAACGCAGACACGGGAGGCGAGCGGGCGTTGGAGCCGGCAGCTGCGGGCGCTCCGGCGGGTGAGGGAGAGAGTGACGTACGCGCGCACCTGCGAGGGAAGCGTGCGAGGGGGGCGTGACGTCAACGCCCAACTGCGGCGTGACCTACTTGGCACCGCTCCAACACCTGCGCCGAGGGAAGCGCGTTGCCTCGCGTTTGTGCGGACGGAGGGACAGCGTTACACAGGCTATAGTCAAAGAGCTGCTTCGCATCTAATATTCTAGATCCACCCTTCAACTATATACTGCGCGGATGTAAACTAGTTCACGCAAAGAATGGCCATCTCATGGGAAAAGCTACGGACACGTGGACTTATTTTGGGTGTACTGGGGGGTGGGGGGGGGGGCACTGGGGCGGATTGGTGATTACCACGTAGTGCTTGTCTTTGGACACCAGCAGAGGTCACCATTGCATCCCCGTGCTTCCTGTAAAAGTTTAAAGAGTGCGGGTCGATGGCACTGCCTTAGGCCCTTTTTTTCCCGAGGCTGTCTTCGCGGCATTAGCGGAGGACAGCCTCATTTTTGTATTGTCGGCTTCCGCTCTTTGTGATTATGTAATTATGCAGATTTTTTTTTCATCAGACCTAATCGCGTGCATGTGTAGTGGTTCCACCGTGTGGTGGAATAAATTGACGGTGGGCGGCGCTGTTAAAAAGAAGGGAGACAATCTGTTCTCATATAGCATTTTCGGGTCGAAGTTTTCATTGACTGATTCAGGCTTTATTCAAGACAATTTGCAATCGTCTTGGGAGAAGTCGCAAAAGGACCGTAAGGGGCCCGACAAGGCTGCGTCACCCAGACAGCAGATGCAGCAGTGCGATAATTCACTTACAAATAATCCAACTGCACGACATGTATTCGGAACACTACAAGAACAGTAAACAAGCAAACAACTCTTTTCTGCTTTTGAGAGAGGAAAAAAAAAAACGAACACGATTAAAGTAGCACAACAGTGTGGTACACAGGCGGAACTATATGCTTTCGGATTATATAATACACATTGTACAGCCCATAAGTATGCTAAAAATGAAAATAATGCACAAAATAACCTAAAGCTAAAGTAAAATTCGTCCTTTAATTTGACCTACTTTTTAAATTATGTTGGGGAGATTCTATTTCGCAAGTTATGCAGGGACCTCAGCTACTCGCTGTAGAACACCCCGCTATCCTCCTTTTGCCGGGGGCTCCAGTGCATAGGCGCGTAGCATTCCTTAGGCACTTAGTATAGCCTTCCGCAAAACAGGCCACTTTCTGCGAGTAACCGCTCGCCTCGGTGTTGCTGCATAGTGGACAGTTATCTGTCTCACTGCGTGCGTGATAAGGCCGCAGCCGTCACCCTTGCGCCGGTTTATTGCTTGGCAACCCTTTCCTATATCCAGTTTCAAATGATGCCACATTTCGCAGATAGCCGACGTGATAAAATATCACTGCCAAGAGAATACCGAAAAGGCGTGATTGTCGCGCAGCAGATTTACTGGCGCGGTTTTATTGGCGCGTGTACCGAATGACAGCCCTGTTCCTCGCTCAGCGTATCCAACTTATTCACACGACCGCAGCAATAATTAACGTAGGAAATCACCTAATAGTTTTTAATTATAAATGACGTTAACTCAATGTTTATCTTTCAAGGAAAGGAACAAAGAAGCAGTAACAGAAAAGCTACCGGAATGAGTAGGCGGACGGGGTGACAGGCCCCGAAGAATGACAGCAACAGATAGTGCGTAGGACAAAAAATAATAAAAAGAAACACATTGAACAAGAAAGGTACACAACAAATAAACAAACACGCTAGCGGAACATTGTTGAAACATTGGTGAAACAGAGAACCTTACTGTAGAAACAGCTGGAGGAGGTTGCGTAAAAAAAGAACAATGGTGAGCTAAGGCAACATATATAGCAGTCGCGAACACCGAAACAATTTACACAAAGAGCGCGCAGGTTGTGCATAACAAGGTTGTATTTAATTATACGACTAATGATTCAAGATAAATTATTGCGCATCCGCTTCAGATTACGAACACGTGTGGCTAGTGTTATCTACGAATATGTGGATATGAGGCACCTAATGAAGAATGAAACAAACCAAGAAACTAAGAAAGAAAAAGAAAATTTGCGTATGGCTCATCCACGCACTGCTATCGACGAGGAAACCCCCGGGTCACGCCAACGCCTATGTGCAGTAGTGCCACTGTGAGATAAGTCGAAGATGAGTAGTTTCGACTGCCAGTTTTTTGCCCGTGGGCCGGGTAGTATCTCGCAAAAGTAGCAGTTGAGGGAAGGAATTGACCAGTGGTCTCATTGACGCGATAAACCACGCCACTGATCTGGCCGCAATGAACAGTCTCGTAAGGTCTCAGAAAGAGCCACAGCCTCGAGATCTCATGTCAAGGAAATACCACATATAACTCATGTGTGGATGTGGCACTCCTACAGCAAACAGATTCCTCCGGTCTAGTGGTAGTATGCGTGAAACCAGGTATAATGAAAGTGGGTTTTGCATGCTCATCGATAGCGCAACGTAGTTAAACAAGCGTACACAATATTACACTATGCTTTATGGCTGTTGGGTCAGCTGCGCGATAATGGTTTCTCACTTTTTTTTTAGGGGAGAAGCACCCTAGGGCCAAGGCTTGCCCGTTGTGCATGCGTCCGTCCATCACGGCACGGCACCGTTGCTGTAGTGTGTGGGTGTGGGCCCAAACAAGAGGCCGTGCAGTCAGACGGCGTGTGTGCATGTGTGGGCGGATCCTGAAGGCAGTGAACCCAGACAGCGTAGGCTTGTGTCGGAAGCGATTCTAACGTGTTTCTGCAAATGCGCCCGGGCTGTTGGCGTCTAACGTCGTCGTCGTGGCCACGGTAAAAGCAAGCCCATTAGCAGCGGCTGACGTTTCCTGTGGGAAACACCGCAGGACTTAGCTCTGTCGTAGACTCTCGCTGTCACTGAGTATAGAAAACCGTTGCTATAGTAAAAACGTGCGCGTGTGTCAATCCAGAACTGAAGACGATATGCGAATTATAACAAGAGGATTAAACTGCAGCAGCAGTAAAAAGGAACCAAATAAATGCATTTGTATAGTGTACCTTATGCCACTCATTTCACATTCGCAGTGTCAACGCGCGGGTGATGACATACCGGTACGATACCCAGTGTTTCGCCACTCGTCATGGTTCACATTACTGAAGATTCATTGTTTTTTTCTCTTTGTTGGCCTGTAGTGCACCAGTCGTCCTCACAGTATGGTGGTATAGTCTGTAGCGCGTGCGGTCGCTGTCTGTCTCGCGTCCAGTATTGCAACGGCGTGCACGAGCTGCTACCTTCTGCGGCCATCCCAGTTCGCTCATTGCTTGAGCGTCGACCGTTAGCGTGAACGGTCCGAGTTACACTAGGCCTAACCGCGGGTCTTTTAGTCGGTTTAAATGAATGAAAGGTGTTCAGTCTTACCTAAAACAAGTCGTTTCCAGCTACGTTGTCGGCGTCGAGGGTGGAGAAGGTGTCGGAGATTGGCGGTCATGCTGACAGTACCAGCTTCGACGGCATTGCTTGGTGCACATTCCTCGTCCACTGTGCCAGACGCAGTAGCGGTGGCAGGCGTATCCAGACTGTCAGTGCAAGATTTCTCGCACCTGCTTGAAAGGCGCGACCGTCGAAACTGCTGTTCGTCAGCGACGAGGGGCGCGGTGGTGACGTCGCTTCAATTCTTGGGTGGGGGGGCGTGTTTCAAATGATTCAGGAAAGAAAAAAAAATAAGGCAACGATATCTCGCAAGCGACAAGAACGTTCATCCAACCGGTGCGGCAGTTTGCAGCGCCCCGATGCCGTTATCTATCGTGGCTATCCCTCACAAACGTCAGTGTTCATGCCTGTCTCGTAGGTTAAACTGCGAACATTAGTGCTCGAGATTCTGCGCGACCGTACAATGATTGCAAGTGCTGCGGTTTTGACGTGCCAAGACAACGATATGATTATCAGGCACACCGCTGTGGTGGGCTCCGGAAATTTCGGCACTGGGGTTCTTTAACCAGCATTCATAATACATAGTGTTGTCCGCGCCACGGTGGTCTAGTGGCTGTAGCACTCGGCTGCTGATCCGCAGGTCGCGGGATCGAACCCCGGGAGCGGTGGATGCATATCGACGGGGGGAAAATGTTGAGGACCGTGTACTGCACGATGTCGGTGGACGTTAAACAACACCAGGTTGTGGAAATTTCCGCGGCGTCCCCCATAATCACAACGCGGTTTTGGGACGTGAAACCCCAGAAATCAATCAATACAGCACCCAATAACAGCTTTCGGCAGTTTCCATGTGAGGACACCTACGTAGGTGAAAGTTAAGAATAAGCATAGCAAGAAAGAAGGACAGAAGGAAGTGGCGGAGGGTCAGGTACGTTTAGTAGATAGTTACGAAGAGTAGAGTATGTGGCGGTACCGCCTGTTGATAAATACCGTAACGTTATGCCGAGGCACGGATGTCTCACATAACTGATAGCTCTCTGCATCAGCAACTTCAGACATTGCCACTTACCTAACCACTGATGATAAGCGAACAGCTTGGTTTGGACGGCTTTCATGGTGCAGAAGTGGCTTTATTATTATTATTATTATTATTATTATTATTATTATTATTATTATTATTATTATTATTATTATTATTATTATTATTATTATTGGAATTGCCGATAGGTTGTTCGAGTCCGCTCGACGGTCACGCGAGGCTAGAAGACAGCGAAGCCAGTCGATAGTTTACTGAAACGGGTCACCTTATGGCCGCGTGATACTTTGGCGACAACACGTCACGTGACATTACATTACGTGATCTATAGGTTGAAACATATATAACGTGATCACCCACAACCACGTAACGCAGTGCCCCGCGGCATGTTTCCGCCAAAATCACGTAACGAAATTTCACATGACACGCTTGCGTCAACATAACGTAATGTCACGTGACAGGTTTCCACCACAACCACGTAACGCAATGTCATGGCGTATTGCATGATGCCTGACAAACAGCTTCACTGTTAAAAGCGGCACGTCAGCGCTTTCAGGGTTAGCATACAAGCAGCTTCGCTGCTAAGAGGGGTGGACAAGGAGGACGTCATAGAAGAAGCAAACGAAGCGCGAAGGTACGCGTGAGTTAGCAAGCGCTGTAAGAGGCATCCAGGAGCAGACAAGACAATGAAGTTGGATGAAACGAGACGCGTGTGTGTGATCATTTATATGAATCCAAACTAGAAGAGAAGCTCAGGGTAAGACGGATTCTTGAATCGATGAACAGATAGCAAAATACGATTTAGAACAGGGAATGTCGCAGGAGCCAACGTTTCGACAAGCGGACTTGTCTTCATCAGGACGGAACTGTCGCCGTCCTGAAGAAGACAAGTCCACTTGTCGAAACGTTGGCTCCTGCGACATTCCCTGTTCTAAATCGTATTTTGCGATCTGTTCATCTTTTATATTAGTGCTATAGCGTTGAGCAGCCCGTGTTGCAGAAAATCTGCTGTTAGCGCAGGCGTCGGCACAGGCGTACAAGGCGAAAATAATCACTTCGTGCTATAGCGCTATCGCCGTTTCCCGCAGCGCCCGATAACGAAGGCCCCGCTATCCTGTGTCCCCTCCGTGCCAAAGAGCTGTGGGAAGATGCCCTCTGCGACGGGCCTCCCGAGGTCCGCCGGGCCCTAGTTCAACGGGCCCGTGTGGTCGGCGAGATCGTCTTAGGGACCCCGGACTAGGGTTCCCTCCCGCATGCTCACTGTATAATATGTAATAAAAATGTTTATTCGCTCTCTCTTAATGTTCATATTCATTTATTCCAGACAACAACAGACATTTCAGACATTTATTAATGTTAATATTCATTTAATTCCGATAACAAAGAGAAATACATGTTCAATTTCTCAAAATAAAATCCGCGAGAAAAATCGTAAACTACGGCTTAACACAGCACCTCCTTAACACCTACACACACACGATAGTTCGAACTGCAATTTGAATATGCGACAAGGCATAATTATGTCACGAAAAGGCGATGCAAACGGGGCGCAACGGGATTACAGCGTTTGCTCTTAAGGGGCGCTGACGTAAACATTTTCGATTCGTTTTATCTTTCCTCTTTTGCTGCAATATGTAGCTGCGGGCCTCTTAGTCAACTCATGGGGCATCAATTGCTGCAGCGGGCGACAGATAATTAATTGCAGTCTATTTAGTACCGACCAGATTAAGTGTCGGTTTGGGAGAGCTCCGAAAACAAGCCGTTCAACTTGTATTTACAACTAAAGTCCCTAGATATTTTTAAACGGAAAAGAATATCTAGGGACTTTATTTACAACGGGGTAAACAAATTTGACTAAGTGGACTAATTTTCGTTTCTATTCTTGTGTATCAAGCAAATTACGCTGAAATTTCTAGATGCGAGTGATTAACTTACTCTCGTTCTTTTTTTATTGTTCCTTGTTCGCTGATAGTTGCTCTACCAGTGTTTAAAAATTTCTTGTGCGCTGAAAATGATGTGCCTCCGTTTCCTTACTTTTTTTTCGCTTGATTTCCACATGATCCTCTGTGCTGTCGTGAGGCCGCGTAATGGGGGTAACGGGCTCGTCAAGCGGTCGTAAGATAGCTTTTATCTCCTGCCACTTTCTCTACATTTTTGGACGTAAATAACGTTGACTGATTAACTGATTGACTGACTGACTGACTTACCACGTGAGCACACAGTGTTGTGACGCGCTTCCGCGCGGCCTGCAACGCCTGCTCCTATTCTTTCGGCAACCGCATGTCTTGTGCTCTGTCGCCCTCGTGACCAGCGTCGTGTTTGGGTGGCGACTATTTTAGACGCGAAGCAGCTTATGGCGGGGATTTGTCCGTCCCTCCTTCCAGCGTCCCGCGTCCTACAACCCCACAGCGCATGCGTGTCCCCTCCCCCTCTCTCTCCTCTCCTACGCTTCCCCCTTTCTCTCCTCTCGGAATCCTCTACTCTACGGAGCGGCGAGCACGACAAGTGGTGCGACAGCTGCGTACTCCGCTGAGGGGGCCACGGTAGTTCCGCGGTATGAAAATGACGGAGCGCGCGCCTCATTCTCTCCCCTGTGCAGCACCGCGATGAGCGCTCGGGCCGCTGCCGCGAAAAATTACTCCATCTCCCCGCTGCTTCGCATCGACATGTTTCTCTTCAGCGGGAGATGGTGTAATTTCTTTAGATGGCCGTTGTGTAAATTCTGGCTTTGGTTCACAACAGAACCAGACTTTCCCCCAGAGGACGCCCTGCCTATATGTGTACATTCACATGCTTGCGTAATTAAAACGCTAATCGTTCTCAACGCTAAGTGCTAGGTGGTGCCGTTCTTCTTCGGCGCCTGGACGCCCGGGACGCCGGCACAACAATGGCTACGAGGATCAGTGCACCTCGGATGATGATGATTGTGGTTCAGTTAGGAAAGGACGTTAATTTCTGCAGCCCATGTAGGGAGCACGGCTAAGTGTCCGTGGGGTAAGGGTAAAGGGAGTGAAAGAGATAGACAGGAGAGAAAGGCCGTAGTGGAGGGCTCCGGAAATTTAGACCACCTGGGGTTCTTTAACGTGCACTGACAACGCACAGTGCACGGGCTTCTGGCATTTTCGCCTCCACCGAAAATGTGACCGCCGCGGCCGGGATCGAACCCGCGTTTTTTGGGTGGCAGCCGAGTACCGTAACCACTACACCACCGCGGCGGACAAGTGCACCTCGGGAGCGACACCGTGCCGATTGTCCTTCACTTTGCGTTGCGGAGCACGGCCGTGTGCAAGTTTTCAAGTTTCTAGTAAAGTCTGACCCCTTCATAGAGCCGACGAGTGCGTCGTCCTTCCTTCGTTTGTTGCCCAGATTTTTCACCGGCGACATGCCTATCTGAAGACATCGGCGTAAGCATTGCGCCAATTTCCTGAACTGCTTCACAACCAGAAAGATTGTTTATCCTTTCGTCATCAGCTAGCAATATTTCGTGCGACTTGGTCCAAGTTTTCGATGGATTTCCTACTGATGCATGACGCCGTTTCTGAGTGACCTGCTCCAAGCCTGCCGTTCATTGGCATTCCACTGGGCTGCCGTCGTGGATTATTATTCCGCCTCCACCCTTCCTCCAAGCTTTTGGCGTTCCGGCGATTTGGCCAAAGTAGCGCGCGTCTTCGATATCCACGTCGACGCTGCCGCAAGAGACGCCTCGAAGGATCACCAGAAAGCCTCACTGCCGAGTGCCTTGGAAGTTGAAGGCTTAGATCTTTACTTTCGAGAAGTGTATGCAGCAACCGCAGTTGGAGCGACTAGGGATCGTTGTGAGGAGGCCATTCAGATGCTGGAAGCCGGGTTTGCCCAACGCCACCGAGAAACTATACTCCGCTGAAAAAAGGCGGGTCGCGTTGCCGCAGCGTGCCGGTTACGATGACAGGCGGAGGTTGGGGGAGAGCTGGCTGGGCGGGTTCGTCTGCCATTGTCGGGATAGCAGGTAGCGTCCGACTTCGTAGTTCCAGGTTTGAGTACCCAGCACCTCCACCACTTTGGAAGAGGGTTTATTGGTTTTAGATAGCGTATGGACAGGCGGTGCGACGATGGCAGCAGCCGTAGTTCTGGACAGCGTCGTCAGCTCGAGATCAGGGCTCGTGCCTCTTCCTCAGGCCGTGTCCCACTGCACTGCGGAGGTTCGTGCTTCCCCACTACACATCTCACAATTACCTTGCAGCACTGCCGAAGCTACGAGGAGTACACAGGCAGTACTCTTGCGCAGCATATAATATAGTTCCGGGCATAACTGTTTCATTATTAATCATATGCAAAGGCTTTAGCTGTGCTTCTTGCATGACGAGTTACAGCGATACGAAGTACGTTAGGCGTGTACTTCGCAAACTCTGAATTATAGTAGCAATTACCAGCTGGTAATCGTAATAACCTCCTCAACCGCGATGACGTGCATCAACATGGCAGCCCCCATACAGCCCAGACCATCCGCTTCCATACGAAATCGGGCTTTTTACTGCTTCTCTATCCAGGCAGCAAAAAATAACTGGTATAAGCTGTCATCGCTTAGCCTCATCTAATGCTGAGGGCAAGGCATCAGGTTGCTGTTATTTAGATCGCTCCTTTGTTTACATGCTGCTAGGACTACCAAGGTAGTGCCGAACCGTAAAATTGGTTTGATGTAAACATAGCAGATGGCGCCACAACATTAGCGCTGGTGATTCGTCCACGATGAGAGACGCCCCGAATGCCTAACATTGTTTGCTGCGCCGATAATTTCCTCTTCCGCTCGAGACCAGTGCGCGATGGCCGCTGAAGGTGCGTCGAATGAATCTGCAGAGCGCTACAGGACAAAGATCAACTATTTTTCAAAAGAAGCAAGGTTAGTGGTGTTTAGTGTTGGTGCGGTGAAAAAAAAAAACTTGGTGAAAGAGCAAGTATGAACGCCGTCATAAACAGAACCCCGTTCCTCACAAATGCCAGCGAACGCTCCGTCTACAAATGGGTTTCTGAACACCGAAGAAACGGCGAGGTGGCGTCCCCGAAGAGGTTCTTGCAGGCGAGCCGACGCCAAAGAGACGCCCAGCAGACGACGCGACGCGGATGAATACAGCTTGAATGGCTTTCGCGTTTCCCATTGGCTAAGAAGCCCCGCAGCTTCCACAGTGCTGCAAGGTATTTCTGAGATGGAGTTATAGGTGGCGTTGGTTTGCAACCCCCCCCCAAGGAGGAGGCGGATTAAACCAGGCTGATGTTCAGGCAGAGGGTGCAACAACCGGCAGATACAGCAACGAATGTAATTCAGTATATGAACGGTACAGCGGAAATGTGCGAATTCAGAACAGCAGCTGTCATGTTGCAGGACCAGATAATATGATGTATAGTGTCCCCACAACTCAGACACAAGTTGATGCGCATGGGCACTCCAGAAGGCCATCGACCTTGCAAAGGAGGATGAACACCTCAAAAAAGGCCTGCAGCATTATAGCGGAGTGCAATGTGGACGCCGTGTCTCGAGCACGGCAACACGTCGGACGCGATGAGCGTCGCCCGCGAGCAGAGGTTCGAGACGGCGCCCCCCTTTAACGACCTTGTTACCAGGGCACGACCTCCTTCGTGTACCAGGGAAGGGCGGACACGTGACAGGCTGCCCTTTCATGAGATCATTGAACGGTCCCAGCGGTTGCTCGCCTCAGCACTGGAAAAATTTTTCAGGATGCCATGCGCGACGCCAACATTGCTCGAACTGTGGCAAGGTGAGGCACTTCTCGCGGGTGCACCGGTCGCCGGGAAATTTCAGCACAAGTCAAAGAGGTCGAGAGCCCAGACAAAACAGCTTGGAATACGGCGACAGCTTTTAGGGGCGAAGCTCCTCTTAGTCTAACCTTGTCAGGCGTCAGGCGTAACCCGCGTGCCGGGAGGCACGCGCTCGAGAGCGAAAGGCGCGCGTTGGCTATGGAAACGCTCTTTCTTAGAGGAACGCTACCAGCTCGCAGAGGAGAACGCGCCCTCACCCGCGAGAGACAACGTTGGCGCAAGCAGCGTTTCCTAGCGAGTTTCTTGATAAATACCGACTGCTCGCGTTGGAGAAGCGTTCACCAGCCACCCATACATATATATATATATATGTATATATATATATATATATATATATATATATATATATATATATATATGAACTGGATCTTGCACTGAAGTGCCGGTGGGAGATTTCACTTGTGCATAGTTGAACCATAAGGATTCGTAGCGTGCGCGTTAACTAAATTAATCCGGAACTCGGCACGATCTACGATGAACCTCCCGAGCTTCGCCTACTCATAATCATTCACTCCGTGGATATGCTGTAATTTTTTTTATTATTAACTGAGTGACCATGTTTCGCCTGTTGCTTTTACAAGAAAATCTTGAACTGCCACGTCCCTTCTCACGGTTCACATAGCTATAGGGTAGCTCAACGAAGTCTTCGTTCCCTTCCCGGACCTAGCACTAATAATGTTTGATGGTGTTTTACGTGCTAAAATCTTCTGCGATCACGAGGCACGCCCCATCTGCTGCAATTTGGCCACCCGGGATTCCTCAACGTGCACCTAAGTCTGTGAAAAGGTAAATTGGCATCCCCCCGTTGTCGCACGAGGCTACAAGGAAATCCATGCGGATTTCTCATACGGAAGCTTTCATTTCTTCGAAATCCGTATGGATTTTTCCCTGTAGCGTCGTGCTACAAAAAACAGGTGGATGCTAATTTTCCCTTTCATAAACGTTACTCCACCTTGCGGGTTCCCCAGAAGTCATTTGTCATATACACCTACATCTATACCCCGTTTCATGCATCAGGCGCAACGCAGTGAAGGCCACTCTAGTCCGTGAAGACAAAATGAAAAGGAAAGCCGTATCGCTCCGACCAACATGCGACAAACGTAAAATAGAGGCTCGCATATTTCGAGTGATTCCCCGAAAATACGAGCGCGTTATATGAAGCTGATGAGAAACGTATCGGAGGCGCTCATTCTGTTTTGCTCCCCTCAAGCAACGCACTACTTTTTGGTCGCGAAAGTACACAGCGTGACAGGAGCACTAGCTTTGGTAGCGTTGCACCTGATGTATGAAACGGAGTACAACTACACGGATGTTTTCCGCATGGACCTCTTCTATAGTCTTTTTCACAGGAAGCATGGGGCACCGCCATTATGACTGTGCACGGCAGTAAAAAAAGGCTTGTGTCGTCTGTTTCTTTCCCTTTGTCTTCCTGTGTGTGCGCTGCTTGATGATGATGAACACTCACAAAAATTGCTACTAGAAACCATCGGTAGTGTTTTTTTTTCTTGGGGAGGGATGAGGGAAGGGGTCACACCTATTTACCATAGCCTAGCAAGGGGCTATGGCGGCGCCCAGGGAGCCTTCTGTGAAAACGCCTGTAAGCGACCGCCATGGCCGGAATTCGATCCAACAAGCATGCGAGCTTCGCTGGGGTACGCTGCGGCAAGCACGACACCTCACCGCAGCTCGCGAGGTACACAATAGTCATCATCATGAACAGCCATGGCTCGGACGGAAGAAGCGAGCCGAGCAGTGGGAATTTATTTATCAAACCATCGTTGTTTTTCCTACGTTGCGTCGAGCACTTAAATATATTCTTTCATTGGCCCATGGTCTGTAAATTACCCCATAAATTACCCCTGTGAATTACCCCTGTAAAGTACTACATTTTCAAAGTTTTGTGCCACTTTCAAGACAAATCCACTTCGTTAGTCAATCCTCGACAGTGGATGTGAGCCACACTTCCCCTGATGGACAGGAAAAAAGGTAAGCCAGGGGCGCCAGGTTGCTACCGTTGAGTATCCGTCATTTAGTTACTTGTAACTCCAGTTAAGTGTAAGTGATTTGACCACGTGGCTAACTTTAATTCTCGCGAGGAGAGGTGACTAGTCACCCTAATTTAGCGAAATAGTGTTACGGGCTTACGCCTAAGAGTATTTTATCTCAGCACTAACGAGGAACCATTTTAACGTTTCCTACAAGATAATGGAAGAATGGACAGGGGGGTGGCTTTAAAAAAGAACGATAATCGAAAGCATTCAAAGATATGATAGCACACTTAGGGCTTTGATGGCATACATAGCGGATTTAATGATAAAAGGAATGCTATGCGTAGCTTGCACTCATGGCGCAAGGCTAGAACCAGAGGAGCTGATAGGCACCTAGATAGCGGGTGCTGGCTTTTTCTAGGTTTTTGCTAAGTATTACGAGGTTATGGTAAGCGGTGCTGGTTTGGCGGGGTACACGAAACCATTTGTCATGGTGAACTGTGGCTCGTTGCCTCTGAGCAGATTGCCGGCACATCCGGCACACCCGTATTTTGCAGTGGTCTGCAGCTTTGGGAAACGCCTCGCGAAGCACTCCGATGCCCAGCGAATGCTTCTCATCGTTTCGCACTGAACCGCCAAATGAATTTTACGCCTGGCCCAGATGAAATCGAATGGAATGTAATACATGGCGCTATGTCAAAGATATAAAACATTTTTCTAAATGTTTTTGACAGTTGCCTGCAACCAAAAGAAACTGTCAAGATATCGAGCTCTGTTCCATTCGATATAGTGATAAACAGTTTGAATCGAATGGTAAAGTGTTTATAAATATGGACATTCTAGCATAATCAGATAAATTGGAAAAGAACCAACGGAGGAATCCTCAAGTTTACAAAGAACTAGGTCAATTGCAATGATTATAACACATAAACAGACAGGAGTAACACGTACCAGCGCCTCCTGCGGGCCATCATTTATATCGAAGTGCCAAGTCACATTTTTTTAGCAATTCTGAAATTTCTAATTGAAACCAAAAGAATTTGACCTTAATTAGGTATGTGCATTGGGTATGTGCCAACTTACAGAGGAGAAGAAGGTGTCAGGTTGCTGTCGGGCTGCGCACGTCGCCTGTCGCGTGACGCGTGGCGCTACACATACACAAGATGGAGTAGACGCTCAGACTGTGGGACTACGCTAATACTTTATCAGAGACTTCGAAAAAATTTTTGTGAGACCGTTGGTTTCTTTTTTTTCTTTTTTGTTAGGGAATAAGCTCCTACAGAGATCTCATTCGGGGATTACTAACTGCGATCACTGCCATAACAGAGTGAGGGAGATACGCGAGGCCCTACCATACAAAGACAAAAGGTCTTGATTGTGTTAGTTACACTTCGATTTTCTTGTACAGCAGTGAGATGAAGTCTATTGATGACCACAGTTAGGACGTGTGTATTGGCGCGCACAGGTGTAGCAAATCTGATGTATTTAAATGTGTATGCGTGAAGCGAAATATAGTTGCGTGTCTGTGCTCGTGTCTGTGCTTGGTTTATGTAGTCTTCTTTTTGCGCAGTTCCTTGCCCTTCTTTTTTAAGATGCACCAACTCTCGCAACAGCAAATTCTACTAAATTACTTAGCAAGGTGTTGCAGGGTCTCTTTAGAAAATGCGAAAGTGAGCATCGTAAAATTGAGTAAGAGTTACCTTTTGTGGGTGATGTTTGTTTCTACAAGAAGTTTTCAGTGTCGCTACGCGGACACGTCCATATGAAAGTTTGGGTGAACGAGCAAAAAAACTTGGAGCGCTTGCGCTACCGGGAAAATAGGGGCAAGCGAAGCTTGGCATATGGGTTCAAGAGAAAAAAAGTTAGGAGGCGCCATTGCGTGATTCCGCAACCCTCGGCAAGCCAACCTCCTCTGTCTCTCGGGCAGGATTAGGTCCTTCATAGTTGCCAGACTGCATGAGGTTGTTTGGAAGTGGTAACATTTAATGGCACTTGACCATGCATTATATCGACCGCTTGCCTACCACGTGACCGGGGCCGACTTCCCATGATTATCTCCTTTGACATTTTTATGATCAGGCTTCAAGACTGTCAGGTGGCACCCTCTCCTACTTTTTTCTTTCCTCCATATGTGCGTTCTTTTCCTTGTCTTCCGGCCTGTTTACCCATTTGTTTCTCTCTTTCTCCATCTCACTTTGCTTCTATTTCTCTTGCTGTCTCTCTTTTTTTCTCTCATACTTCTCATTCTCTCTCTTTGGTATCGTGGGCGCGCTCCTGCAAACGTTCTTTCAAAGCGCCCTCCTCGCTATTTCTCCCGTCTTCACGGTAGCGAAAAAACGACGAATTTCCTTTGTACCTCCTTTCCTTCCCCTTTTCTTTCTCTGCGTATCGCGACATGCAAATGTAGCCGCGGTGCTGGGGGGGTATAACCCGATACTTTGCGTTAAACACAGAGACGCACGCACACTCGCTCCTCACAGCGCCTGAAGTTCCTCTGAAGTTCCTGAAGCGCCTGAAGTTCACAGCTCCTCACAGTGCCTCACAGCGCCTCCTCACAGCACCTCACACGGTGCTCTGCTTCCAGAAACGGACCACCTGGTTTTTATGGAACACTACCGCCAACATCGAACACCATCTTCACAAGTTGAAGAATGCAAGCTTCGCTTGAAACATGCTACGAATTATATTATGAGAGCAAACTATATATATGTGCGAAGGATTCCGTGGGCGCATCTGTAATGACAAGTATCTTCATAATAGCAACGAATTCTGCTTAGGTAATCCCTCTTCTACATTTATGGGACAGTAACTGATGTAGCTATTCTATTCTATTTTATTCGATTCAATGCGATCTTTGTATTTACTCTTGTAACGAGTACAAATGTCCATGCGTTACAACGACACATTAGGACATCGCTGAAGGCTTGAAGCAATAAAAAAAAAAAAGCAATCCATACACCAGGGAGTCTCAAAGGCATGGACCGCAGGCCACATGCGGCCCGGCCCGCCCATGACAGTCTTCGTCCGATCAGAGATATCAGTGTGCAGACTCATTCTGGAGAATGGTACTGACATGGTTATGTGAATCCTGACGCCGAAGCGAACCTCCATAATTAATCACCCACGTATAAGACATGGTAAAGCACTTGAACGACACCTCTCCCCTAACGACTTCCCGGACATCCTGCAAACTTTCTTAATTGTCCCGGTCCTTGTCGGACTAAAGTTCGTGCGGCCCACTATAGCTGAGCTCAGTTCGAGACACCTGCTATACGGGGGTTATTTACTGAGCCTTGATCCATTAGACGGCGACGCCGCTGCCGGTAGGTTGCCCCTACAAAATGACGACCACCGCTAGCGATCCTCACGAATGACGTCAAGTGCGCGCCCCCTATAGCCTAAGTTCTTTGCCGACATTGAATACCGCTACGTATATCGTGTACATAAACGTTGTTGAAACCAAACTCAAGAGTACACGCGTTATAGGAACTCGTACAAAGAGCGCAGCGCATCTGTCACAGTATTGCTATGCGACACACAGTGGGTTGAATGGGACAAAACCTGTGAAGCCCATTGGTTTAGCGTTTTGCTTTGTCACCGTAATAACGAACTTTGCGTTCCTGTTGTATTCTCGCGCAGCGTAAACTCACAAACTCTGCTTTTCCTATGCAGCAAATATTGCTGCACCCGAATATCCGGTGAACGACGAGTTCGCACCTAGTGGGTCGGAGCTGGCGACATCGACTACGATACGCTTGGCCGACCTAGAGGTTGTCGAAGCCGGGAGCATGGGTGAAGCCGTTCGACCGAGCAGCTTACGCGAGGGAGTTGGGAGTCGCGCATGCTGTTCGCCACACTTAGTGTCCATCTGGAACAAACTGCTCTGGGATACTCGATTGGAACTGCGATACACTGTGCGACAAGGACTGACGTTAGCGAGCATAGCCGCCGGCTCGCACACGAAGGTGCAAACGCTGGGTGCCACGGCACTCGTGCACGACCTGCTTACGACGCATCCCTGCCTGACCGCACTGGACATCGACACTGAGGGGCTCAAGGGTTACGAAGGACGCTTCCTCGATGCGTTACGCGGAAACCGCTCCATTCGTTTCCTCAAGATAACCTTCAACACCCTCGCCTTCAGTAAGGACATCTGTTCGACCATAACTACCCTCGTAAACTTGGAAGAAGTGGAATGCTTGAAGGCTTGCGGCTGCCCGATGCCCTTTTGCGCCGCGCTCGCGAAGCTTCTGCAATCGTCCACGAAGCTTAGGGCCCTCAGGATTCCTAAGCTGCGTATGAGCGGCGCTGAAGCCAGCGTCTTTTTGCCGGCACTGGCGGGAAACACCATTCTCGAAGAACTCTCGTTTCACAGTTCGACGATCAGCGAAGCTCGCCCGGAACATCGTGCCCTGTTTGCCAAGTTCCTCGCTGGCGCGACAGCACTGAAAAAGTTGTCTGTGAGTGCTTACTATGAACTTCGAAAGTTGTCCCTGAAGTGGGTGCTTATGGGACTGCTGAGGAACACCGCTCTTGTCGATGTGACTCTCGATGACTTTGTCGTAGACGCAGACAGCGGTGACATCATGGCCGAGATTCTGACACGCAACCGCGCCTTGCGCGTGCTGAACGTCTCTGTTGTGACGTACGATGCGTGGATGACCAGACTGGGCGGTTCGGCAATGTACTCTCAGATATACTTTAGCAGCTGGGTTCCTGCACTTGCCGGAAATGAGACACTGGAAGCGATCACGTTGCCCGTGAAAATTTGGGGATCCGAACAGTGGGAGGACCTTTTTTCGAGCCTCTCTGCAAGAACGAGGCCCTTGAAGATGGTGCTAAAGGGAGAGTGCAGCGATCATATCTTCTGGGAAAAACTGTGCGCTGCACTCCGACGCTGCGGGATGGAGGAGCACGTCTCTTCGACACTAACCTCAACATTTCGGTCAAAGAGGAAATTTTAGAGTGCAAAGGGTTCTCCGAGTTCAGCGCGTTTGTTTATCGAGATGAGCAGGGACGGGTGTCACGAATACTTCGGCGGCTGCCGTCTTTAACTCACCTGACCACAGCGCACCTAGAGATATTCAAACCATACGCGGATGAGGCGCTCAGCGCCGACATCGCTCTCTACATCGCCACAACGTCCGCGCTGAAGGAGCTCCACCTGTGGATGAGGCTGCGTCATCGGTTTCCAGTAGCAGGTGACGTGAACATAGACATGGGCTTGGCGCTCATCTTGGAATCGCTATGCCACAACACCAGTATCAACGAGCTGCACGTCTTCCCGAGATTCATATCCGGACCGGAAACAGAACTCTTGGCGGACACACTCAAGTCCAGCAGGACCATCCGCAGAGCTCCACGTGAGAATCCAAGACTCCGAAGCGGCATGTGTCTTCGTCCGCCGTCTCAGCGATGGCATCGAGCACAACCGCAACCTTCTCTGCGCTTCCATGGATGACTGCAATATCAGTCAATGCGAGGTGGACCAAGAATGGTTCGCCATTTGGGACGCGACGCGGCGCAACTCCGACCTCGTTGCTCGAGCGGCACAGTTCGTGAGTGGCACCGTTTTCGACAGGTACGTGTGGGCATCAAGCCTACCGTGTGTTACTTAAAGAAGCGATAGGTTATTGTAGTATGAAACCAGACACAGAAGAGCGTGTAACTATGACACCACCACAATACGGCCAGAAATTGATTTTTTTTTTGCATTAACATCCTTTATTAAGCAAGCAAAATGTAACGATTCGTCGAAACATTCGCAGTAACGCATACGCTTCCCAAGAGGAAGTTCCCAAGGAAGTTCCTAATAAAACTTCCCAAGAGGAAGTTTTATTAAAATTCGCAGTAAATAGTATCGCGAAGTGTTTTTGACATAAAGATGATCTATGCCAGCCTCCACCCACTTTTTCTCCATGGTCTTGTATATGCCACGCAGTTAACGCAGATGCACCAAATTTTTCTGATATTACCGCAAGTCGTGATTTGGGACCGTGGGAGAACTCGCGTTGAGTGCTCACGGAAATTTAAATACGTCAATGGCGATATGGGCTGAACAGGCTTTGAGGTGAGAGAAGCTGACAAAAAAAGCTAAGACAATATGTTGGCATGAAAAACCATTCTTATCTGCTTTCAACCACCTTAATCCACTTCAATTTCGTCTCAATCCAACTCAATTTCAGTCTACCTTAATCCGTCTTAATCCGACTTATTCCACCCTAGTCTACCTTAATCCGTCTTAATCCGACTTGACCCATCTTAATACACATTCATCCGCTGTAAACCAGCTTGGTAGTGGGCAGTGTAGGTGCGGCTACATTGCAGCGGCTAAGAGAGAAAAATCGGCTCAGCTTAAACGGTGGGTCCAGTTCAAACGCATATCTGACCCTGGGGCCTTCTCTGCAATCAATGGCCTTTACCATATCCTCGTCTGTGGCAGCTCTGGCAGGTGTGCACCCCTCACAGGTGATGAAGCTGGCAAGCTCGATTGCATGGTATCTAAACACCCCAAAACCAACTGTGTTTCTCTTTTGTGGCTGAGACACGGTCCCAGTCCAACTTTCCGGTATTTCTTCCCGATTGCAAATTCCCCAGTTAGTCTGGTATTTCTTCCCGAGTGCAAAGTCCTCAGTTAGTCCGGTATTTCTTCCCGAGTGCAAAATCCCCAGTTAGTCTCACCGACAGGCTTCTCAGTGGATACGCTAACATTGGCCGTTGTAGATGATGGCGGCTGAATTGTTCCACTGAGAAGCAGACCTTCGTGCGTTCGCTCACTAAGCACATTTCGATGGCGGCGAAATGCAGGCGCCGCGGATACTTGGATTTAGGAGCAGGATAAAGAACTGTCAGGCGTTAAACCGCAGTCCTTTACTATGCCATACGAAATACTCGGCTGAGGTAATTAGGAGGATTAGAATGGGGTGGGGTGCATTCGGCAAGCATTATCAGACAATGAATGGTAGCTTGCCATTGTCTCTGAAGACGAAAGTGTATAACAGCTGCATTTTACCGGTGCTAACCTACGGGGCAGAAACTCGGAGGCTAAGAGGGTTCAGCTTAAATTGAGGACGACACAGCGAGCTATGGAACGGAAAATGATAGGTGTAACCTTAAGGGACAAGAAGAGAGCGGTGTGGGTTAGGGAACAAACGCGTGTTAGGGACATACTAATAGAAATTAAGAAGAAGAAATGGGCTTGCGCGGGCCATGTAATGCGAAGACAAGACAACCGTTGGTCATTAAGGGTAACGGAGTGGATTCCTAGAGAAGGCAAGCGTAGCAGGGGGCGGCAGAAAGTTAGGTGGGCAGATGAGATCATGAAGTTTGCGGGGATAAATTGGGCCGAGTTAGCACAGGACCGGGATAATCGGAGATCCATGGGAGAGGCCTTTGCCCTGCAGTGGGCATAGACAGGCTGATGATGATGATGATGACATAGTCGTACACTTTGTTTTTGAGAGCTTTCAACCGCAGAATTTATTGTCGCCCCTACAGGTACGGTGCGGAAGCCCTCGAGCGGATAGCCGAATACCCCTCACTGCTGCAAGAAGTCGCCCAGCTGCTTTCACTTAGCGATGCTGAAGTGACAGCATTAGCGCGAGCTCGACTAAAGAGCATGCAGTCGTTGGACGGGTTCATGCGGGCGGCTGGTATTGTCAAGGACTGCGTGTCTTGCTATAGGCACGTGCACGGCGACATGCAGCTGGAAGACCTCAACGAAGACTGTTGGAGTCTGGTGAGACGCTATCTCAAAGTACGAGACGTGAGGGACTCCGTAGCAGCCGCAACGACTGACGACTTGCGATCCCGGGTGACTGCGCGAATGCGCGCGGCCGACACTCCATGTAAAATGAGATTACCCTAATGATGTGAGCCAATTAATTGCATAAGCGTTTTCGTCACCTGCGACTGAGCAGATAAAACGTCAATAAAGAACTGCTAAAGCGGGTGCTTGGGCGAGTTGATGCATAGCTTGAGATAAATCCCGGCGCAAAGCCACGCGTCAAGTTAGAGGTTACTTTCTTGTACACAGCAGTGTTACAGCTGTGCATCCTTTCCCGCATGTTGTGCCTTTCTTGCGATGTTTCTTATTTTAAGGGAATACGTCCATACTTCTGTGTAATAGTGCGCCTTAGCAAGTAACGCATGCTTTAGCAATAAGCTGGCTACTTCTGCGACGAGGTCATTAGAGAGTTTTAGTGCAGCTTAAGTTGCGCCCCGCTAAACGCTAAAATTTAGCGGGGTCAGACTGCGCATGCGTCCGCACGCTATTCCAGCTTTGCGTTTAGCGATCGCTCGCTATTTTCCGAATTTAGCGGAGACGCAAAACGCTCGCTAAGTTTGTTTAGCGCGAAGAACATGGCGGCTCATTACAACCAGCCTACAACTGACGGCTGCCCGTTTCGCATCTATCGTGTCGTCTTGCTGTGTTGTGGGACTAGCTGATTCACAATAAATCGTGTTGCTGGTTTTCGCTTCGACAAGACAACGATCCTTTCGCTGTAGATTCTAGTTTGACCGCATTACACATGCACAACGAAAGCGAAACTCTGCCTCGTCAGACTACTGCAACACTTGTGCAATTATTATTGCACGATGCTCTTTTTAATAATTCTTTTTGCGCTTGCGTTTCTTTTTAAGTTACTAACAACGGCCGACGGTTTTGACGTTTTCACTATTCGCATTTAGATGGCGCAGCGAAGGTTTGCGTGCCTTGCGTTTTGCGGCGCGTCGTCGTCTCGCGCTATACTAAAGAGCTATGGAACGCTATCGAATAGCCTACACGGGTCTGCACATACGGACGCTAACATGATCGTATACATAAGCATGCACTGCTAGCAGGCGTCATATACAGCAAATAGCCGCTGATTCTGACTAGATTTGTCGTTTTACAACCACGCGCACACGCTCGAAGGGGCCATATACCACACTACTCGTTGCCATAAGCGTTCGATTTCTCTTTGTTCACACGATGGAAGTCTCGAGTTGTTGTACAGTATCGCATGCCCTCACCGCGTGGAGCAGGTGCCCGAAAAATGAAAGCGGCAATGCATTGAGTTATGCAAGCTTTACTGAACTTGACAGCGGCGATTTTAGCACTGAAGCATCACCGTTTTGCTCTCGGTCGCAACGTCCGCTTGGCTAGGCAGCTTTTAAGGTGATGCCACAGTAGACGCCGATAACGTCACAACTTGTGTCGTTTCGGCCTATTTGTGCCTGCAGTCCGCGTGGATCATCGCGATTGCTCGTGTGGCCGTTTTGTGCTGCTGTGCGTTACCTTCAACGCTCACCGAGAAGTCTCCTGCTGTTTGGTGCCGGGCATTCCATCCAGCAGAACACCACAGCGATCCTGCAGCCGATGGGCCAAGGTGTGATCCACAACTTGAACCATCTATACAGGTCACGCGTGCTCAGCTGGATGGTGTTGCGCGTTGAAAAAGCTACACTGTTCGCCCTAGTCCTACTGTCGGCATGCTTGCAGACTCACGGAAGGCAAAGTGCTGACAAAGATCTCAAGCTTTTTGCGATGTTGACCGGCGATGGAGTTACTCATCGGAGGACTTGTACTCAGGCACTCGAGAATGAATAGCCAGGACCTACAGAACCGAAGAACTTTGAGTTGACACGAGCACTGATGACGTAGTACGATAACATGACCTTGGATAGAATCGAGGCATACATCATCGCAAGCAAGCGGAATGCCGCGCAGAAAAATGAGAGCTCTTTTTTTTTTTTCCACACCACAGGAATAGTGTTGAGTCAACATAAGCTGTCGCGGCAGATACACCGAAAGACCGTCGTCAAATCTGTTTTTCTTTTATTATCATTTCTAAACCACTCTTTTCATAGCCACCTCAACAATACGTTCGCTGAGCTGTGCAACCATGATATATGTACTCTCTCTTTAGTCCCCTCCACCAGAGAACTGCCTATGAAAAAAGGCGTGTTTCTGGAAGCACTCATTTTTCTGGACTGCCCGAATTTCCGGACGCTCTCGAAATCCCTTGGAAATCCGGCAAATCGGACGTCGACGGTACGTCCGTGAAGTCACATTTCTCTAGTGCGATCCCGGACATTAACCTGTTCATCACATATTCCGCCACAGAATGTGCCTATAAGGGCTTCTTCAGTGCTGGGTTTGTGCACTAGGTGGAAAGCTTTGCCAAATGCCTAAAGAAGTGAGCAGTGCATTTCACAAACAACTTCATTTATTTCATAACTGGTACTGGTCTCACAATCATTGCAAACAAGAAAGAGTCACAAAATAATCATTCACAAACGAAGCAGCAAGACATCGCTAACAAGCAAAATGAATGATGGCAATCAGTCATTGAAGCATCGGCACTTGTAGTACCTACAGTATTTACGCCGTTTTATTATTGAACCAGCCTTTGACTATCACGCTTCTTTCTGCATGGCTTTCTTTCATTCTAATATATAAACATACATCACACTACACAAACCTAAATTCCGTAATAATTGTCAAACATACATCCACACTCCACAAACCTAAGTTCCGTAATAACTGTCACGAACCGGAACAATCACATAAAACAGCGCATTTTTGGCATACACACAGACTTTCCTTTTACAGGGTATCTAGCAGTACTCATAAGTAGACTGCAGGAAGAAATCAGATATTTTTGTGCCGCAACGACTGGAACAGCTAATCACTTGCAGTATACATACAATAATGTATAGTGCATATCAAACAAGGCAAGCTCCAGAACCTCATGTACTGCCAAGGCACTCGTGAGTAGCCTTCGGTGACAGCAGGAACTGGCGCAGTGCCTCCACTGCCCTGTGCCGGTGCGAGATGGCATTCTTCTCGGCGGAACTCATCTCAGCATACGTGCGGCTGTGGCCTTCTGGTTGGAAGCAAGTGTCCCACCCAAAGTTGTTGCTGCCTCGTGGTGCCACTATTGTGCCCCGTGTGCGCCCATGGAAAAGGTGCACTGGCTTCTCAGGACCTGCAGTGAAGCCCAGCGTGCACACTGCCTCTGCGTGCTTGTTCTCAAAGCCCTGGAAATGAGGAGAAAAGGATGAGATTCCCTTCAATAGCAAAGCTCTTACAGGTCGACCCTCTGCCATCCAGTGCAGTGCAGTTCACTGTGTGAGGTGCAGATGCTAACACACAGGAAAGAAGCCACAGAAAGAAAGAAAGAACAAGAACGAGAGGGCTGTTTGGAGTGAGTGTCTCGGCGTAACCAACAAAGCTTTGCTGCTTAACCATCTTCATCGAGTGGAAGGGGCAGTGACTTTCTTTTTTTTTTCTAAACCCCAACCTCTTATAATGAGCTCAATGAGCTACCTGTCTAGAATAAATGACTAAGTACATATCGTATCCTATCAGAGGTCAGGAAAGGTTCGTTCCGCCAGTTTGGCAGTGTGAAGTGTCACTGCATCCAACATAGCACTCGTGACAATTATGATATCAGTGTCAATGTTACCGCACACTACAAACTTCTCTTTAGTCACTGAACTAAAGTAAATGTACCTGCTAATTACATATTACTTGACCTACACAGAGTCATCTGTCTGGCTTTTCCATCAGCCTGGTTTGCGACCGGCCGGGCTGGTTTTTTAGACAGCAAGCCAGCTGGCCATCCAGCACCTAAGAGCTACCATGAATCACCGGTTTTTAGGCCACCACATTGTGATTATATCATTCGCATTCTATCAGCATCAATTTAACAGCTACGATAAAAAACACTTGTCAGCATGAAAAAAAATGTCTGCACTGTATTTATCATTTGTGTGTGCACATGACATCTCTGGTCTGCTGGAATCAGACAAAAAGAAAGAGAGAGAGAGAGAGTTTATGGACAACATGCATACGGTTACGTTTCAGTGCATCATTAACATAGATATCCCTCCTGAAATTGTTTCTCGAGGCAATTTCTGCCACAATGCAAATCATGCAATATGCACATGGGATACAAACGATATGCTCTGATGTTGCCACCAACCGCAAGCATGCGATGAAGCCCTTCGGAGCCAATCTTGTCGAGGAACCACTTGACGTAAGGTCCAGGCAAGCCACCCATGGCATCGAAGCACAGCGATGTGTCCTCCACCAGCACTGGGCCACCCACCAGGCGTGCTGCAGTCTCGCACTTGGTCTGGCAAACAACGTCGCTCTCACCCTGAGCCTCCACTAATTCCACTGCACGGTTATCGAACTGCACATAGCAGAAACCAATAGATGTCATTTTAGCACAGCCATGATTTCGTCATGTGTGACGTTTCCAGCGAAACCCAGTTGCTATACAGCCTAAGGAAACAGCAACTGTTGCATTTTTACTCATCTCATACTAATAACAGTTTAGATCCTTGGGTTTTATATGCCAAATGCAGAATATGATCAGATAACATAGCAGAGTGAAGAATAGACTAATTGTGACTATGTGAGGATCGTCTAACATGCATGTGTATGCTTCGTCCTCCACTAGAGTCTGACTAATGCATCAAGGATTGTAAAGGCTACACACACTGCTTGTCTGGTTGACCTATATGCCACAATATGCCCCTAAAATCCTGACTGCTCACTGGTCTCATATTTTTACCCGGTAACCTGATAATATGTCAAAGCTCAGTGGTTTGTGGTGAAACCACTACTACTGAAACAACGATTAGCGGTAGGTGTAAACAAAGAAACCGCAGTGGCAGCCTCCCGGCATGACATCATAGTCGGAAGCGCTCAGATCCTGTGGCGTTGATTGGACATTGAGAAAGCGATGCTTAGTGTCTTGATGTGCTACAGTCACTTGGTGTGTCGCAGTGTGTCACAGGCACACATTGTGACCGCTTTGCATGTCCTCAGTCACAAGGATTACAGCCCCCAACACGACAGTGATTCTGAAAGCATGAAGCAATTAACACAGGCAGGCAACGCTCGCCAACTGGAAGTTTTTGTGCTGTAGTAAACCCTTGTTATGGATTCCTTCTATTTGAATGTGTCTGCTGTATCTATGTGCTTCAGGTGTTAGGGCTGTTTTGAACAATGAGAGGCACGACTGTCCACCTCTGACCTGGTCGACCAACAGTGGCTGATTGATTATGTTGAACGGGCGGCTAAAGCTGGTTAGGCTCTGAGCTACTCAGTTTCATACATCAGGTGCAATGCTGTCAAAGCTATATATAGTGCTCATGTTTGCACTGTGTACTTCCGTGACCAAGAAGTAGTGTGTTGCTTGCGGTGAGCAAAAAAGAATAAATGCCACACTGGCAGCCTTAAGTCATGAAGCAATTCTCATCAGCTTTACAGAACATGCTCACATTTCTGGGGACACAATCGAAATATGCAAGTTTGTATTTTATGCTTCTTGCTTGTTTTCTGGAGCGACACACCTCTCCTTTTCTTTTTCTTTACGGCCAACTTTTTTTTCATAGCATTTATTATATTATTATTAAACAAAGCGAAGATCACTAGCCAACGACACCTCAATAAGCGCACAACAATACAGGGAACGAAGTTCTCAACAAGTACAAACTCCAATACACTTCATGAACATTGAATACCAGCCCAGCTGGAATGATGTCTTTACAGACTACTTGCATAGCACGTGATCTATGAAATGGAGTACAGGGCCTCACCCCGGGAATCACCTATTTTTATCTTTAATAAAAGTTTCTCTCTCTCTTACTGTCATTTAAAACAAATTGTGAGGTATTCGAACTATTCTGAACTATATTAGTTTAAGGTTAGGTTGCACAATTAGTCGTGACGTCAGTGGGGCAGCCAATCAGACCGGTCGCCCGTGCCGCATCGTTTGCTAACGCAAATTGCCTCATGAGCAAGCGCGGCTGAAAACACTCTTGAGGTGCCACTGTCAAATGGAGTGCGGATCATATTTCAAAGGGCCTTACAACGCTTTTCAAGGCACTATTCTTTTATTGCCCTGAGGGTAGTTGTTGTTTGGAGTCATTTGAACATGCCGGCCACTCCACAACAGCCACATCACTAGCGACTGCAGCGCCGGGGTTGTTTACAAAGAAATATTTAATTACGCTCAGGCGGAAAGCTGCTTTAAGTAAGCGTTTCAGTCTGACCAACGTTTCCGTCAGTTTACATACGTATGAACGCTCCAGTAGCGGCATTACCGCATTTGAATGACGCTCTACTCCGCCTAATCTAGCGCTGGTCAGCGCGTGGTTCAAAATTGGCGCGCATTTTGGCACATGCTGATCGCTCATGCTAGGATGGTTTAGGTCACCGCGTTGGCACGAGCTTCGCTTTTCCTGTCAGTCGGAGTTCTTCCTAGGTTGGCAGTGCTAGTTGGCACGTGCTGGTATGCCGCTTTTGCACGGGCACGTAGGGAAAACGTCGCGATTTGGCCGATGCCGGCCAATGCTCTCCCATCGACAGCACCACATCTTCGCCCTCGGCACGTGCACTTGCCGACAGGGAAAGTCCACTTACCTCGAAGCCAGGTATCTTTCCCAGGATGGTCACTACCTCTCGCAGCTTGTCCTTGTTGCCCGTTACAAATATTATACGCGAAACGACGTTCGAAGCCATTTGTACGATGATGCAACGCGCTGCTGGCAGGCAGGCAGGATCTGCGGTGGACTGGCGGCGATACAGGTGGCGTAGACTGGCCGGTCAACACGCGAACCTCGAATTTAACCTCGTCTCGGAGGCTGCGTTCATCTATACATTAGGGTCGTCTCGGAGGCCACGTAATCCCTGCGTTACCTCTCGACGTTCGGGCGCCGGCTTTAGCGCCGCTGTCAGCTGTTGATAGCAGTCACGTTGTTTCGCTCGTTCGTCTGCTATCGCAGATTGCGGTTCATGGGCTTGCTGACAGCGAGCCGGTCAGGAGGTCAAACGTCGGTCAAGCCGCACCGGAGACTCGGCGCGTGAGAAACTTTTCCGGCAAGTTTAAGGAAGTGTTTTCAAGCAGCGACATGGCTGGTGTCAAGACGACGTTTGGTCCTGCAGCGCGCAAGCGAACACTTTACGCTAAGCGCGTTCTGTTCGCCCTGTTCTTCCTGGTTGCGGCGATCGTACTGGGTCTCTTCATTGCTGTCGTGGTGCGTGCGGTGCTCATCAAGACGCCAGACATGCCCTGCGCTTGGCCGGACAACGAACAGGTAAGTGCTCGAATTCTCCCCGTCGCATTTGCACTCATTTGCGTCAAACTACAGCGAGCACTCTCACTGCTAAAACACTTACGTTGTCACTGTCTACTTTGTCTTGAGCGTGATATCTCCTATCGTACACGTGAGCAGTTTGCGGCAAGGATTGTATGTTTGATTCTAGGACCGCGCCTAAACCTTTCAGAATTAGCGCAGGGCTTTGAATGAGCTTGGCATTTCTTGTAATAAAACACACTCACTTTTGACAAGCCGCTTTTTGCACATCGTTTAATTTTGTAGCTGCGAACTCATACACGTTTGTCAGCTCAAAATATATGTCTTCGTTTCTATATTTCTGCAGTAGTGAAAGTTAATGTGACGTCCGTCATGTGTAACCAAAGCATACATGTAGCGTGCCCTTGGGAACTAAACTGTGGTATATATTTTTTCCAAGCACGAACTAAAATTCGAGAGAAGATGGACGCTGCTGAGGTACGAAAAACAGGTACTGTCACTAGAACCAACGTATCGGCAAGTGAACATATTCTTGCCTAGCCCCCCCCCCCCCCAAGCCTGCTGAAAACAAGTCAACTCGTAGAAACATCAGCTGTATAATGGGGAAATGCTGGTATCCATAACTGATGTGTACCTTAATTCACTCTGCATTAGGAGCTGCCTTAATTAATCATTTACTCCACTCCAAGGAAACTCCCGGGCCTCATTATTCCTTTTCAGTCTTCTTTCATTTCTGCTTCTCCTCTCCCGTTGTCTTTGTTTACTGCTTCCTGCTCTTCTTCGTCATTGTCATTGTTTTCCTCTTCTTCATTGTCTTCTTATTCATCAACTTTATATTTGCCGTCTCTTCTTCCTCTGCCACTTTCTTGCTGTCTTCTTCCCCTTCTTCGCAGTCATCTTTGTCATCATTTTCTTCGTTATCATTGTGTCTTTCTCCTCACCTTCCCACTTCCTCGTCTTTGTCAATGAAACCACTGCTCAAGGTTGACAACATATAACGACCTGAAGCACCACTCTGAGCATATCGAAGCCGTGGTCAAGAGTGTAAAGCACCAAACCATGTGGTGAGAGTCATGGCTGTGTGCGACTGCTTCTGTTGAGCTGGGTTCACATTCGCACAGGCGTGGGGTTCTTTTTTTCTTGCTCGCTGTGAAACGAGACTGGTTATGGAGGCCGGCGATGCCAAATGCCGTCGCATGGAAACTGGCTATTGCAATGAGCCCGTAATGTTGTGAAACAAAACAGTTACGCATGCAACCGTTGATCAAGACTGGAAGAGCAGAGGTGACATAATATCTCAGTCTTTCTGACATCCCAGACATGTGTAATTTTCTACAGAACTAATCAGTTATATGTAGCCGTAGAAGGAAAGAGAAAGGTTTATGTTTGGAAAGGCAAAGACGTAAAACGAATATTTAACTGAAATCAGGTAAAATAATACTAACCAGAGCATTCTTGCTCTTGTTAAGCCAGAAACAGCCAGTGCATGTTTTGTCTGGTTTGCTCTTTGATCAAAACATTGTGTGGGAAGAGAGCAAGTGATTTTTAGCTGTTTTTTCACACGTGATTGCCATGCAGTAAAGAGCAACAGGTGGTCAGCATTAAAGGGGTCGCGAAAAGAATATGAATCGAGATGCCCGGTTGTAATTTTTATTGCTTCAGTACGCACTTGACAAGCCAATTCGGCAATATTTCGGCGAAATATTCAGTGCACATTTAATAACGGCCGTTTGAAACCCCAGTGTTCTTGTGCTCCTGAAACGACTATGCGACACTACCGGTCGGCATGGTACTATTCGGTGACGTTGCAGTAAGATATTTTTAAGTGCAAAGGTGTAGCGAACTCGCATTTGCTCTAAAAGAATCGATTTACTTCAAAGCTAGAAAAGCTAGAAAAAAAAAATACTTAAAAACTGTGCGATGCCGCCATTCAGAAGCAAAGCTGTAGCACAGTTTGTTTTCCTGTGGCCTCCGAGAGCACGCCAATCTCAGAGGTCTGGTGGCTACTAACACGACATCAACTGCAGAATTGAGGGGAATGCGCGCAGTGAAACCGAAACCGTGTTTTTTATCGCTCTAAATCAACCCACACGATGCAACGGAACACTGCATATTGTTGATTGGAGGGTCAGGATCCCGAATACGCACTTAGTACAAAATGTTCAGAAACCGTTTCACGACCCCTTTAAGCGGGAGGTACCCCGGGCTCCAGCATGCCCCATGACTAGAACGTAGTTCTGGGATGACAGACTCTGAACACGTAAAATTTCATTGCTGTTTTCACTATGACATTCTGGGTGACAAACTTTGCACCAAGCCCCTTAATAAAAAGATACACTATTTGTGGGGCGTCATATGCTTAGTTAGGCAAGTGCCCCTCAACGGTCTGCAAGCAGTGAGGCAGGCGTTTGATTCTGCCTGCTCCCGCAGATTTACGTGGAAGGTTAGAGGTGTCACCAAAGAGTCCATTCTTTCGGTGTCTGTGCAACAGCTCTTTCATGGCTTATGCAATTGTATGTGGGGTGTTGTCTGCCCGTGGATGTTGCGTGAAGCAATGAAATCCTGTTACTGTAAGACTATAGCGGAATAATCAGAGTGGAATAATCTCACTTCATTTCAATTGTCTGAATGAAACAGCGCGAAGAACAGGGACAAAAAAGGAACCCAGAGACACAACAGGAAATCCTGCTTGATAATCTCACTGATATCAAAGTTACCCAACCTTCTTTATCTTCTTTTGCTGCAAGCATCTGTTGAATGTGTAGAAACTCAAATCTAATTTTATTCAGCAATTCTTTTTTTATCATATCTTTTCTCAGGTTTCATTGAAGGCCAATGTTGTTTACATTACCGACATGTACCTTGTATTTCTGTATTATGTTGCCTTTATTCGTACAGTGATTTCCACCCTGCTGAAATCCCTCAGGGGATTGCAGTATCTGTAAGTAAAAAATAAATAAAACTGTAGGTTTATGGTCAGTAATATGAAAGTTGAACCTCTCATATTATGAAAGTGGAACCATGTGTCTTAAAAAGCTGCTCAAAAGAAACTAACACATGCTCTGTTGCAAATTAACGTGGTAGTGCAGTACCCTCAGAAAGAAAAAAGAAAAGTACTGGCAAAGTAGTAATCATTGTGATTCATTCCAGGAACTTGCCATTAAAGACAGTGAGCGCCATCTGTCCGAGAAACTAGCATCAGCCCTGAAGTTCCCCACTGTCAGCACGGCCCCACACGAGTACAATCGAGAGGCCCTAGTGGATTTCAGAAATTTCCTTGAGAAAGGTGAGTGTCTGGATCTGTGTTGCTTTGTTTGCATTCCCAGTTCAAGATACCTGACTGCGAAAAGCGCATATTGTCACTCACGCATTTGTAGCGTGAAACTACAAAGGAAATCTATAGGGAAAGATTCCCAGTTGACAAAAAAAAAGATTTGTTCTGGTCCAGGATTTCAGCTGGGTCCAAACACCTTTGTCTTAGGCTGCTGTGGCAAGTGAGCAAACCAGAAAGCTGGCATGTTGCAGTGCCGTGTCTGCCAGGTTTTCGAAATTATCTGTGAAATTTAAGAGTTCTGACCCTTTTGCAATTTTGTAAGTGTCGCCATTTATTTTTCTTTTTTTTTTCAGAAAGCTGGTTTTAGTTGCTATACGAATGTTGAAATTTCTTAATAAGAGCACCTTGTAGCTATGCCTCTTAACACTTACGTTGTGCGGTGAAGTGTAATAAGAGGGCAATCAGCTTTCACAGGACACAGCACATTTTGTACCATCGTTATATGAACGGGCGTGCACGCTGTAATTATGGTTTCTATTGCCAATCAGTCATTCAGTGGTGCCTATAACATTGCTGCATCCCTTGAAAACCATCGATAAAAATAGCCACAAGTTTTCTTTCATCACTTCTTCCACTCCCCCCCCCCACATGCTTACCTCTGTGCTAGTGCAAGTTGGACGAAGTGAATGTGTTTAGGCTGACAGCTTTAACAGTACAAAAGTCGTTTGAGAGCTCAAGGCAAATGGATACTGAATATTGCAGATCAGTATTGAATATCGCAGATCAGTTCTGCAAAATCTTGTAAGGGAGTGGACTACAAAGGAAAGTAGTAGTACAGTAGAACCTCGTTATAACGAATCCGGATATAACGAACTATTGGATATAACGAATGCAATCGCAATTCCCCTTGAAATTCCCATAAATTAAATGGATATTGGCTATAACGAAACTAATGGTTATAACGAAGTAATTATGTCTCCCCCTTCTTTGTTATAACGGGGTTTTACTGTATTTATTTGTAGCTTCACACTAAAAGTTTGTTTTGTGGACAGTTTTTGACTTTCATGAGTGTTCATCTACCTTGGGAACTTCCGCAGAACTGGTTTGCCAGCGAGGCCATGTTCATTACCGGACAGTGCTGCTTAGCGAACCATCAAGAAAAAGCAAACCATGTTGGTTTCATATTTGAAGGAGGCTAAAACTTGCCTCATAGTTAGGGCTCTTACACTAATTATTCAGTGCTGGCAGCTTTATTAATTACAGTGTGCAAGCATGCAAATTAGTATAGTGCTTAGCATGGAGGAAAAAAAAAGTGGTACAGGCAGGCATACGCTGGAAAGGTTTTCTGTAGGTTAAAATTTACAGACATTGTGGAGAGCTGTGTAGGGACCACTTGACACCTCTAAAACTGCAACAAGCTGTTTTTTTTCCTCATCCTCTTCAATGTCTTATCTCAAAATTTTGACACCTTAATTAAAACTATGAATGGCTTCACCTATGCATTTCTTGCGATTCAGTTTATGTTTCTTTTGTAGTTATTTTACAATGTAAGTTAAACATGAGACCTAAAATTTAGTGCAGTGATTGTTGGTGTAATACGAATAAAATTTTTATAAGTTCAAGATGTAGTATGTATTGTAACTTTATCTGGCATCCACCTGCTGTCGTGGGCTGGAGATGATTGGTTGAGGACGAAGATTGCCTCAAACATTTACGTAGTTGGTGGCACCGTACTTTAACTACTGTAGTCTCGTAATGCACTATAATCCTGTAGTCGTATATACCAGTGCTGTGTACACTGGTCATCTCAGGTGACTTCTGTGGCATTTTTTGGTTTCCTATGGACTCCTTGATTGAACACTTGAGGTTACAGCTCTGTTACAAAGTGTCAGCTTAAATAACATTCACTGTTTGACTTGCTTGAAAAGCAGCAGCTATCATGAATTTCGAGGCGCAACAACTGGCTACATAAAGCAAAACAACTACTAGACAGCGACTTCCAAAATTTCTAAGGTTTTCTTGCGTAAATGTGTCGAGGCCATCTAAATGCTTCGGCAACACTCATAATGGTGGTGTCAGAGACTTCTGCCTTCAGCACATGTCCATGAACTTGATAACTCACAGTTGGCACATTCTAGGTGGTTTTTGCATTTGGTATGCCAGTTCGTGTATCTGGGTGTCTCATCAGTTTTTTGTAACGCAGCAAGTTAGTGAAATAAAGGGGGGGGGAGTAGATGTAACAGGCACTGACGACAGTCCAGCATTTGTATACAACTTCTTTGTTTTCCTAGTCATTGCCTATGCCTAGCTTTGCTGCTTTTTTCTTGCCTTTGTCCTTTTTTTTTATTGCTGGTTAAAAATGACATTGCCACATTTTCTTCTTGTTTGGCATTGAGTGATAAGTTGTGAGATATTGCAGTTACTACAATTAGTACATGTAGATTATCATCTTACTAAGATGTCGAAAGTTTATCGTGTGCCCTGTCCACATCTCTTCTTTTGTCCTTTATCTGTGTTTTCGTTATTTCTAGTGACAGTGCCAATTGTCAGCAATAGCAGCTTTTATGATATCTTTCCTTTCTCTTTAATTTCCGGACAGTATGTTAGCATTGGATGAGGCAAATTAACAAGACTGCAATGGTGCCATAAATACCGGCAAGTCTGGCCTTGTAAATGCTGGCATTGGCACTGATCAGGTGTCTTACTATTAAGTTGTGTGCTTGGATAAATGTGCCACACAGTTACATGTGTTGTACACAGCTAATCTCATCCTTTAAATTATTAAGACAAACAAAAGCTTTGGCAAAATTTGGCAGAAGCGTTTCGCTTCATGCTTCTTGAAAACCGGCTTTCGCAGTTAATGGCAACATTTAGCTGTCATTGCCAGCGGCCGCCAATCCTTCATTTCAAAATAATTCACCAATGAAGCTGCGCACAATCTGTTGTTCGGTTTGTCGCAGCCTTCCCGAACGTGCACTCATCCAGTCTGGTAAAACGCCAGGTGGTGGCCAACTACAGCCTCCTCTACGAGGTCAGGGGTTCGGATCCCGACCTGGTGCCTTACATGCTGTGTGCGCACATGGACGTTGTTCCTGCGAATGCCGCCAAGTGGCACCACCCACCATTTGCGGGTCAAGTGGTGGACGGTGAAATCTGGGGCCGGGGTGCCATCGACGCCAAGGACATCCTCATGGTGAGCTTTTCTGGCTTGCATGTTGTCTTACGTGTGTAAATGATCTTTGACATGAAAGGGATCGGCAGGTCTTGAGGTGCGAATCTTACATTCTCTCTACGATGGTGCCGGCAGGTATGCAGGTCCCGCATACTGGTTGGCATGTGCACGTATTGACCCAAATATAATCCCAGTGCATGCACCAGGCAGTTTGCAAGCAATTTGTTCTCAAATACAGTTTAATGTCGCTTGCTTTTCTTTTGACAAATTATGTAACAAGGAGCAACGACTATGTGTGCTTGCATTGGTAATTTCTTGGTCACGAAAACATTCTCGGTAATGCTTTATTTGTTTCTTTTAAGTTTAAAAAGTAGAGCGAAATGTGTGTACCTCTCTTTAAGAACACTATATGAAGTCGAGTGGTGTGGCGGCGCTCCCTTATGATGTATGTAATATGTTGAAAGAAAAACCGGCAACCTCCAGCTGCGTTTGAAACCAAATCGATAATTCCCCAGTGCGTACGGTGCAATAATATTTGGCTCTGTGAGAGGTACGTAGGAGCTTCAGCGACTTAAGGCCGCCATTTCGTAGCTGTTTTTGAAAAGTGTAGCAGGGCTGTTATAATGACAGTTCTCAGGACCTTCTGCCAGTCACTTTGTTGTAAAGGCCACTCACTGTATGCGTTGCATTGTGATGATGGTGCAGGACATTCTTTATTATGCAGGCCTTTTTATTGTAGCGGAATTCAACTGTATTGGAATCGTGAATAGAAACGTGAGGCTGCTTTGGGAATGCTAAGTGAAAATTTGCGCGTGGCTGTTTACACAGACTGCACCGTTCAAATCCACTGCACATGCACAATTTAAAGGAGTATCTGGACAAGGAAAGCTGTCAAAATTTTTCCTTTTATACTACCATCTGCTGGTCTTCTGAAAAGACTTATGATCTTTTCTATTTATCTTGCTTTCTTTTTCCCCAAAGGTGTAAGCACATACAGTAAAACCTTGTCATAACGAAGTTGAAGGGGGAGTGGTAATTACTTCGTTATAACCATCAGTTTGTTATAACCAATATCAATAGAATTTCAAGGGGAATTGCGATTACTTCGTTATATCCGATAGTACGTTATATCTGCGTTCGTTATAACGAGGTTCTACTGTAATTGTACCTGTCTTAGAATGGAAGTGCTATTGTGCACTTGCTTTATAGAGTTGTGTGCCCTGTAACTGCACTAGTGTTACAGGGCACACAAAATTAAGGACGCAATGCAGAATGAAGAAAACACAGTGCCTTCTGTGTTTAGCGTGCCCTTTCTAACTCTGTAGACCTCGTAACCTTAGCTCACTTTAAAACAGTTGTGCAAAACCAACTACGGCCCAGTAGCTCAGCATGCTGACATGCTCTTGCTGCTGTCAGACGTGTGACTAAGCTATATGCAGGGCATCATGGAGGCGCTCGAGTTCCGCCTGGAGCAGGGGGATCTGCCCAGACGTAGTCTGTTCTTGGCCTTTGGCCACGACGAAGAGGTCGAAGGTCGTGATGGTGCGGCCGCCATCGGCCGTACGCTGCGTGACAAGGGCGTGAAGCAACTGGAATTCATTCTGGACGAAGGCATGATGATCCTGGATGGATTGCTGCCTGGACTTCTGAGGCCCGTTGCACTGTGAGTTCATGTTCACTTTCATAGGGACCTAGCCACCATTGCTGTGACACTGATGGCAAGGATCGCCAAAAAGTAGTAGTTTGTGTTTTCAGGGTTATCTATGTAGTCTCGGAAGAGAAACCATTGTCTTAAAACAGAATGAACCTTTATATGTTCTATATATAACAGAATCAGAATGTGCACCAATAAAAACATGTGAAACAACACGTGCAGAAGCATGTATGTCGTACTCATCTCACAGTGTTCGCACAGAAGGAAAGAATGGCTAGCAGGAGCTTGTTATATATTGTAAATGCAGCTTTGTAAGCAAGCAAGCATGGCAGGTATGGCAGTTCAAGATGCTTATTCCATTACTTGCCATTATGCATTTCAGGACTAGCCTTGATGCCTGCACATGTGTGTGGATGCCTACTGGGTGGAATTCACCTATACAAACTTACACACACACAAAAAAAAAACAATAAAACATATCTCACGTGGCAGGCAAAAATGCCACATTGACATCACTTGTTTGATATTCAGACGGAACCATTGAGCATGTGTTTGTGTGCAGAGCGAAATCTGCTATCAATAACATACCAGCATACAAGTGAATGTGCTGTTTGTGCTGTTCACACTCTCAATTGATGACGTTGGCCTTATCGGTCAGGGCTGCAAGCGTGTGTTACAGAAACTAGGGGCTCGTGGTAGAGCCATGCGTACCTTATGGTAACGTGAAAGTGGATCATAAGTTTCAGTTAGAGATGCTAGGCAGCACAAGTTACTGATTATGCTTTTTTTATGTATGTGTGAAAAGATACTATGTGCCTCTCTGAATGCTTCTAACATCAGCTTCAAAGTGTGAAGTCACCCCTCCCCCCCCTCAGTCCTGTATGACATCTGGGTCACTACTCCACTTCCTCCCGCAGAAAATGAGAACGCTACACCTCTGAGAGTTGATAGTGGTCCTTGTGGATGATAGCCTGTAAAACGTGGAAAACAACCGGATAAGTGTTCAGATAAAGAGTGTGTACACTTCACTGACGAGTGCAGGCCTCTCTGGATAAAGCCACTCAGCACCCCTGCTCTTTATTGTCACGTAATGGTGTTACATTAACAATGCTTACATTTTCCACTACATCACTGCAATTAACAATTAATGTTTTTTGTGTATTGCGTGCAAATTCTCTAAGTTTAGAGCTGTGGTTTTGGTACTGCATCTAGGTTGTTGCCTGGAAATAACCACATGTAAGCTATGTTGTTTTTAAGGCACGTGCATTGGTGGGGGCTAGTTGCTAAAAGTTTATTCTGAGAACTAAAATTGTTCTGGGGACAAGACATCAGAGTTTAAAAGACAGGAGGGTCACAGACTAACAAATGGTTTACGGAAACCATAACAACGCATGTGCACAAGAACGCTTGTGACTGCACAATGGTAGTACACTCTTCCACTGAGGCACTCGTAAAATATCACAAAATCAAGCTTTTTCTTGAAAAGATACACTGACGGTTCACTGAAGTGCCTATCTAGGCCATGGCTCGCTGTTGAAGAAGCTTGGAGGGTTTCAAGTGCCCATTAGTCTTTAGTTTGCCCTAGTACCTTTGTCTTATCAAAAATCAGCTTGTGCTCCCTAACCTACAATAAACAGGCCTGTGCTTTCCACTGCAGTATTCTGGAGAGAGTGCTCCATTAGGCACTTACTAATACATCTTCGAGTCTGCCCTATGTAAGACATTCCACTGGAAAATCGCGGGATTGAATCCAGGCTGAGGCATTTGCAGTGTGATGGAGGGGAAATGTTTAGGCCCGTGTACTGTGTGATGTCACTGCACGTTAAAGATTCACAGGTGGTCAAAATTTTTGGAGCCCTCCGCGCCTCTTATAATCAATGTCTCGTGACAAGTGGCCCATTCATGCATGTAGAAGGCTTCGCTGCATAACACACGGACACTGCAGCGAAGCAAACACCCCTGTACTGCAGTGAAGCTAACACTTGTGTACTGTGGCAAAGCTAACCTCTGTGTACTGTGTGAAGCTAACACCCGTGAACTGCGGCAAAGCTAACAGTTGGGTGCAGCGGAAAAATGAGCTGAGCTTTCTGTTGTACAGTCCTCTGTCAGACTGTCCTTTAGGACTTTCGAACGGTACGGTATGGTGGTAGTTTGCTAGTCATGCAGTAAATTCATATTTTTCCCATCTGTAGAAGTACATTTTTCATAGTTTGACATGGCATTATTAAAGATATTCAAACATTATTCGAAAAATATTTTATTCGATTGGTACTCAAGATTTAGCTGTTCACACAGCTCTACTGAAAACATTTAAGCACTCCTTAACACACCCCACCCCTGAAGAACAAGTGGGTGAGGCTTGAAAACATTGGGAATTTAAAATAAATTTGCTTAGAGGTTTTACCATAGTAGTGGTAGATGTGTTTGGCTGCTGTTTCAGGCACCACAGGATGTGTGTGAACACTATCTTCTTGCAAACAAAGTGTTGCATGCACAAAACTTTATCTTAGTTTTTGCGACCTTCATCAAGCTGCAGTATTGTTGAGTCAGTTCCAATACAGCACATTGACGTCATGCAGTGAAGTGTACAATGCATGGGAGGGGGCCTCACATTGCCACAAGCCACAGCATGTTTTGCCTTTTAATTACATGTACACATTGTGATCAGTGACATCTGAGGACTGTAGTGGCAATCACTCAGTGTTATCTGTGATATTACTTTAAGCATGTGAAGCAATGAAACAAAAACATCCATAAATTTTTTCTTTGCATTTATATATTGGGGCAAAATGGGACCCTTTCAATTTATTCTGACTACTTGTGAAACTCTGCAACATTTTCAGTGGAACATCTGGGTTCCGTGGAACACAGTTATTGAAACCCTTGCTGTAAGGAATAGGCCAGTGTCTGCAACTCTTGAAATAGAGTGGTTGCAGAGTGCGTATTTCTTTACTTCGTACATTTCGGTGCCTTGTATGTGGCACTTCTAACATGGCTTATGAAGATGTATTGGTGAATGCATGCTGGATGTATGAATAACTTAAAGTAGTACTATAGAGCTGTGCCAAAAAGCCTGCATCGCTATAAACTAGGAATTTCGCCCATGCGTTTTTGTTCTGTCATGCAGTGTTTCAAATCACTGAAAAATTGTCTTTTTTTTTTTAAAGAATTCTTTTGGGCATCTACTTTTTCCTCCCTTGATCAACTTCAACACAATGAAAGGGAAAATTAGCATCCTCCCATTTCGTAGCACAAGGCTACAGGGAAATCCATACGGATATCTCAGAAATGAAAGCGGTTTCATTTCTGAGAAATCCATATGGATTTCCTTGTAGCCTTGTGCTACAAAACGGGCGGATACTAGTTTTCTCTTTCATAAACGTTGCTCCACCTTGCGAGATTCCGCAGAACTCATTTTGCCATGTGTTCCACACAGTGTTCAGGGTCAGGTTAGCACCCCTTCAGTTTTTCACGAGCCCAATCTTTGTAAAAAAATGTTTACTTATTACAAGGTTTTCCTGAGTTCTTGACTGCTTGGAGTCAGGTATCATCATCATCACCCTAGCTTATGTCTAGGGTTATTCGTTTTCAGGTAAGACCATATTTTGCCCGATTCTAACACCATTAACATATTTAAGAAAAACCTGGTTAAGCCTGCCTTCCCCTAAAATTCCAATACCACATACTAGCCTATTGTTTATTAAAGGGCCCATGACACCAAAATTTCAAACCCGATATGTTTGTGTTGTTTGGTTGTCGAACATCTGAAGGCACTTGTGGCCAAATATTAACGGCGAACGTTGTCGTTAAGATATTTTAATATGTATTTAAAGTGACCAGAAATGCTCATCTGGGTTTTCGGCACCTCGCGACATCGTCACTAGTATGACGTAGTTTGTGGGCCATCTGTGACGTTTCTCTTTTGTTAGTTGATATCGTGACGTCACAGAGAGACACGGGCGTGCCGCGCTATGGCCTCCGAGCGTTGCAACAGTTGCATCCTGTTGCATCCTGTTGGCTGCAACAGTTGCATCCTGTTGGCCGAAGTGAACAACACTGACGTATAATGAATTTCATCAGGTGTTTGCAGCACTGCGGACTCTACACAACTCTCATCTGTAAATTTAAATTTGTAGATATAACCCAGAAAGTTTTGATCTTTAGTGTAGTCCCATAAGACACCTGATTTCACCCCAATTATTACGTTGAAAAATAGCACTCAATTTCTAGCCTCCAAATTTGAAAAAAAAAAGGAAATATGAAGCCCCAAATCGAACAACCCTGTCTTATGTCCCCTGCTGGATGAAGGACTCTTCCAACGGTATCCTCTCCAATTTGTACTGCGTAAGATGGTCTCGTTTTATGCCCACAACTTTCTTAATTTGATCCCCCTTATTACTTTCTGTCGTCCATGCCATGCTTTCTTTGTCTTGGTGTCCGTGCCATCGCCGTACGGACCATTGGCCGTAGTGTCAGTTATCTGTCCCAAACCACGCTGTACCACACTTCTCCTTTTTGTAGGGTGGCGGTGACCGAGAAGGGCTCCATCATGGCACGGGTGTCGGCACACGGAACCAGTGGCCACTCAGCAGCACCACCTGTTAACAATGCGATTGTTTCACTCTCCAAGGCACTATCTGGGTGAGGACGACAAGCAAGGCTGTCTGCCCTTTACGTTATCACTGTTATCACTGTTAAATTGATAACACTGACTTTGTTTTTTTCTCATGGGGGTTTAGGCAAGTACACCTGGGAAATGCTAATGGTTTACGAGAATATAGACCTAAGTCATGTTACGGGACAGCAGAGAGGCATGAAGTAAGGTGTGGTTGCAGAGATAAAAAGACAGGATGGGTGATTTCTTGTGCTTGAAGTCCAGCAATGATTTTTTACAAACGTCACTTTGCAGACTGTTTATCAAAAATGGCTGGAGCGATGGTGAACTTACCAGGTTGACACTGTTATAAGTCAGTACATTTTGTGGAAATTTGAAATCTACAATTGGGCGTTTGAGTCGCAGTCATAATGGAAATGTGTACCGCCGATCAGTTTCTTTTGACTCGCACTTCTTGGGGGGGGAGGCGCCTCCCTATGTTGGAGTCGACTTACAATCGTATAAAAATTGTATAAGTACAGTAGTACTTTTTTCCAGTGTCCTTTACCAGTCGGGGGACTCAATGGTTAGCACGGATAGGCACTAGGGCAGTTCTGGCACTATTAACAGGTAATAAAATGAGCTGGTGTTAGTACTCTTCTTCAAGTACCCAGCTGCAAGATGCTGAACATTGAATTGCTTTCCATGAAATTCGAGCTCTGTAGCTGAGGGGCAAAACACAAGAGAGGCAGTTTGTGTAGACAGTGGTGGTGTCATGCAGATCTCGATGTTAAGCACAGGCATCAGGAACAATTTGGGCAACGAGAAATTTTTATAGGCAAGGGAACACGGCACGCTAGATAAACAAAAAACACATCACACAGCACAACCACAGGAATATGAAAATAAATCCATAAAGCCAAGGTATGTACAATTCATGCGAACGCATGTCCTTGAAGTTGACGAGCTTCGGACGCCGATTGGTCATGTCTCGTCGAGTCCCATCAGCTGGGATGTGCTTCCAACACTGTACTGCAGCATGTCGTTGCAGAAGGTAGTCGGGTCTCTGTCGCAGCCTTGAGCTGGAACGCTGGCCTGTGCGAGTCGGAGCCAATGTGAAGTCTGCGGTGAGGATTTGCTGCATGTGCCCCTGGAACTATAGCCGCAGGTTGTCTGTCGTGTCTTCCTGATGCCAACGACATCAGCCTCACCAGAGTGGCCCCTGATAGTGCCTGCACAGCTCGCAGTGTGCTTCTGCGCCAGCCAGAACACGTCGACCAGGGCCTCTGCTGCCAGCCTTCAACTGGACCCCAACTCTCGCTCCAACTTGCCTCCAACTGCCCCGTCTATGCCTCCTCTCTTGCGAGATGTCAACTCCTCTGCCGGCCATGTTGCCTAGTCTTCATTGGGCCACGTTGCTGCTCACAAACATGTTTCACTTATTTTTCTTTTCTACTACACTTACTTTTTCCCATTCTTTTGCCAAAATCGCATTTTTTTCTTTATCAGTGTCCCTTCCTTGTGCCTTGTGTCTCTTGTTCTTATTTCTCTCTTCTTTTTCCTTCTGCTCATCATCATCTTCTTTCTTATTTCCAATTCTTCATTTATTTATGTCCTTTTTTTCTTCATAGCTTCTGGTAACCATGACAGGTAGTGCACACAGAACATGCCAAATGGGATCGAAAGGCAACGTCCTCACCACACATCCAAGGCTTGCATGGTGCAACAAATCTTTTGCCAACTTTGTAGCTCTCCTTTCTGGGAAATATGTGTTGGTTTCCCTCTGCCATTGTGCTACAAACAGGTGGATGTCAATTCTCCCTTTTGTAACCCTTACTCCAGCCTGTTGCAGGGTTCCACAGAATGGGTTTGCCATGTTCCCATTTCCTTTGTTGCTGTATTTCCAAGTATAGCTTTAGCGTTGTTAGCGATCAGTCATACTTGCGTATCATCTTTGTTAAATGGGAAGGCCATGTGCCATGCAGTTTCCATGGCCAGTGTCAGCCTGCCCAGCTGAGCCGTTCAGTGGTGGCCGAGATGCTCACTGCCCTGGCTCCCTGAGGTAGGTTCCTTGCTTCTAATTGCGAAGCATTTCTTGGCGAACTTAAATCACATTGACCGTATCCGTCTGTCCGTCCATCCGTCCTCTAGCCACCTGCATCTCGCTGCTCTCCTGGTCTTCACGTTCATTTCATATACACAAAAATTGGATAGTAGGTTATGAAGATACGGAAAAACACGATTGGTGAATTTTTATATTTCCACCATAATGTACCTCTAATTAACACCATAATTAACAATGACATGATCACATGTTGCTCATACCTGCATTGCTTGGCTAGGGCAATGCCGGTGTGCATCACAGGCGATTGAAATTTAAGATTGAAACCCATGTAAGCACCAATCAAAATGGGCATTCAAAATTTCATAAAATCATGCTTTTCATGGGTTAAAGAAGACAAAGAGATACCATTTTTGCAAATTGCGATGGTAACATAGGCATAGCAAGTAACCAGGCACTTAGAAACACGCTGTAATGACTGAAAGCAACCTACCATGTGGTGCGAATCAAGCTAGGGGCGCCAGCATGCAAAGCAAGCACATTACCATTCATCCACCGGCACTTTTCCCACACAGTACACATTGATTGCATGAGCAGATGTGTTGATGATGCTCGTCTAGCATCACTTGTGGTTCTGATGCTTAACAGCTCTTCTAGAAATGTATGAAACAATACGAAACTAACACTTAACACTGTTTACGATGGCGGAGCTAATACTTATGTGCAGCGGCGAAGCTAACACTAGCGTTCTGCTGTGATTAGCTCAACTCTTCTGACGCTATCGGGATACACTAGTCATGCAATAATTTTCTGCTCATGCTTAACAGTATATTCTTACATAATTAGAGATGATATTATTCATAAAATATTCAGAAATATTCAATTAGGTTCACACTTGAACATAAGTATTCAAATTCGTTTCGCACTCGAAATTTTGATATTCGCACAGCTCTAATTGGAAGCCTTTCACATTGCCACAGAGGGAGACGTGAATGTGCCGCTTCATTGAGTTTCAGCGAAAAGGAATTAGGCTTCATTGGGCATGCCGTCTCAAGCAATTAGGCTTCGAGTGTGCCTTGTTTTGCACCGTGTTTGTATGCCCCTGTCAATGACTGTCGCACATGCATGGGTGATAGCAGAGGTTTTTATATGGTTGTTTTCGGGAAATAAATTTTGAGTTAATGCAGCCTCGTCCTGCGGCCTTGTTCTCTGTGACCGTGCTCAAGTGCCGACATGGGCCTGTTTCACAACTTCACGAATGCTGCCTCCAACTCTACGAACACTAGCATTCTGCTAGGTGATATAAAGAATCAAGGAAAGAAGCAATGGGTTCTGAACATAAGTTCTCAAACTTGAAAGGGCACAGAGTTTTATTGGGCATGCTGTTGGCCTTCCCTTGAAATGTTATGTGTCGAAGTAGAAATCTTATTTTTATCATGCCTTAGTAAAGCCAGTGCAGCTGGATTGGATTTGATGAAATTAAAGTGAAAGCAGTCATTTATGCTGCTGATATGTTATGTGCCCCACTTTACCATATACACAATAATGTGCCGGTTACCTGGATTTTTCCTAGTTAGTACGAAAATAGCCAGAATAGTAGTCCTGCATAGAGGCTGATCTTTCGATGGCCTAAATAATTACCGGCCAGTTCCCATGCTACCCCTTTTCCCAGAAGTGTTAGAACTAATTTAGAGGTCAGGTTAGCGAAATATCTAGATCAAAAGGAGGCACTCATCGAAAATCAGTACGGTTATCGCATGAATAAGTCTAAGAAGAGGCATGAGCATTAAAGAAGCAATACTTAATAATTTTCTAAATAATCTGTACAAATGTTGGAGTTTTTCTTCACTTAAGAAAAGCTTTTGACTCTGTCAAGCATTACATCCTGTTTGTAAATATTCCTTTATATGGAATTATACTACGAATAATTACTTTTCAGATAGATTTCACTTCATAAGCAATAACATTGTTCATTGAGATGGACCCCAGGGGTCCATCTGGGGTCCTTTAATTTTATTATTAATAATAAGAATATTGTAAATATACCACTTACACCCAAAATGGTCCTCTACACCAATAATGCTAGTTTATTCCTTTCTCATTATAATTTAGCAGACTTGAAAACGGTCGCAAATGATTGGTTAAATTAGTTGCTTGCTTGATTGTTTCTCGATCAACTTGACTTAGTGTTTCTAAACCTAAGTTGTTGTTTTTTAACCTAGGGACAAACTTGATATTACTGGTATTTCTCTTTCTTTTAATACTTGTGCAATTGTACGGGTATCTGTATTTAAATTTATGGGAGTATTTCTCAAAGAGCATTCGAACTGCACTCCTCACATGAACAATGTACACTCACACTAGCATTTCCAGGTCTAACTGAATGTTTTATAAGGTATAGCATCCGGTTCCGGCTTGGTTAAAACATCACCTATAATATTCACTCGTATGTCTCACCTACACTACAGCTTATGTTGTTTTGTGGGGTTTTACGTCCCAAAACCAGTTCTGATTATGAGAGACGCCGTAGTGGAGGGCTCCGGAAATTTCGACCACCTGGGGTTCTTTAACGTGCACTGACATCGCACAGCACACGGGCCTCAACATTTCGCCTCCATCGAAATGCAGCCGCCGCGGCCGGGATTCGATCCCGCGACCCTCGGATCAGCAGCCGAGTACCTTAGCCACTAGACCACCGTGGCGGGGCTACACTACAGCTTAGTGATGTGGGGCACCATACGGAAAACAAGTTGATGTAGCTTGACATGTCTTCAAAAACAAGCTTTAATGCATGTAGAATACCTTGGATGGCATTAGCACACAGTAGAGCACTTCTAAAAAAAATGAAATGTACCAAAAGTTGATCAGCTACCTATATAACCACAAGCTGGCTACATACATGCACGGTGAAATGAAGAAAAATGAATGTGCATTTGTAGACAGGTACTTGACTAACCACAAGCAATATAGTCTAAGACATAGCCACTTTGAAGTCCTATTGTATAGAACCAAGTACGGGGACTAAACAACTTAAATCCCTAATGCCTACTTATGTAAATCAATATCCACAAGTTCTAAATATTGTAAAAGAATGCATGTCGACGCCTTTTTTTAAAACATTTTGTTAAATCATATTTATTGTCCTCAGCAATTTCATAGCATGAGGAAGGCCTCCAGCACAGTGTGGTTTGCAGTGTGTGTAAAAAAAGAATCGTTTTTTAAATTGATTTTGTTTTTGTATGTGCTACAAAAGTGTCGCTATTTCTGCGCTGCCAGATTTTTACTTTGTGTATGCAAAGCATAAAGTTTCTACTGTGTAATTACTTAATGTATATACAGTAGAACCTCGTTATAACGACCCCGGATATAACAAACTATTGGATATAACGAAGCAATCGCAATTCCCCTTGAAATTCCTATAGATGGAATTGATATTGGTTATAACGAACTAATGGTTATAACGAAGTAATTACCACTCCCCGTTCAACTTTGTTATAACGAGGTTTTACTGTAGTAGTCATGCTAGTGCTGAACAGTGTGTGGGTGGTAGGGCCGCTGTCAAACAGTTTATTCTGCCTTTAGCCTACATTCCCTTGACATGTCGGAAACAAAAAACGAAATGAATGGACCACAATTTCATGTATTCAAGTAGAAAAAAATGCCACATTGACTGTATCGTACAGTGAACGCCGTATTTTTATGCCCAGGTATCTACAGTAATGCATACAGTATGTGCAAGTGGTTGAAAAACACTGCACTATAATCAGTCCCATGCTGACAGCAGTTCCATTGAACACGGACTACAGTGTATAATGAAACTTTCTTCTTCCTAGTATTCACAGAGATTTGGTGCTATGACTGCCAGTCTAAACTGAGTCAGCATGTTTTTTTTTTTTTTTTCTTAGTGTGTTTCTGAGTTCCGGGCCATGCTGTATGGTTGTTCTTTGCAGGTTCCATTCCACTTCCGACTTGCACTGGCCAATATCTGGCTCCTCGGACCTGCCATCAGCTGGTGAGAATTTGACCAGACATGTTACACATGACTATTCAGTAGTTCCACTCCCACGATGGAACAAGAGCGATCACTGCCTCTGTATAGATGATGTGAGACTGCAGACACTTGCTCTGAATTAATTTCAAACCAAACCTCAATACAGTTGGAAACTGTTAAAACTAAGTGTTCGAGACATTGAATCTTTGGTCACTTGGCTGTGAAGGTCGCCTACAATAAAGCTTGCCGTGAAGTTGGGATGTAAGCATTCCTTCATTATAGTACTGGAGATATTGCTGAAGAGGCATTTGTTATAAAGCCGCTTTACTGTATAGCAAATTAGCAAATATGGATACATTGAATTCCTTGTTATAACAAAGTGAGTAAAGGACATTGTTGCCAAGGGAACAGTGCTGGAAATGTGTGTTTAAAGAAATATTAAGATCAGACAAAGCTATTTTTGTGTCATATGTGACTTTTTATAATGAGGTTTGTTGGCATGTACAGTGAAATCTCATTGATATGATCTCCACCAGGACCGGAAAATAAAATGTATCATCCGAAAATCATATCAACCGAATGGAAATGCATTGCATCCTTGGGTTTTTGGCAGGAAAAATAAAAGTGTATACCCAAAATAACTTATTAGGGTGGATTGCATCAATAAGATTTCACCGTACTGTTTTTTTAAAGGCACGAGAGCTGTCAAGCTTTTATTGCCGGATGGCTTTGCCTTCAGCTATCTGCAGTTCCTTGAAAACCGCATCTAACTGCCGAAGATTTGGTAGGCGGTGCAGAGCGTGGGTTATGAGAGCTACTTTCTCGCTACAAATTTTGAAGAGCTTTGAATGCCAGGTGCACGCATTGTTGCTGGACAGTGCAGTTTATGGTATCTTAAGATGTAGTAGACTGCCTCATTTGTAATTTGGGTTATGTAGTGGTTATCGCAGCCTAGGACCTCATTTGCCGCTGCATTCCAGCTGGTCCAGTCAAACAGCCTTCACTGGTAGGGGGTGGCATTGTTTATTTTAGGTTGACTGGGTAATTGAAGACAGAACACTCCACTTTTAAAGCTTTCCTTAAATTCTTGATCAATGTTTGTGAAACGTCATGTGTTTATGGATATTTAAGTGCTGGTTTTTAATCCCAACTATGTTTGTCTACATGCAATGTGTAGTCTTTAATATACCTAGCATTTCTTGTGCTCTGTTGGAGCAACATGGTTTCCTGAACCGACAGAGCTAAAATTCAAAATCAGCATATCACAGTATATGCTATTAGAGCTTTATGCAACAGGAGAAGACAGGATGCTCTAAGCCCATTTGAAGAAGAGTTATGGTATGCTTAAGATTCGCTGGTGAACCAGTGTCAAAGCTGGAACATCACAAAATTTTGGTATTTAATAAATTTTGTTCAAGTGGGTTTAAAAGTAGAGCTGTGTGAATAGCAAAACTTTGAATGTGAAGCGAATTCGAATATTTATGTTCAAGTGTGAATCGAATCGAATATTTTTCAAATAATTTTCGTATATTATATAATAATACCATGTCAAATTATGGATATATGTGCTGCTAAACATGGGCAATAAGGATGTCTTGCATGACTAGTGTGCTCCCCAGTGTTATTCCAAAGTTCCGAAGAACAGTCCAAATCCAACAGAGAACTATGCAACAGAAAGCCGAGATAACTTCGCTGCAGTACGTGAGTGTTAGCTTCGCCCGAGCGCACAAGTGCTAGCTTCGCCGCACTACACGGGTGTTAACTTTGCCGCAGTACGCAGGTGCTAGCTTAGCCACAATACATCAGTAATACTTCACTGCATTACACAAGCATTAGCTCCGCCGCAGTACACGGGTGTTATGTGACGAAGCGTGCTATATGCGGGAATTGGCCACTTGTCACAAGACATAGCATATTTTCCCCTTAATTACCAACTTTGAATAGTTTGAATAGTGCAAATTGCATCGAATAGCAAACGCTATTCGAAAATTATTCGGAATTTCAAATATTTGCACACCCCTAGTTTAAAGCATCCATTTGTTCTGTTGCATGTAGTTCTCGTTCAAAATAACTGTGATAAATTGATTTGCTTTTCAACTCTCGGTTTAGGAGAGAACCCTGCTCCCAACAAGGCATGCGAAATGTTTATGTATTAAGAACTACAGGCTGTATAAAAGAATGCATGTTTGAAGTCAGCCCATGAATATGCATTAGCATAGGGAGTTTTATCAAAATTCGTCAAGAATTGAACATACATAAATAATACATAAACACATCACATTTTGTCAAGATCAATCAAGACTTTTGAAAAGACAAGGTGTAGCTTTGGTATTGCAAGCCTCAGTGACTGGTAGAGCTGAGGGGAAGCCTAAGCAGAGTTGTGCAAAGCGAGGAGAAGCTGAGCGTGACTGGCTTAGCAAAGCAGGATTAAAGCTTAAGCAAGGTTTAACGAAGTTCCACATTGCTTTACTGTTGCTTTGTTTGGCTATCACTCGGTACCTTCATTTCTTCACCGATGCTTGGTCTCTTGTCTCGCTCTAACACCTACATCTCCTCTTTAACGGCAGTTGGCTTCAGCCTCCCTCACCCGCCACTCGGGGATCGTCTCTCCCTTCCCTAGCACGACCACAAGCCACTTCTTCTGTGGCACTCCAAATGAGCGGTTTCTTTATCGAGAGTTCTGGCGGTCGTCTCTGCCATTGCGCCACATCGAGAGTGTTCAGGGCGGGAAAGAGGCCTGCCAATGTGAGAGCAAGCCTTTCAATAGGAGGTGCTGACGTGAAGGGTCAGTAGAAGGGGGTCATCTTTTTCGATTTCCAAGTTGATCTGAATTTATGGTTCGATGGAAATTTTGAGCCGAGACAAGATTTTGGATTTGGGGACAGCATGTTCTGTCTCTCACATTGAAAAGCTGAATTATGTGCTTGCTTGAGGCTTGCCGAGTGCATTTTATATTTAAAAAAAGAAGTTCAATGCAATAAATCTGTTAAGAAAGCAATTTAATGTGCAGGTTCATGTCACGGAGCCAGCAGATGGACCCTATGATCCGTACCACTACCACGGTCACTCGCATTACTGGCGGTGTCAAGGTATGCCTCAAACCAAAGTTTCAAAAACACGCTGGGGTACTGGGTACAGTCAAACCTCGACATAACGAATGTGGATATAAAGAAGTATCGGTTATAACAAAGGAAATTGAATATGGTATTGTTATCAATACAGTATTACCTATATGTGTTTATAGTGAATTATTGGATATAGAAAAGCTATTTCTGTGTCATATTAGACTTGTTGTAATGAGGTTTTTCTGTATATGGCAATTGCTTATGGATGTGAATGTGCAAGGAATGATCGGGCCCTTTTTTTTCTTGTGTGGTGAATGTATTGAAGCCACTTAAACATAACAGCAGCAGAGGTGCTCTCATACCTTTCCATAACGATGTTGCATCTGATGCAAAACTAGCGTTGGTATAAAGCATCTGAAAGAGTTCTTTAAAGTATGTATTTGTAGCTCTACCGGTGGCAAGGGTGTTCTTCGTTTACTCGGTCATGACCGATCATTTATTATGTGAGTGCTGTATTTGCACAGCGGCAAGTCCAGTTCGAATGTGCGTCAACTGCTCCCCCCTTCCCCAAAAACCGCAAACCAGTGACTGATTGGCAGCACATGTTTCAGTTTCGATTGCAAGTTGACTGCCCAACTTTGGATTTGAAATTTCAACAAAATGGGTTGACTTACAATTTTGTAAATATGGTAATTTTTATATCGAGGTTCGACTATACGACATTCAATAGTCTTGTGAAATAATGTGCTGATTGTTTGGACAGGAAAGTTCAAAAGGTTCACTTAGCTGTTAGTTTCAACTATCTGATGTGCCAGAAGATCACGGACTTCCTTCCGTAAGTGATCAAGAAAGCTTGGTACCCTGCTGCTTGCACGCGCAACCTGCATGTTAGCTGGTTAATCCTTATCTTTACTACTGGCATGACATCACTGCAGATAGATCAAACGTGTGATCAATAAATGCACAAAGTTTTTCTCCTTTCTTAATGTAAAGGAAGTCAACTGCAGTGCAGTAGCTAAATGATAACAGCTGTCTTCACGGCAGTACCTGTCCAGCGCCTTGTATAACTTGATCACTGCCCCCTCGATTTAGTGGTTGATGCAACTTGGAAGCTGCTCGATGACACTGATTGACCACCGGCCATTGGCAGATAAGCTACAGTGCTCTCGCAACTATCCTTAAGTGCACTGTCATGTATGCCTAACCATGATTAGGAGCAGAGGCTTTTTATCAGGCTGCCTGCTGTATTTGAGTACCACAGGATAAAGAAATAAAAAAACAAATTCAGCAGCCCTTTGCCTATCAGGAAAATGGAGACAAGTGAAGCTTGGCATCTGCATGCCAGGTGTACTTCTATTTATTTATTTATTTAATTATTTATGTTTCTTTTCTTTCTTCCATTCCCTTCTTTCTTTCTTACTTTGTGTGCTTGCTCCTTTGGTAGAAAATCCGAGAGATTCACACAGCTTGGACATGTCCATATTGTCACGGGGATAAGAATAACCAGAGCAGTGTAGAAATTATATTTACACAACATATGCAAGGAAAGACAGCAGCAGACAAGATGGCAGAGCATCAGCACGAGCGCTGCTCTGATCGTCGTCTTCACCATCTTCTTGGTGCATTCCTCCAGGCTCGTCAGGATGCGTCGCTAACTGTGCTGAATAGCGCGCAACAATATCGTCTTTGTTTGCCGAGTATGCACCGAAGAGCACGCGCTTGTTATGGCTGCATGCATTCCTCTTGAATACTTAAAGTGCAAGAGCAAAAATAAAATGAAATGTGTAGATGCTGCTTTCACGATGACAATTCTATTTGTGTGCGCACTGCAACGCGAACACTTGTGAGGCATAACAAACTTTGCTTGAATAAGCCGTTGTTCATTACTCAACGCACTTTCTGTTTTCTGCCGCAGGACAATGTCGTCCCAGCGGAGGCGCACGCCTACATCAACCACCGTGTACACCCATCGCAGTCGGTGGCTGAGGTGAGAGTTTGAGCAATGTGAAAGTGAACGTTGTAGCGTAAATTAATTAGGTCGATAATAGTCACTGCTTTGTAAATTGGTGCTTTTATTGGTTCATTACTGTCTGAGAAGAGCAGCATGTTATATCCAAAGCTCCACTAGTCTTGTTGCCAGTATTATTGGGTGACAGTCATGTCAAATCGGATTGAGTGCACAGCGATAGGCAGTGTCGTATTTATGAAGGCTGTTTGTTCTACAAAGTCCAGTCAATGGTGAAATGATTATCACAGTGAAAATCCAGTGACGCTAAGGGCAGTTGTGTTCTACAGCGTGTCCGGTATGCCTGTCGAAACTTTGAAGTTGCAGTTGTCACTTGTCAGTGAACAGCGTGCATTTCTGCACACAGAGGGACACAGTGCTACCGAAATTTTTCGATGCGTGAATAATGTTGTGTGGTACAACTTTTATGAGTGACAGCCGCATGTGGCGGTGGTGCGGGAGCTTTAAAATAGGTCACACAGATGTTGTCTTGATGTGTTCTGGGACAGAAATGACATTCTTTCGGTAGAATTTATGGAACAACCATTACTGCAAGCCTCACATGGTGTGCCTCTTTGATTGATTTTGTGGGGTTTAACGTCCCAAAACCAGTTCTGATTATGAGAGACGCCGTAGTGGAGGTCTCCAGAAATTTCGACCACCTGGGGTTCTTTAACGTGTACTGACATCGCACAGCACACGAGCCTCAACATTTCGCCTCCATCGAAATGCAGCCGCCGCGGCCGGGATTCGATCCCGCGACCTTCGGATCTGCAGCCGAGTGCCATAACCACTAGACCACCGTGGCGGGGCTGGTGTGCCTCTTGAACGTGTACAAAGGGCAGTTCAGAACCGGTGAAGAAGAATCTGGCATTGTTCTTGTTCATGACGATGCACACCTGCACAGTGCAACTGATTGAATCAGTAAGGCATCATCAAATAATAACGTAAATGTAAAATTATGGTCACAAGTACATAACATGTAATAAACGTTAGCTTACAGTTAACCTTAAACATAGTGAAGGCATTTGCACGTAAGATGGGGATTCATTGTAACGTGTTTCGACTGCATGCAATGGTACGTAATGGGAAGTTTGCCCGTGTACGCGACCTGTAGGTCCTAGAGCTTGACCAGCAGCTGTTGGGTGGACTTCCCAACGTGTCGCTGGAGGTCCTCTACGCCATGGAGGCACACCCCGTGTCACCGCACAGCGAACGCGACCTGGGTTTTCGTGCCATTGCCTGCAGTGTGCGAAAGATCTTCCCCGAGGCAATTCCTGTTCCTGGTGAGTGGCCTCTGTTGTGCCTAGTGATTAGCTGATCAGTCTAGTAGTGCTGTGCTTAACTGGTGAGTGGTGTAGCAAGCGGTTATAGTACTAGTCATACTGTTTCTATGGAGGATGTCACACAGTTCAGCCTCTCCTTTTCTCCAGAATGCTTTCAGGAGTGTTGAGTTCTCGGCAGCTGTGACCCGTCCAGGGTTACGCACTTGCCGCCAGAGTAAGGCCTCTAATGGCACGTGCCTGGCATCGCAGAAAGTGGTTATAGTACAGTAAAACCTCGTTATAACAAAGTTGAGTGGGAGCGGTAATTACTTGTTATAACCATTAGTTTGTTATAACCAATATCAATTTCATCTATGGGAATTTCAAGGGGAATTGCAATTGCTTCGTTATATCCCATAGTTCGTTATATCAGAGTTCGTTATAATGAGGTTCTACTGTGTTTCCATAAACATAGATGTCCGTATTCCGATTAATTGTTAGGAAAAACATTGGTAAAAGACACAGTATGCAGATTATTGACCCAGCCTGTCTACTGTACCATATCCCCCATTGTCTTTTACATATTTGCATGCTGTGGAATCCTCCTTTCTTCTGCTTTTTTTTTCCCCAGATAACTACACCTAAAACCTTGCAACGGTAATGTAAAGGGGGAGTGGAAATAAAAGTTGTGACCACTGTCCGCATTTGCAGCCAACATTGCCCTCTTATAGGAAGGTTATGGGTAGCAGTGTGCTGTAAGTTCCAGCGTGGTAAGTTAGGCGCACAACAGTGAAGGCTTATCGTGCATATTAGTGCCCGGCATGATGACCACTGTCTCTAATGTTCTTCGTGGTCGTCATGCATGCAATAATAGCGGCTTGTCAAGCGCCTCTTTTGTGAGCATGCTGGTGGAGCACTTGTCGAATGCCTCTACGGTGAATGCTTCTGCAAAGAAATGGTCTGTATATCGAAGTACAATCTGTGTGCCCTTGCTATGTTGCGATATCTGCCTTGTGCAACCACTTACAGCAGAGTGACCCGTACAGTAAAGTATCTTGGAGGTCCAAAGAACTTTGTGATAAATGTGTTTTGCTGTGTTTACTACAGTGCTCAACACTTAACTACGTCAAAACGCTACTTAACTACGTCAAAACTCTTAGTTTGGCTGTCATCCAGTAATTAAGAGTTACGTAAAGTCAAAGCCTTGCAGTGCTCCTCTGGTTCACTCACATTCAAAGTTCAGCAGCTTTAAGTTGAACATCTCCGAAGAACGTTGGTGGGGGAGCCTTAGGTATACAACAGGCATTTACTGAGAGGACATGCAGCATTGTAACACTGTGGCCGGCCACTCGACCTTGTTCCCCTCACATCTATATTGAATTGTCAGTCAGCGCACTGAATGATTGATCCCAGTGTTAACAGAACCCATAAAATTTTCACTCTTCTACTGTGCATGTCTGCATAGTTTCTGTTCAACGCACAGCTGACATAGAGCAGGGCAGTCGAAGGCATCTGCAATGTACTTTTTAACAGGGAGTCCACAAAGTGAATTCAGACTCGGGGTATTGAAATACAGTAAATCCTCGTTGTAACGAAGTTGAAGGGGGAGCCGTAATTACTTTGTTTTAACCGTTAGGTTCGTTATAGCCAATATCCATGTCATCTATGAGAATTTCAGGGGGAATTGTGATTTCTTTGTTATATCCAATAGATCGTTGTATCCGGGTTCGTTATAACGAGGTTCTACTGTACAGGCTTATGACATTAGTCCCATCAGCTGAAGTGCGACACGCACACCTGTAAAAGTGGTGACTTGATTCACACCCAATTTATTTCATGCAGCCATGTCAATCGGCAACACGGACACGCGTCACTACCTGCACTTTACCCGCAATGTGTACCGGTTCTCGCCAGCGTATCTCACCCCTCGGGAAGCCCTTCGTCGTTTCCACGGTGACAACGAACGCATCTCGCGCGCAAACTATGAACGGCTAGTCAACTTTTATCGCCTTGTCATGCGCTACGCCGATCACGCTGGCATTTCACAGCAGTCGCGTGACGAGCTCTAGGCTGCCGAGCATGCTGTGGCCTTCTTGTGTGGAAAGTGTGCAATGTTGGTATGTGTGAATTCTTGTCTGCATTGTGTGCTCGAGAATGAGTGCTGTTCAATGACTTTAGTGTTTGTCGTGTGGCGCACTGTGCAGTATTCTGTTGTGAAACTCTCCGGAAAATATCTTGAGGGTGCGTGAGGTTTTGAGGGTGCATGTTGCACTTCCCTTTTACCATTTGACATAGAACATATGGAAAGTTCAGGTACGTTCTCTGTGTGAATAATTGCATTTCTCTTGTTGATTCTTTTGTGCATCTCCTTAGTACTGACACTTCTCAAGTGTGAGATGGCCAGTTACCATTGCATAGTGTAATGTGGCAGCAAACTGTAGTCTAGTATAGACAAGCCACTCGCGATGCCTGTTTGTATGTTTCTCTGCAAGTACCTGTGAGTGAATGTATATAAAGTATATATGTGTGTGCATGCTAGAATATGCACATACCTTTATTAGCGGATGAATCACGAACGAAGGTTGTTACATGTTTAGTTACTGTATTAGTACCAACATCACCTGGTTTGTTGTACTGAGCTATAGCAGTTCCATATCATCTTTTTTCATTACCACGTCCCAGTGGGGCTCAGAAACAAAAGAGTGAGTGACGGCACCCGTGTGTGTGAAAAGATTTGGAGCTTGTTTCGGTGCAATAGCCTACCGTGGGGTACTTGTAGTCATTTGTGCAAATTGTTGTGTGCATTGCTAATTTGTGTGTTGTGCCAATTTTAGTGCACTTGCAGTACATATGTGGTGCTGGAAGGCCGACTGATCCACGGCTGTGCAATATTGTAAAAATTACTGCAGTGGTGTGCACTTGCATCCGCGTGGTTCATATTTATCGAGGCACGGCACACAGTCATGTGTGAGGTGTCTAGAAATTTACTCAATTTCATAATGCAGTGATGCTTTGTTTGTCACAATGCCATGTTCCTTATCATTTTTACCCACTTCGATTTTTGCTCTGAATCCGTCGAGCTCTTAACATGTCATTTGCAAAGCCTGTTTCAACAGCTGGTTTCTTTGTGGCATAGAGAAGTGTCAAAATAGCATGTGCTGACAATATCGGTTACCTTTAGCATACAACAAGACTAAAGGGAAGCTAATGAAAAACACTAGGTCACCGTAGATGTAATGGTACTCTTTTAGAAACTCAATTTATTTTGAGAAATGTGATTGTTTAATTTGAAAAACCAAGATGAATATTTTCCTTCCTGTATTTTTACCCTTAAGTTGCAATGGTGTTCATTACATTTTTGTTGTTGTATAGTTTTTTTTTATAGAACCTGCCAGGCTTAGCTTAGATTTGAGATGAATGTAGCCACTCTTATTTGACAAAGGCTAATGTTCAGGCAGACACTTACAAAAACCCATGGTTCTTCGCTGAGCTTACACATTAACTAGAGGTGGTATTGCTGCTCATCTCCCTTTTATTTCTGCTGTTTCCTGGCTTGCCAAACGTCAGCTCACAATAACTGATACGCAATTACTAAAGTGCAATTGACTGGTGTAGCTCACCATATTTTTATTTAGCGCTTTTTTAAGGCGTACTGAGGGCTACATGTGCCTGCTCCTTGAGGGTGTAACATTTTGTGTCACATATTGTTTATGTAGTACTGCACGTGTTCAAAAAGTGTTTTAGCATTCCATATACAACATTATCACAACCAGCAAAATGTTCCTGCCAGCTTTCTGTTTGCTGTCTAAGCCACACCAAGACATAATGTTGTCCACCTTTCGGTTGTCAAAGATTTGGCCACACTTCTTGCCCTACGCCAAAAGCCACATGTCATCATTGAACAGCTGGCTTCTGGCAGATCAAATGAATCAAATCTGAATGATAAAATGTGAAATAGTCAGCGAAAGGTTACCCTCCACATGGCTTGACTAGCACAGAGAAAGCTAGCAGGTGGACAAGTAGTACTGATCTATTGGTAGTAGTATTGTATTAAACTTCATAATGACAACGGAGACTATGTGTTCCTATCGAAGCCCAAACTTACTGTATTTAGTATATGTGGTCACATTTGTCGCATACTCATCCTTTCGTTCTTGCATGTTTGTATGGTACAGGAAGTCCAGTAGTATTTCCCTGGTCACACATTTTTCATTTTTCTGAGACCTGCAATATTTTACTTAGTGTGTTGTTAGTGTGTTCTTGAACAGAAGCTTGTGAAATCCCACAAAGTTATGCTTAGTACTATACCTATGTGCCTGCGCTTCATGGTAGTGTATTTTTCCAGGCACGCACAACTTGAGGTCCACATAATGGCATCTTGAATATGTGACCCAGCCATCTAGTGTAACTTTATTTTGTATTCATTTTTAATGATTCTCTATGCACTGTTGTCCATTTTTTTTCACACTTCTTCTATAGTGCAGCTGTATTCTTGACAGAGTTGTCACAAGGAATAAAAGCTCTGGTGCTCAGAATTAGATTACGCCTCCACATTCTTTAAAGATTGCTACGTTGATTGCACCAATTGCTCAAACAATAGACCCTTTTCATAAACTGCAAGCTAGCTTTCCTGCAATGCAGCTTGCCCTACTAATGGCGGCATTGGCAATCCGGCAAACAACGTGTGCAAGCGCAATTTGCTTGCGATAGGGCATGTAAAATGTCGACGCAGCCCTTCTGATACAAACATCCCCAAAATACGGGTCGCAGCATGTGCAACTTGAATTTCGACAGCATTTGAATAAAGGCAGCTGTCGCCATTAGTAGGGCAAGTTGCATTGCAGGGAAGCCAGCTATAAAGTTTATGAAAAGGGTCTATTAGTGAACTAAATGCGATGGAAAAGGCTCGCAGGGCGGGTGCACTACATGTCAGAAATGCATTCACACTCGTTTACAATAATGGCAAATAAAACTGCAGCCATTGCAACTACCACATTTGAGATTTGAGCCGATTGATACTTGTGTTTACAGAGAAGCCTCATCATAAGAAAGTTTACCAGACAGGAACACAACCTCGACATATCCAAAAGATTGTTATAAACACTGTTGCAATAGCAACATTATTCATTGTCTACTTTGTTATAACCAGTAGTTAGTTATACACACGAACCTCGTTATAACAAAATAATGCATATAACAAAGTCGATAAAATTCTCCTTGAAATCTTCATAACACATGCATTTGAAACCTCGTTCTAACGAAGTAAAATTGACCTCTCTACGGATATAACGAACTGAAATCGTCTCCGAAACCGAAGATCCATTCGCGCCAACAGAATCGCTTCCGCAGTTTTCGGCGCGGTGATTCCAAAATCCCGCGGCCCGATGAAACTGCTGCACATTGCCGCGCGTACCTGCGTGCCAGCAGTGTCGCACATCAATATGTACCGTTGCCTTCATCCGTCCTATTACAGTCTTCACTTGCCATCCCCACTTTTAATTTTTTTTTTGCTCGCAGCAGCTATATGTCAACGCATGGCCTCCGAGATTGCACCCGGCCGATCTCAGAGGCCATGCAACTGCACAGTCAGACGGCAGGCAGTGGAGATGTGAGGGACAAAAGTGATGGTGTGTCGTTGCTTGCATGCGGCGGTGAGAAATGGATAGTACATACACTTCTTTCGTTACGGCCGCATGCAAGTGCTACCGAACACTGATGCGGATGGGCGTGGCCTCCGAGAGTTCGTCGGCGACGTAGCGACCTCGGGAATCCCACGCCAAGCCTGCCAAGCCGCTTCCAGCGCGGCGATGACGGCGCGCCCTGTCGTCCGCCGCGTGCTGCTCATTCACGACGAGTGCATTTTTCATGTCGACTGTTCGATGACGTCGCCGTTTCTCCGGTTTCACGGTAATGTGGATGAACCGCGCGCTGAACGGAAGCGAGACAATCGCGTTACGAAAGAACGCGGCCTGTCGGGCCGGCTGCCAAATCGCACGGTACTGACGAGTATTTTTTTTTTTTACTGCTTTCATAAACCTTCATCGCATGCTTGGCTCCATATAGCCTTGGTCTCAGAAATACTTAAAGAGCCTCCATATAATGAATCCGCATATAAGGAATTGTCGGCTGTAAAGAATTAGTATGTGTACCGCGGGCCACAGTGCCGTCTCGTATTTGCGCGTTAAAAATTTTCGCACCCAAATGCCAAGTATTGCAATTAAGGACAATAATGGTTATAACAAAATAATGGATATAACGAAGTAATTCCGTGTCTCCCTTCGAATTTGTTATAAGGAGGTTCTAGCATATCTGCATTCGTTATGTCCAGGTTCAGTGAACACATTTAGACCCACCCTTATACTTGCTGTGGATACGTCAGTCTTGGTTGTCGCTGTGACCAACCGACTAGCCAAACTAGTACATCCTAAGTTGGTTGGTGTAATAGGACATGTAAAGCGAGAAATATGGAAGAATAGGCCTTCCAAAGCATGAAAGACCATGCAAATTATGCGTGTAGCAGTACGTGGCCTGTTCAATTCTGATTATGTGAATTTCGGAAGGCGAGCAATGGGTGTACCAGCTTTGCTATTACTGGGCTGATGGTTATGAAGCTGTTATCAGCTCTTCCATTTTGCTTGTGTTATTGGAATATTGAGGTGGTTTTTCACTGTCTGTGCCATTATTGTTAATAACAAACAGTGATGCTCTGTGTATTGAACTTCATGCAGTTGAATCTCGTTATTGCAAGGTTCAACAATGCTGCAGGCAGGGCACTGGTAATACATTTCTTACTAGACTTTATGGTATTATTGCTAGAAATCGTTTTACTGATCTTAATAGTCACTTTATCATTTAGTATTTTAAATACTTGTGGTTAAGATCTGGAGAGCTTACTTCGCAGCACTTCGTGTCAGCTGACAAGTCAACATGTGAGATCTCTCTACATTTTGGTGTGGCGCATCATAAAACTAATGCTGCATATTCGCATTACCTTAATAATTTGAGCTTCTGTGAGCCTTTTTCTCTCGTTCTTAAGATAATCGTGGTGCACCTTTCATTATATGGCATGAACAACGCTCGGCAATTCAAACAGGACGTGTACTGAGCCCTCGTGGGGGCTGATGCTTTTTTCAGTGGCCTGCACTGTGCCCGTTCAGTTGATGCATCGTCCAGTATGGTCCGCCAGTATGTGATGACAGCGAGAATATTTTTAACAGTGGTCTAGTGGCTATGGTACTCGGCTGCTGATCCGAGGGTCGCGGGATCGGAATCCCGGCCGCGGCCGCTGCATTTCGATGGAGGCGAAATGTTGAGGCCCGTGTGCTGTGGCGTATGTCATGCACGTTCAAAGAAACCCAGTGGTCGAAATTCCGGAGCCCTCCACTACGGCTCTCTCATAATCAGAAGTGCTCACTGGCGCAACGAAAAGCACTGGTGACGTGCTGCAAGGCTAGCCTAGGCACTGGCAAGGCATTCCCGGCATTTTACACAGGGGTGGGGCGAATTTAAAGACATTTTATTCATGTTTAATGAAGTCACAAAACACTATCAAATGGGCAGGCGGACTTTTCTGGCCCCGCATGGTAAACTTTCCAGGCCTCGGGCAATCACACTCCGAATGCTGCAAACTAGGTCATATCCCAGTTTAGCTCTGCTCAGCATTATTGCTCCGGATGGCTTCGAGTCTACCTGCCCGGACAGCGGGTCGGTTAGCAAATTGGAACATATGCTCTGGCGGTGCCCCTCGTTGCATGGGCCCAATCAAGTCACCGAGGAGGAGTGGAATTCTGCCATGAAGAGTTCCGTGCTTGTTCCACAACTCCGGGCTGTTCAGTGAGCCCACGATGCGGCAGTGAGGCTAGGCCTCCCTGTCCCCACGTGGGAGCGGCCCGCAGTGCTGCTCTAAGGGCAGCGCTTCGCCGGACCTCATTAAAAGTTCTTTGTCTGTCTGTCTGTCTATCGATTATTGATTGATTCTCAATTAACCATCGATCGGCTATCACATGGTATCGACGTGCCGCGGGGCCAACCTAGGTACCACTAAGTCATTCCAGGCATTTTCCAAGATTTATCGATTATTTATCGATTATAAACCAGCTATCAATCGGCTTAGCTAGCATTTAGCTAACGCATGGTATATACATGCCCTACGACTAATCTAGGTACTGCCAATTCAATCCCGGCACTGCCTAAGATTTGTCTATTGATCGATTATCGATCAGCTGTCACATGTTATCGATGAACAAGCTAAGGTCGTTTAGTATCTTAAACATGAGAGGCTGTGCGATGTAGAGCAGGTGAGGCGCCATCTGCGGCGTGGCCGGCTGCTAGGCGACGCAAGGAGAGTTTCTTGTTAAAGGGTCTCTGAAACGTTTTTTTTTTTTTGACATTGCGTCACTGATTAGGCAACACAATTGCGAAATCATTCACACCATAAATAAAGCGAAGCACCATGCGCTAAGGCAGCTATGGGCTTATTTCTGTCGCCTTCCTCCTTACCACTGCTGTTCCTCCTCAACTCGATCTGCTGCGGAGTGCGCGCTAGCGACGACAGCGCCTCCCGCGTCAGCCGCTCTGCCGAGCCTTCCGTAGCGACATAGCGCCCCGATATCCTCACTGAGGTCGCCCGCCTCGGCAGTGCTAGCCTCTGTAATAGAGCGCCGGCGACTCGTGTGTACGCCGCCAGTTGCCGCGACGATACCGTTGGCTGAAACGAAGGAGTACGTTGTAGAAGCACGTTGTTCGCAGCTAGGTTTTGAAAATTACGTGCACGTGATGGTTCGGGGCCAATCAGCGACCTCCCATTCCTAGTTCGATTGGCGGGGGCGTTTGAAAACGCATTATGGCGAGCCGCTGCGACCATTTGCGATACGCGTGTTCAAAACCTTATTGTAAGTTACACACTTTACGCACAGCGCAGAAATCTGTCCTGTAATGGTCCTAATGACCCGCTCTACCGGATCACCATGTTTGCACAAAATCGTCAAAACCGTTTCAGGGTCCCTTTAAGCACAGACATTTACCGGTTAGCTTAGAGCACGCTGTACAGCACAAGTTAACGTCCTGCCACGATGTTCTAGTGTTATGGCACTCGGCTACTGATCCGAAGTCCGCGGGATCGAATCCCGGCCGTGGCGGCTGCATTTCGATGGAGGCGAAATGTTGAGGCCCGTGCGATATGCCACTGCACGTTAAAGCACCAAGTGGTTGAAATTTCCGGAGCCCTCCACGACGGCGTCTGCCATAACCACATAGTGGTTTTGGCGACGTTTTACGTCATGAAGTCGGGAACGTCAGCTAAAACATTATTGAAAAGCAAAGATTGTAAAGGACATTATTTGTGGGCTCCTTCCCGCCCGCACCTGGTGATTCTCCTTCGCTCTAAGCTCTCTAACTTACTATTTCTCGCTCACGTAAAACGCGTTGATGTGATCCGGGTACCTGGCCATTAGCGAGCCTGCTAGTTCATGAGCAAAAGACATCGCTTACGCGCCAATAATTTGTGGTCTACCGCCAATAGCACGCTTGAAAGCGCCGAGATTTCGCGAAGTCAGTCGCAAAGAAATTGTCGGACCCAGTATTGACAGATTCTCCAAACTATAAGCATCTTCCACTACCCTGGCGTAGCGATTTATGCAGAACAAGGATAGTGGAAGTCGCCATCACGAAATTACGTTGCTGAAATTTCTCTGCTAATTTGTATTCGGCGGCTCATGTATGCACCCTTGTATAGTGTACTAAAGTACAGTATAATGAGGGGTGGCAAATGGAGGCGAGGGTGAGGAGGAACGACGTGAGGGTGTCAGGGGAAAGGAGGAGCAGGACGTCACGACTGCACATCGCCCGCCAAGACAATTTGAACTTAGACACGTGACACAAAAACCCAGCATGACGCGTCACCTAGCCACCTGACATGTTCCTGCCAAAACCATGCACTTGACGAGCTCTAAGGGCAGCCTCAGTGAGGATATCGGGGCGCTATGTCGCTACGGAAGGCTCGGCAGAGCGGCTGACGCGGGAGGCGCTGTCGTCGCTAGCGCGCACTCCGCAGCAGATCGAGTTGAGGAGGAACAGCAGTGGTAAGGAGGAAGGCGACAGAAATAAGCCCATAGCTGCCTTAGCCATGACATGACTTAGCCGAGCTTGTAGAAACTGGGTCGGCCACAAGCTGCGGTCTTTTGGTCCAGCCTTGCGCCACTATAGTGCTAGCTGCCTATGTTTTTTTAAGTGCAAACATAAATGTAATTACAGTATCATAGGGTGCCTTTCACTGAAGGAATGTAGAATAGTGTATCCATGTCTTGACCGATATACCGCCGTATTGGGTATACTCCATCGTACGAGAGAAGGAGAAGAAGAAAGGGGCAGGGGGGGTGTCGCCAGGGCACGGCGGCGGCTACCATATTCAAGGTCAGTAGCGTTATATAAACAACCAAATGTGTCTCGTGAATCGACGTTCAGGTATAAGAACAATGTACGTGGTTTGTAGTGGAAATGGAATAGCTGTTCCGCTTGGTCGCCCTGGTAGCATAAGTACTGCAACGGCACTCCACCCTTATGTTAATAAGCATCTATAGATGGTCGAGGAGATTCGGACGTGACATGCGTATTCCTAATTAAAAAGAAAAGTTACACCATCTCCCGCTAAAGCGAACCATGTGTGGTTGCGAAGCAGCGGGCAGATGGTTGGCCTGAGAGGGAGGTAATTTTTCGCGATTGATTGATTGAGGTTCGGTAAGGAAAGGACGCTAATTTCTGCAGCCCATGTAGGGAGCACGGCTAAGCGTCCGTGGGGGTGGGGGAAAGGGAGTGAAAGAGATAGAGAGGAGAGAAAGGCCGTTGTGGAGGGCTCCGGAAATTTAGACCACCTGGGGTTCTTAACGTGCACTGTAATTTTTCGCGACCGCGGCCCGAGCGTTCGTCGCGGCGCTGCACAGGAGAGAGAATGAGGCGCGCGCGCTCCGTCATTTTCATACCGCGGAACTACCGTGGCGCCCTCAGCGGAGTATGCAGCTGTCGCACCACTTGTCGAGCGCGCCGCTCCGTAGAGGTTTCTTATGTTGAATTCCAATGGCAGATCGCGAGCGCTCAGCCGGATCGCGAACGGAGCGCGCCGCTCCGAGCAAGATCGCTCTCGTCAAATCTGCCATTGGAGTGCATTCGCTCCCGCGGGAGCACTTAGTACGCGGAAATCTAGCGAGAGGGCGCTAGCGTAGAGGGGACCCGGATTCCGACTCCAAGCTCTCTAGCAGAAATAGCATGAGCGCACGGCGGGAAGTGCTTTCCTGTCGTCCATGGCTGCCCACGACTGTTAAAACAGCCGGCCGTGACGGGAAGAGCCGAGCAGAAGCGAGCGCACAAATGACGTCACGCGGACTTCCGGCCAAATCCGCCGATTTAGACGGAACAAGAATTGTTGCTCCACGGAGCGATCCGGAATCCGTGGCTGCTCCCGATCTACCATTGGAATACAAAATTCATGCTCCCAATCTGCCATTGGAATGCAACTGCCCCGTACAGAGCAGAAAAACTTGACCTGGATCTGCCATTGGAATTCAACATTAGAGGAGAGAAAGTGGGAGCTTGGGAGAAGAGAGAGGGAGGGGACGCGCATGCGCTGTGGACGTGCGGGACGCGTGCACCGCGCCGTACAGTAGAGGATACCTAGAGGAGAGATTGGGGGGGGGGGGGAGGGGGGGAGCTAGCAGACGCTGCCTGCGTCAGCGTTGTTTCTCGCAGGCGACGGCGCGTTCTCGTTCCTTGCCAGCTTGGGCCGGCTGCTGCGCATGCGCAGTGGGGGTGTGGACGGCGCAGGGACGGAACAGGCTCGACCATAAGCTACTTCGCATCTAAAAAAATTGTTTTATGCGGCTCATTTCATGTTTAAAGCGCATGAAGAGATAACCAACCGACGGCAGCGACGTTTTCTGTGGAATGGCGGTCGCATTTTCGATGGAGGCGAAATGCAGAGGCCCGTGTACTGTGCGAAGTCAGCGGACGTTAAAGAACCCCAGAATTTTCGGAGCCCTCCACACCGGCTTTTCTCCCCTTCTATCCGTTTCATTCCCTATCCCAATTCCACGGTCGCTGAGCCGTGCTCCCGACTTGGGCTGCAGAACTTAGCGTGCTTTCCTTAACCGAACCGCAATCATAATTTATTTTCTACAGCCTTGGGCGAGTGCCCGAGCTGGAGCAGAGGAGCGAATCAGAGCGATGCGAGGGCGAGACTTACGTAGGGCAAGACTGAAAAGAGGCGAGCCCTGGAAGACATGCATTTCCAGGGCCAAGAAAAGAAAAGCGGAAACGATAGATGAGGGCCCCGCCACGGTGGTCTAGTGGCTAAGGTACTCGGCTGCTGATCCGAGGGTCGCGGGATCGAATCCCGGCCGCGGCGGCTGCATTTCGATGGAGGCGAAATGTTGAGGCCCGTGTGCTGTGCGATGTCAGTGCACGTTAAAGAACCCCAGGTGGTCGAAATTTCCGGAGACCTCCACTACGGCGTCTCTCATAATCAGAACTGGTTTTGGGACGTTAAACCCCACAAATCAATCAATCAAATCGAAACGATAGATGAGAGGACAGCAGATAGGCAGAACGCCGGCCTTTCAACTGAGCCCTCTAAGACCGGACCAATGTGTGTACAAACGCTAGCGCGGCCGGTGTTGCTAGGCGCGGCATTTCGACGATTTGCCTCGCCTGCTTGGCGAGGAAGCTCCATTTGCGGTGTCAAAATTCGGTACAATGGCGTCCAGCCACCGCACCGCATGTTGAAAGATGAGTGTTGACGTCTGCATTTTTCACGGGAAGCTATGTGGATGCGTAAGACAATAAACTTTCTTGATGAATTGAACTAATCTCACACAAAATAACGCAAAAAGTACATGAAAAGAAAGAAAATTGAAAGCGAAGGTCTGTGTGGCGACACTACGTATGATGAGATTAGGTATTGTGATAGCATTTCCCCTGGAGTAAATTGAGAGTAAGATACCTTCTGTGGCACTCTAAATTTGAGCACAGTTTATTAACTCCTTTGGTGTCTCATTTCTCTCAAAATTTGTAACTCATTTTACTAAAAAGAAGCTACTGAGTGTTCAAACAATATTCGCTCCCAGGAACGCACAAGAGCGAGCTCTGATCGTCCAAAGCACTTCGGGAGCACTGACGTTTACATCGTGGAATAGGTACGTTTATGCCTCTAATACATTCACCTGTGGTGAAGCAGCACCAAGGGGCATGCAAGATTTAAAAAAAGACAAAGGTTGCATAAAACGACGTGGAAAGGGTTTCCACGTCAAATTCAGACCACACATTCAGACCTCCTAGAGTGCACTAGGGAGTATGGTATAAACTTTATTAGACTAGTCTCGCAATTTTAGATGCGAAGCCGCTTATGGCGGGGGGGGGGGGGCTCTGTCCCACCGTCCCGCAGCGTCCGCCCCCCACTGCGCATGCGCGTCCCCTCCCCTCTCTCCTCTCCTACGTTCCCCCTTTCTCTCCTCTAAGAATCCTCTACTCTACGGTGCGGCGCCCGCGTCCCACACCCCCACAGCGCATGCGCGTCCTCTCCTCCTCTCTCTCCTCCCCTACGCTCCCCCTTTCTCTCCTCTAGGAATCCTCTACTCTGCGGAGCGGCGCGCACGACAGGTGGTGCGACAGCTGCATACTCCGCTGGGGGCGCCATGGTGGTACCGCGGTATGAAAATGACGGAGTGCGCGCGCCTCACTCTCCTGTGCAGCGCCGCGCCGAGCGCTCGGGTCATCACGCAACCACCGCGTTCTCTCTCTTCTCAAACATTCTCGTTCGTCCTCTCAATAAAATTACACCATCTCCCGCTGAAGCTAACCATCTCCCCGCTGGTTCGCATCCACACATGGTTCCCTTTAGCGGGAGATGGTGTGATAGTTTTCTTTCGTTGATTTTTTTTTCGATGTGGACGGAGAAAATGATATTAAGCTCTGTCCTGTGCCATCAACCGTCGAGGGTGGTTGTAATCGTGTTTTACTGTGTAAGCTTACCGTTATGAGCTCGTTACAGTGATCGAAATTGGTGGCGATGGTGTCCGCCCGCCGCCTCCCGTGTCCGTAACCGCTATCAGTTTCAGTCAAAAAAGAAAAACCTTTGCCTGTGTGGACTTCGACGCAGCTGAACAGGAGTGGTACCACTACAACCCTCCCAGATCCTCACCACTTCGTTGAGTGTCTTGCATAATCAGCCTCGGCTCTGATATGGTAGGACAGGTAGCGGCATCCACCTCTGTTTTTTTTTTTTTGCGCAGAGCAGCTTAGACATTGCGAAATAAGTAAAAGGCAACTGTTCATAGCACAAACCCAGGATTTCTCAGAGATGAAAGCTTCTTAGAAGGCGAACCGTTCGTCCTGGTCCGGTGTTCGAACCGAAAACCAACACCTGCCCGAGGCGGTCGCTGAGGCCAATTGAGCCAACCAGGTGGCTATCAGTTTGCAGCGGGAGGGCGGACTGATTGGTAAATGAAAGCACGTGTGAATGAATACGACAAAAGAGTGCGGCGGGAACTCGACAACATGGAGTAACGATCACGAAAGGCAAAATTACCATCTGCTCGTTTGTAGCACAAGCTATAAGAAAATCCACACAGATTACTCAGCAATGAGAGCTCCTCAGGCGACGATAAATGCGTCCTGGTCAGGTGTTCGAACCCGTTCCCAACGCCTGTCGGGGGCGGTCGCTGAGCCAATTCAGCTAACGAGGAGGCTAGCATTTGACAAGAGCAGTCAAAAGTACTTCCTTGTCCTCTTGAACTTTCACACACACTGTCGGATATCGCTCATGCAGCATGCTTTTTTAGGTCATTCCGATGTCTTTACTAATTATCGTCTGCATTGCCTTCCCTGGTCTTCAGCGCTGTCAAAATGGCATCGGAGGAAATAGACGACTCTCTCCTAAAGTTCTCCTTGGACCTGTACAAGCAAGTCCTGAGTCGCAAACCCGACATGGACAACGTCGTCTGTTCGCCCTTAGCGATTGCGGCCGCGATCTCAGCGCTGCTCGTCTGGGCCCGAAACGAAACCGCCGAGGAACTGTTCGGCGTTCTTCACGTCGAGGCAAGCGTTGACAGACTGCGCGACCATTTTTCCAAGCTGACCGCTCAGCTGGCCACATACGGTCCCGGCGCCTCGCTCCGCGTGGTGAGCTTTATGTACCGCGACGGGCAGATTCCAGTCAAAAGCGGCTGTGACTTGCCCATGCGAAGTTTCTTCGCTACGACCGTCGAGGTGGCCGACTTCAAAATCGACCCCGAAGGGGCGCGGGAGGAAGCGAACGGCTCTGTCGAGCTGGAGACGGCCCTCAAGGTTCGCGACCTCATCCCGGCCGGAGTCGTAGACGCCCATACCGCGTTCGTCCTGCTAAGTGCCGTTTACGTCCAGGGATTCTGGCAGTCTCCTTTCCAGTGGAGAAACACCAGAGCTCAGGCGTTTTACGTGGACTACGAGAACAGCATCGTGGTGAACATGATGTACCAGGACCGCAGCTACAGGCTGGGTCACTCACCGGACCTGAGGGCGAGCGCCCTGGAGATACCGTGCAAAGGTCGTGGGGTCTCGATGGTGATTGTCCTTCCGGACGCCCCCGATGGCCTCGACCTCCTGCAGGAGAGGCTGACTCCGTCGAGTCTCCGGGCGCTCCTCTGCAGCCTCGACCTGGTTATAGACGTGCAACTGACCTTGCCCAAGTTCACGCTTGATAGCAGTATAATGCTGAAGGACAGCCTCAGTGCCCTGGGGGCGAAGAAGGTGTTCACTCCCGGTGACGCCGACCTGTCGGGCATGTTCGAGACGGACCGACCGCCGGTTACCGACGTGGTCCACAGGACGTTCGTGCAGGTTGATGAGGGAGGCATGGACGCGGCGCGTTGGTGCGCCATGACGACGCTGTGGTGCCCCGCGACGTTGCCACTTCACGTCACGCGCTTTGTCGTCGACCACCCGTTCATGTTTATCATCAAGGGCAACGAACCGGATGTGATATTTTGCTTAGGTTCGGTGCGGAGACCCTGACGTAGGGCGACCTGTGCGTTCGGCATGCCAAATCTTTCGTACGTATACGGGGTGCTCAGCGCAAAATTCCACGTTATTCGTTATTAAGAATACATTATAGATGTTACGGTATACACGCCGAACACCGCTTTTACGAACCCTTATTGATTCAGAATGGCGCGCCACCATGAAAAGGACGAGTTGTATAAATTTCAACCGACACCACTTCGTATCGAAGTGAAGATTTGCTGTGATACAGAACAGCGGTCCCAATTAACAAGCTGACACAGTGCCAATACAAAAAAAAAAAAACATTGACCGTCGCTCTCTTTAATATGAATAGTTCCACCTGTAGTTAACTAACGACTTATTTATTTATATATTCATTAGGTTTTCGCCACTGCCAATCCCTTCAGGAACCAGAGAAAGAAGGGAATGCCTGTAAATTATACATTGCACAGCTTAGAGGAAGTGTACAATAACGAACAAATTCATACAAATATGCGATGTATAAGCACCTAATATAACCAAAAGAAGTAAGTGCACATCAAGTACGCAATGACGTCGTAGAACAATAGATGTCCAGGCGGGATATGGTAACACTAATAACTGAAAAACATGCAAAGGAATGCCACTACAGTTAAATGGGCACAAAGTATGTAAAAAAAATTACAGCATATCCACGGAGTGAATGATGGTGAGTGGGCGAAGCTCGGGATGTTCATCGTAGATCGTGCCGAGTTCCGGATTAATTTAGTTAACGCGCACGCTACGAATCCTTATGGTTCAACTACGCACAAGTGAAATCTCCCACCGGCACTTCATTGCAAGTCAAGTTCCAGTGCCTATATATGTATATATGGGTGGCCGATGAACGCTTCTCCAACGCAAGCAGTCGGTATTTCTCAATCAAGAAACTCGCTAGACGCTGCCTGCGCCAACGTTGTCTCTCGCGGGTGACGGCGCGTTCTCCTTCTTTGCGAGCTGGTACAGCGTTCATTTAAGAAAGAGCGTTTCCATCAACGCGCGCCTTTCGCTCTCTCTCTCTCTCTATGTCTCTCTCTCACAAGACAGCAGATGGAAGCGTGAGAGAGAGAGAGAGGCACGCGCTCGCCCTCGGCGAGCGCCGGCGCGTGCGTGCCTCCCGGCAGGCACGCGCCGGTGGTTACAAACAAACGATAATCGGGACGAACGGGTGATGCCATAAGGAGCTTCGCCCCTAAAAAAAATCACAGCATATCCACGGGGTGAATGATGATGAGTGGGCGAAGCTGGGGAGGTTCATCGGTAAACCGTGAATTCTGCCCAGTACATCATCGACGTGAGATCGCGCGCGTTTATACTAAAGGGTCGATGAGAGTTATGGTGACTTGCAGCTCACTTTAATTTTACATGTACGCTGTGAATTTTCATTGTTTAATCACGCACAGGAGAAATCGCACACAGGCACTACCTTGGAGGTCAAAATCCAGTGCCATATATACGTGAAACAAGAAACTCGCTAGCAGACGCTGCCTGCGTCGGCATCGCGAGGCGAGAGAGGGGGGGACTGTTGAACGGCTGTGAGGGAGAGGGGGAAGGGGAGGGGAGAGAGGGAGGGAGGGAAAGGAAGAGAGTGGGGGCGAGAGAGGGGGAGTCGTCGAGCTCGACCGCGGCATATTCACCGAAAGATGGATGGATGGATGGATATTAGGAGGGTCCCCTTTATAACGGGGCGGTGGCCGGGCCACCAAGCTCTAGCTTTATTTCTTTTTCGTTTACAACCATTTCTTTTCCCGAATCACACATATTTTCAGAACTAATTTTTTCCTCGTCTATTTATTTTATCTATTATCGTTCTGCTGTGATGTAACAATCTTACCCGAACTACCTTGCGCTTTTTGCTCCATACTTTTGCGCCACCAATGCTCTAAGCGCCTTTTACTTATATCTATCGCCGGCATGTTCAGCTTTCCCCTGTTACTCCTGAAACCCATGGCCTCCTGTAGGGTAGTGTCCACAGCTACACCTGGGTGGACATCTGTACATTCAATCAAAATATGGTCTGTCGTTTCCCTAGCTTTTCCACAGCACGTACATGTAACCCCTTATTTATTGAATTTCGCTCTGTAACTTCGGGTTCTCAGGCAACCGGACCTTGCCGGGCGATGACGACCAGCGCCATCTAGTATATCGTCACCCAACTGCAGTTTGCGTGCACGAGAGGCGGTTACCTACGACGGGACGCCCGGGCCACGCCATAAGGAGCTTCGCCCCTAAAATTAACACCATCTTCCCAAAGGGAACCCTGATGGGATGCGAAGCAGCAGCGTTGCGCACGGGTTGAACGGCGCTAACGCGGGTGCTTCGCATCCCATCAGGGTTCCCTTTGGGAAGATGGTGTTAATTTTGTGTCGGTCGCGGTAGCGGATCGAGCGGCGGTACCAGGCAGGTGTTGCGGGCGAACGGACGAGGCGGCAGCTGCGGCGAGCGCGCGGCACGCGAGGGACAGAGTGACGTCAGCGCGCACTGTGAGGGGAGCGTGACATCAACGCGCAGCTGCGGCGTGGCCTACTTGGCACCGCTCCAACACCTGCGGCGAGGGGAGCGCGTTTCCCTCGCCGTACGGACGCACAAAACGTTACACAGGCTAGTCAAAGAGATGCTTCGCATCTAAAAAAATTGGGTGTGCTTTAACTCAGTTATGCCTGGGTGTGTGTAGCGAGGGGTACTGTAAATCTTATTGTTCAGCTTGGTTCACTGTACGGTTACATCTTTATCGTTTAGCTTTGTACGTCTGAGTGTTCAGGTTTGGTTGTTACCTCTCTTTAAGTTACGGTTATATTAAAGACTAGACATTTCTATTTAAAGTGTAACGCATTTATTTTGAAAGTCTTAATCTTGTTGCTTCTCAAATGCGACAAAGGGTGGTGAACAGCAAGACGGTGATACTTCAGTGCTCAAATCGTCGCTGTCAAGTTTAGAAAAGCTGGAATAACTCAATATATTGTCGCATGACAAAGCCGCTTTAGTTTTTCTGGCACCACCTCAATATTCCTGATGGCGGGGACGTCAACGCATACGCTGCACAAAGCATCTGCCCGTTTCGGTTTCGGCTTGAACACATCCTTCATTCGGTTATTTAAAAGTACCTATGAGTTTCTGACAAATCGAACCATTGTGCCTCCTACAGGACTATCAATGTGGTTGGAAAACTACGATGTCAGAATACGGTGAGAAAAATATCTGGCTGATCCCTCTGCCGGAGAAATCGGTATAGCACAAAAGTGAAGTGTGTCTTCACATAAACAGTTGAATGTTTATTGTATATCAAGGTGAACTTTCCCTTTGCTCTCGATGTTTCGCTGGTACGGCACCGTTTGACGTGGCTCAACCCACGTTCACGCATCGCCTCATAAAAGCCATGACCGTCACCAACTCCTTTTGGTAGCTGAAGTAGTTTACGTAATAATTAACGGGACACAGTCGATACAGCCACGTGACAAAGGCATCAATCACGTTTACTTGCGCCACATCGGCCCGTCAACGTCGTTGCCTACTTCGGCGCTTAACGGAGCAGTATCCTTGTTGTCATCATGCCGAAGAGTAGTCGACCGGGAAACGCCATCCACGACGAAAGGTGACCGGTGCTCTACCACTGTGCTATAGGCGCACACTGAAGTGAATTGAATAGGGTTTAATATGAAACATGTTTGAAACTGCGCGAACGCGCCTTATACTCGTTCTCATCTCGCTTCTTTCCCTCTTCCTCGATACTCTCTGCTGGCTCCGCGCGCGCGAATCGAGGCGAACGGTTGAAACTTCTGTATCATATAGCCACATTGCTGTAGCATAGCTCGGATAAACAGCATGCTCGTCCTCTGAATGTTGTACATACGATTCTCACTTGTCAAGTGAAAGTCGTCCATTTTCTTGCCTGCTGTTTCTGGACAGTATGTCGGTTGTCTCTAGACATCAAGTTCGCCATGTGTGTGAAATCGCTGAGTCATTTCACGCTGTTAAAAGTGAAACACCAGGCCAGGCTGCGGCCAGGCTGCGGCATTGCTGCCAAAAAGTTGTTCGTACATGTTTATTAGCTTTACCACTAACCGTACATTGCTTGACTAGTTCCTGGGTCGCCGTACCGATTCCGTGTGTCATTCGCGATAACCACCCAATTGATATGCTGCAGCCACACGGCGTTATTTTTCTTTCGCCGCCATCTTTTTCTGCGCTACTTACATTGGACTATTGCTAAGTCGCACGTTTCACCGCCCTCGCACACTCCAGAAGGGCGTGGACTCCAGCATCTGGAGAGCACGGGCGTTCCATCGTGTGGCCGTCGATTTCGAGGGCTGTAGAAGAATACTAGAGGCGAACTTGCGAGCAACTTTACTGCTCAAAGCAGAACTCTACGTTGCTTTTAAGCGCTGCACGCGGAATGTAAAACAAAATCGATAGGAATGTTTCCAAATGGTAGGTGACATGAACCGAAAGAAAGGTGGTATGACACTGACAACCATAAAATACGATGAACATGGAGTAAAAATAAATAAATAAATACTACAAGGCAGTGTCACGTGACTCAACTAGCCAGGGCAAGTTGAACTCCACTGTGCGCAGTGCGTCCTGGGCAGCATTAGACCAGCGTGGTTACCAGACTGCTCAATGTTCTTCAGCGTATGCGGTAAACTTTAGTGGCGCGTGGATATACATGAATTTACCGCTTGCCTACCACAGCTTACTTTCCATGATTCCGCACCTTAAATTTCTTATGACTAGGCTTCAATATTGTCACATAACGCCCCTTGCTACCGTTCTATTCAATCATGACTATGAAAAACCACGTGAGCAAGCAAGATTTTGGCATACATAGTACATTTATTAGGCAATATTATTCACATGGGATTTGTTCACATGGCAATATTGTTCGCCTGGGATTAGGCAATATTGTTCACATAGGTTCTCATGAGATTAATAAACGCAATTCGTTGCAGGGATAATGTTATGCAGTGGCATCTTTGTCGTGAGCACTATAGGAGAACAGAAATGCACGCAATGGTAGGAGAGATGATCAGCCGCCGATCATGACTGTCGCTAGTATACAGGTTAGACATTTGATACTGGAGCTTTCGGCTAGAGGGCGTGACTCCCTGCGTACGTTTCCTTTAGTAGCCTGCAACGAAAATGTACATGAGCATTATGATGGACTGTTAACAATCTTGAGCACAGGTTTAGCATTGTCTTCCGTCGCCATTTGCCTGCCCGATACGAGGTTTAACACGAGTCGGTATAAGAAATGCATGGCCATCATTTCGTATAACGTTTTCATGTTGATGTGTACGCTTGATTTTACAATGTGAGCAAAACAGTTTAAGTGTCACTATCAGTCATTCCTTCTTTCCACTAATGTCACATTAGATCTCCACGTGTGTGTATTAAGCAATGTGTACTTAGCTGCGTTTCATCTTCTTTTTTTTTGCTGCTAGAATGTGTATAACTTGTTTACATATATATGCATTGTTATTAGTAATGTACCTTTACGCTTATTTATCTTGTTTTACAATGCGTAGTAGTTTGCATGTATATGTAGAAATAAACAGATATTAATGTATTCGGAACATTTTTTATGAATACGTATATAGGAATGAGAATAATGAGCTTAAAGGTCATACTAAATTAAATGTATATGTTTGTAGAAATATGAATAATTAAAGGTAAGCAAATCCTTTGTGCCTGATGAAATGCATATGATATGTGATGTTACTGAGGCTCATCAAGGGGTCGAGATCTCGTTAGGCTTCTGGCCCTTACTTTTTCCCCCTGCGTGGAAATCTTTTATTTCTACCGCAAATAAATCACGTTCAATTGAATTTTAAAAAAGGTGCGCTGTTACTTTATCCGAAAGTCAGTTGCAAGAAATGTCACATGTGCTTGCCATTCTTGATGCCAAGATAATGGCCACTTGGGAAGATGTCTTTCCGCACTCGCATGTATACGCGAGTGAGTCGATCACGCAAGACAATGTTGATTTGCTTGCAGCTCCGCGCAGCGGAGCGAAGGCAGGAAGTGCTCGTTGTCGAGTGTGGCTGTACACTGGCTACTTACACGACGCGCTGCCACCGAGGAGTGACGTCAGAGTGCCCAGCGTGGCTTGGGTCAACAGGCCCCCATCGGAGGCTGCGCTCTCCACCAAAGTCAGAAGAGTGCAGGACAACGCAGTCGAGAGCTCGTTGCCAAGGTCGCCCTCCAGAAGATCGCCTACGAGGCACTGGTGGAGAAGGTAGAAAGCTTTTCATCGCTGTACAAATAATAATAATAATAATAATAATAATAATAATAATAATAATAATAATAATAATAATAATAATAATAATAGCTCCTTTATTTTTCATCAAGCATAAGATGAGGGAGGCAGGGAGAAAAGGCTGACAAGCAGCTTGGCTGGCTTCGGCCCCCTAAAAATGTACACTTTGGCGCGTTTACAGCAGACTGTGCTGAACATAATGAATCACCAAAATAACAATGAGAAAGACAAAGTGACAGGCTATTAAACTGTGTACATAAACAGGGCAGAGAAACACCAAGAAAATACAATTAAAGTGGTGGAAGAAAGAAAACATTTAGGAGTAATACAATACATTTTCATTAAAAATATCATGCAATCACACTCTACAACACTTAGTATCAGGAAACATTCATAACTAAAAACATTCATAAGGAAAGATTAGCAACTGCAAGGAACCAGTGTTGAAATGTAACAGGAGTAAAAGTGCGTATATGCTGTTAGAGGTGCAAATGCAGCGCGTGCATGCTGCCGGGATGGTCTTACAGTGCTCTTATAGCGGAAAACGTTTTGAACGTTACCTGTCATTCGGATAAAAGGAGGAGACATCAGTGGTAACTACGCCGACAGCAGAAATATTTATGCTGGTGGGAGGGGTCGGCAGGTGTGGCTGCATCGGGCCAATTCGGGTACTTTAGAAGCATCATGGCGCTGTATTCTTTGGGTTAGCCGCCTTGTACCTTGTGGTTACTCTTAATGACCAGAATTTTCTGAAGAGGACTGCTCAAACACCAATTTACTTATGTCGTGGCAGAGATAAAAAAATACAGTGTCCCATGGAATGCGAATTTCGTCCGAAGAGATGACGTAGGCTTAGGGATGCTACGTTTTCCTCAAGTTCGGGTGGGTAAAATATCGGGTGCTATTTTTCAAGGTAACATGCAGGGGGAAATTGTTTCTTAATTTTCTTTTGTGAATCATTCTGAACTTAGGTTTTTTTTTTCTGGTTATGTCTACAAGCCTAAGTTTATGAAGGACAGCCGCATAGCGTCCACGGTGCTTGACGCAGCCCTTTGTAATGAACTATATTTCACTCAACTTAACTTATAGCAAGGGACATAACTTCGTTGCCACGAGGCCAGGCAGTTTGAGCGCATGTGCACCGCAAGCTGCGTGCATCATAAAAGACAGGCTGGTGTGGTGTATTGTAATTCGGGAAGAGATCGGGTAATTTTACCCTATTTTCCTGAAACACGTTCGGGATGTAAAGATCGCCCCGCACCCGTGGTCTAGTGGCTATGGTACTCGGCTGCTGATCCTAGGGTCGCGGGATCGAATCCCGGCTGCTGCGGCTGCATTTCGATAGAGGCGAAAGTGCCAGAGGACCGTGTACTGTGCGTTGTCAGTGCACGTTAAAGATAACTCCAGGTGGTCAAAATTTCCAGAGCCCTTCACTACGGCTTTTCTCTTCTTTCTATCTCTTTCATGTCCTTCCCCTACCCCTACGGGCGCTTAACCGTGCTCCCGACGTGGGCTGCAAAAATCAGTGTCATTTCCGTAACTGAACCACAGTCATCATCTAGAAGAGTGAATTCGTCTAGATGATGGCTCCGGAAATATTGACCACCTGGGGTTCTTTAACGTGCACTGACAACGCACAGCACACGGGCCTCAACATTTTGCCTCCATCGAAATGCAGCCGCCGCGGCTTGGATTCGATCCCGTGACCCTCGGATCAGCAGCCGAGTACCATAGCCACTAGACTACCGTGGCGGGGGCGGACAATTAATATATCTGCGAATGCGGCGGTGCAGTTGTTCATCTTCTACTTCAATTATTGTCGAACATGGTGTGTAGGAGCGTTATCACTGGTTTATTTCTGACTTCGTTTTTACCTCATGCTTTGCTGGAGCAGCCGTGTCGCCACCAGTTACATTACGTGCATCTATGACCACATTTTATTTTTCTGTTTACCTCAAGAGCCAGTTTCTTATGCAACAAGGTGCTACTAAACTCCTTTCGCAGATAACTATGCATGAAGAGCTTAATTACTTAGCATCGCATTTATGCGTCTGTCTTGCACAAGACCAGCTCAGATTATACTCCCCGGCGCTGTAACAGACCCCTCTATATGGCTTTCACAGACTACGAAAAGGCTTTTGACTTGGTAGAGATAACAGCAGTTCTAGAGGCATGTGTTCTCAAGGAAAATGTGGTAGCTACATAAATATAATAGCTAACATCTATAAGGACTCTACAGCCACCCTACTTCTGCGTAAGAAAAGCAGGAAGATCCCGATACAGAAAGGTGTCAGGCAAGGAGAGACAACCTCTCCAATGCTATTTACTGCATGCGTGGATAAAAATTCTCCGAAAGACTAGACTGCGACGAAACAGGAGTCAAGATTAATGGCGAATATTAGAGTAACTTATGCTTAAATATGAACATGTAGAAAACAAAAGTAATGATAGATGGCACAGCGAAAAAACGTGCCTTCACAATTGAAAACCAGACATTAGAAGTCGTACAAGAATCCACATATCTAGGACAGCTACTAACAGTAGAACTCACTCATGTAAAGGAATACACCGATGAATAAGCATGGGATATGGCGCGCATACGGGAGACATTCGCAACTTATGAACGGGAACGCACCATTATCACTCAAGCGGAAAATATATAACTACTGTATTTTGCCAGTACTGACATACGGGGCAGAAACTTGGAGAATTACAAAGAAGCTAGAAACTAAGTTAAGAACCACACAGCGGGCGATGCAACGAAAAATGACATTCGTTACTCTAAGAGATAGGAAGAGAGCTGAGTGGGCTAGGGAAGAGGCAGGGATAGCTGACATAATAGTTGAAGAAGAAAAAATGGACATGGCCAGGTCCCGTGATGGGAAGGCTAGACAACCGATGGACAGTTAGAACAACGGAATGGATACCAGCCGTGGACGACAGAGAGTAAGGTGGAGTGACGAAATTAAGAAATTCGCAGGCATCAAATGGAATGAGCTCGCACAGGACGGGAAAGGGTGAAGAGCTCTGGGAGAGGCCTTCGTCCTGCATAAGATGGGCTGATGATGATGATGATCTTCAAGGCAGTGTGAACAACAGAGGAAGACTGCGAGAACACTCCGATGCAGGCTGTCTGACGACTGATCAAGCAGAACATAAGAAACCACAGAACCCAATTTGAAGACTTATTTATTTTGCAACGTTTACGAAAGTCATAGTCCTGCGTTTTCTCTGCTATCCCAATGCGTCATTTCTTTCAAGCGCCAGCTTTCGAGTTGAGACTCAAAAGGCGCGAGCTGTCGCCCGCTGCTTTTTATTGTCGAGATAAGCATACAACGAACTTTCCGGCCCCGTATCATCCCGCAGCCATGGGCGAAACGTCTCGTAACGGACCTGTCAAGTGGGCGTACACATATTGACCAAACTGACCAGTGAAATCGAGTCTCGACCCATCAATCGTCAGCCGCCGAAAAGATAGCGCGTTTAACCATATATAGGTCCAACGCTTCGTGGCGCTGGCGTCAGTAGAAGGCAGTCGCGGCCACGGTGCGGACCGTTAACCGTGCTGACGGCTGTACGCCCGTAGCCTGCACACAGCAAAATTTAAGCGCACGTGCCTGACGTGAGTGATTTTTAATTACCTTTTGTCGTGTTCCATGTGTATTACTTCCTGTATCGTGGTGCTCGTATTATTAGTTTTCTGTCGCTGTCTCATTTAGCGAAAGCCTAGCATGAATGCGCTCTTTGAATGCCAGCCTGTCACCGCTACCGTTTCTGGTAACCTCAGTCGAGGTTACCAGAAACGCGGGGTGCATACCGTGGATGCTGGATTCTGATGCGAACACAACTGACGAAGCGCTCGTGCGTCACAGGGGTGCAGAACGTGGGCGATGACAGAACATACTCTAGAGCCCCGGAGGACGCTGTCCCCGAATGCATCTTAAGCTGGTTGTTCATGCTTATATGGTAAATTTCAGTGCACGTGATGCAGTTCCGAGTGCCCCAGAATTAGTAATCGAGCTGTCAATATATGCAACTAACTGCCTTGTCGTGGCTGATGGTGTGGTCTCAGGGGGGCCCTGGAACACTTTTTGAACAGCCAGAAAACAGTGTCCATCAGTCGCGGAGGCTTCTGTGAACATTTGAGCGAAACATTATTTTACTGCCCGCCTCAGCCGACTCTTCTTTCAACATATGACGTCGCTGGGGGCACCGAAGGAGTCGGTTGAGCCAGGAACAGCATTCGCTGATTTCATTTTCGCGGAGAGATTATACATGCTGTATGCTTTTATTGCCACAGCAATTATATGGGCAGTCTCGCCGGGTCTTTGCCGTCGCCGTAAAGTCCCGTATAAGGTGCATACTGATAACACCCCCTCCACCCCGCGCGTCGTGCGTTCTGCCTGCACGTAAATGTACGTGAGGGTGGTGGTGGGGGGGGGGGGGCGACGAACGCGGCTGAAGCATAGATGAAACGAGCCCGGCCCATCTCTGTCGCTCGGAGGGCGCATGCGATAACATGACTCCGATCGGGACATCTGCCGTCGAAGCGGAGGGCAGATGTTCCGATCGGAGATGTCCCGTCTTTAAGGAACACGAAAAGACGGGGGGGTGGAGGGGGGGGGAGGTCGCTGGAGCAGCAACTGTCGACTTCGCGCGGTCTCCATAGTTGGCGCGTGCGCTATCTCGGCAGCCATCAGTGGGCGGCTCGTAAGCCCTTCTACGTGCTGCGCTCTCAGCGCGAAGAGACTTGTAAAGGTGTCCTTGGAGCAGCCGTACTCCCTTACACCTGCGTTTTGTAGGGTTACGTTGGTTAGGTGAGATAGTATCTAAAAGATTTAGCTGCCATCCTCACTTTGTATAACATTACAATTTCTTGCTATCGCATTCACTGCTTGGCCCTTTTGGTGAAAGTATGGTTTTTATTTGTTCGTCTTGAATTCAAGAAATAAAGAAAATGTGCGTGTCTCTCCTAAAAAGCGCAACGAAAAAAGCTAAGCGGCCTAGTCGTCGCCCCAGTGACGTCATTTGTTGGCAGAGAAGCGGGCGCCTTCCGACGGTGCTCGAAGCCGAATTGCAAATTCTCGAGCGCCTGCAGTACAATAACGTCTCGTTCAAATATTCACAGGAGGCTCTTCACTACTTATCTGCACCGTTTTCTATGTTCGAAAAGTGTTGTAAGGCCCCTTTAAATGCTAGAGACCTTATGACACATTTTTGTTTCACACGATGGCGTTAATAGCAGCCGGAGAAACGATTAGTGCATGAGGATGCATTCTAGCGATAATTTCTCATTCTTACCAACACATTTGCTTTGACATTGAGGGTTGGATGGAACCCCGTGTTGTCCATAAGGTACATGACAATAAACGAACACCGAGCAAGGGTGTTAAAAAATATTTCGCATACAGCGATGCCTCGGCTGCCTTTTCTCGCTGACATTTTAACGTTGCGAAGATGCCGCAACTGTAATTATTTCATGTATTGTAAGAACAAAATCAAATGAGATAAACAGATTACATACAATAAGCAATGCTGACGACATAAACATGTGCTTTCTTGGACATCTTTTGAATTAAGACGAGTGTAGAAGGTTTGGGACAGTCGGAAGTTGCCACGGTGGTCTAGTGGCTACGGTACTCGGCTGCTGATCCGAGGGTCGCGGGATCGAATCCCGGCCGCGGCGGCTGCATTTCGATGGAGGCGAAATGTTGAGGCCCGTGTGCTGTGCGATGTCAGTGTACGTTAAAGAACCCCAGGTGGTCGAAATTTCCGGAGACCTCCACTACGGCGTCTCTCATAATCAGAACTGGTTTTGGGACGTTAAACCCCACAAAACAACAACAACAACGACAGTCGGAAGTTCTTTAGGTTCGTCAGCACAGCGCTCAAGTAGTGTTCTTTGAAAAAAGGCACTGGACGAGAATCATTGCTCACTCCCAACTCATGCCGTGCAATGGGCCTCGGCAGACAGCGATGGGAAGCCTACTGTTGAAGGGTTACGTGCCTATGCATGGCATGGAAACCTTGATAATGTGAACATCAACTTTCCCTTCGCCAGCAATGTGCTTGATGGTACCATAGTTGTCTACATTGACACTTAGCTAAGGTAGATTTCTGGCCTTGTTGGTGCAACATGTCAGAGTTAAGCGCGAAACTCATTAGACGCGGACTGGACAGGAGAGTAACACGCACACACACGGCTTCTGCTACCCTGATCACCTTCTGGTGTCAGTCGCTGAAGGCCTGCTCAGAAAATCAGCTTCGAGCTGCCAGCAGAACGCAGCAGCCTGTGTGAACGGCCGAAGAAAGTTTGAAGCGATACCCTATTTGCACAAGATATCCCACAACATCAAAAAGGTGGGTGGCCGTGCAAACATAAGCGTGGTCTTTACAGCCCCGAACAAGCTGGGAATGCTGTGCAAGATCAGCAACCCAGCTAAAAAAAGCGAAAAGCGCGGCTGTGATACCAATCACAGAACTGGTAAAGTGTCATGCAAGGAAGGTGTTGTTTACCAGATTCCCTTGTCGTGTAGTAAACACTATGTTGGGCAGACTGGGCGTTGCCTGAACGTCAGGCTCAGTGAGCACAAAAACAAAGTGAAAAGACATTGCGATGGTTGGTTGTCTGCGCATTGTGGCACGTGACCGTGACCACGTGACATCTGCGTCACAGGAAAGTGATAACGTGATCCCCGTCAACAAACCATAACATAGGCACGTTTAAGTGTGTTAATAAATGTTATGTGACACTTTCGTTTCCGTTTTGGTGTTGGTAGCGCTTGTCTTAGCTGCTTTGTTTTGTATGTGTGCGAACGGTAACGCATATAACAAAAAACTCACTCCGTCTTGAACCACTATTAATTAGTTCGACGTGTATGTACATATAATGGCATATCGAAGAGCCAATTCTGTCTTGCCACTTACGGTCGGGCTTTCCCTTTAAACCCAACTTATATCGCAACAATAATTTCAATAGGGAAAGGTACTCACCACCAGCGCATTCGCAAGCTTCAGAAGAGCTTCGTCCTATGGAAAAGAGAGAAGAAAAGAAAGACAAGTCACAGAGACAATGCAGGCCATAATTTGCCGCAGTAAAAACGCGTTCCACATCAACACGTCTCTTGCCAGCAGAGGGCGTTCGAAAGTGCCCAACAAAGTGCCCTCCTAAACTATATACAAGTTAACGTATCCACAAGAGCTTGAACAGCTCTTGCTAGGAGAGTGCCCTCCAGAGTGCCCAACAGTGTGTCCCCTAAACTACATAGAAGTTAACCTACTCACAAGAGCTTACGCTTCCTTGGATGCATCTCAGCACGATAAGTCCTGCAGCTACACCCACACTTGCCACTGTCCAAGCGTCACCTCACAAAAAGCCGAAGCATAGAGGCATTACCCCGAACACGCATTCCAAGTTTCAGCACATATGGCTTTTGCATTTATTCGAGATGATGTACCCGTTGAGTGAGACTGCTCTTAACTTGCTTGCCTAGGGTTATACCTTAGGGGCTGAGTGCTGCAAATGCTCCTGAACCACACATCACTTGAAACATTGCCACTCAAAACGTGTATGTATGTTTAAAAACGACGTCATCGCTTACCGTGGCAACCTGGCCCAGTTCGCACACGTCCACCGCGTTGTCAAGGCACTGCAAGTGTGAATTCGTATTGCATCAGTACATGAAGTCCTTGAACAAGTGCCGCACTAAGTGCCACGTCGTAAATATCGCGCTGCGCGCGATATTTACGAGGTGGCAGCCGGCCACTAGACATCGTGTAGTGCATAAAGGCGTCAGATCTGCGGTGACGAGACCTCTCGAACTGCGGGTGTTCGAGGTTTAGCATGCAAGGCACATCTCTTTCGTTGCTAAAGATGGTAAGCGGCGCTAGACTTACAAAAATGTCATATGTGGCCATATCGAGAATTGGCCATATCAGGCTATTGACATATTGCAAGCTTGCTTGAAGGACCATATCTGCCCGATATGATGACACAACTATTTATGACAATTCATAAAAGGTCTGTTAAAAATGAACCACGCAAGAAGACACACCGCAAGAAAGGAGACGCACAAATACCGGAGAGGTCCTGTATTACCGTATTATGAACTGGGCAATCACTGCCATATGCGGACAGGTAACATGTGTATATATATATATGTCGATATGCCTGACGCCTGATATGGCCCCGCGCATATCAGGTTATATATACGACACGTGTCCGTGACTTGGCCCTATTCACCCAATTCGCGTCACAACCATTTGTGGCAATTCCTGTAGGGTTTTGTATTGCCATATCGCGCATTGGACCAATATGGGCAGGGACGTCTGCGTGCCTTATATGTTGCCAGATGTGCCAAATTCCTCATGCAGCCATACATGGCATTCTAGTAAAGGAAGCAACCTTAAAGGGGAGCGTATTAAAGGAAAACATACTAAAGGGAAATACTGAGTTATAAGAAAGATTGAGAGATTAGGTTTGCGTAATAACCAATTCGCCGCTCCTGGTGAGAACAGAGCAGCTGTAAGCGAGAAGACGACAAAACTGAGCAATCAGGGCAGCGCCCGTGTCCCGCTGTCGCGGTACGTCTTTGAAATGACGTCAGCTCTCATCTATTATGACTAGTTGACTACTGCTCCTGGTTATCCGCAAAAAATGAATTAGATAAGCTTCGACAATAAATAAACGTGCAGTAAGCCGCAGCTGTTGCTACATTTCACGCCCGTGGAGTTACACTGTGCCGTAGTAGCGTCCGGCCGAGATCGTGACGTGAAGTCCTCTTTTCGGCGCGGCCGATTCAAATTGATAGCCGGCACCAAGAATTTGCACCGAAACTTTTGGCCGTAAGAAGCTCGTTTATTGACACACATAAAACGGCGATGGCCTCCAACGCAGGTAAACTATCGATCCAGCCAAACTTAATATTTCCTTTCACTCTGTCTTTAACAGAAACCAAGAGAAGGCGAAACGACCACGGTTGTCTTTGTGTAAACCTTTGCAACCATGGAGCAGGGAGCCCAAGCCTCAACCTTGCTAATCTTAACGGTGATGTTTCCAGAGATATTTCATTGTTTCTAGGCTCCAGGCAATATCTATTCGGAAGGTCTGTGCGCTGCATTAACGAAGAGGTTCGCGATAGCGAGATTTACATGCTGTGCACGAAAGCAGAAAAACATCAGCTGAAGCTGTTTCAAGTGCTTCACCCTAACTTTAAAGGTTCTCTTCAGGTAAGGACGCACATTGTGAGGATACGTTCGTGCGATAACCGTCTCGGTCAATAAACGGACCAATATTCTGCCAATAAAAAGAAGTACATAGAATAGTGGTTTCTACTGATTTTCAAGGTATTGGGGCAGTTATTCCGATAGAATTTGTTGTTGGGCTAATCCGTTCATGGTTAACATAGACCACAATGCCATGGCCGCTAGGCACAAGAGAAAAAGAAGGGCGGCTTGCCGGCCGTGTTGGTACAGGTTCGTGGCGCAAAAATTCCTTAACGGACCCCGCCAGCATATGTGTCAGTTCCATTACAGTTGAAACTTGGTAACTCCAGCTTTAGTCCTTTGCGTTTCTTGTTCTTGTGCTCGTGTCTTTGCCCGCGGGAATTTTTACGACATGAAGGCGAAGAAGGCACGGGGTTCCTTCTTCACTTGTTGTGCCTAACGACCATATCATTATGGTCTATGTTATTCCGGTACCTGTAATGACGCCTCCATCTTTCCCTATAGCAGCCATTAGGACGCCGTCGGTTAAGGAAAATAACTTATGGTGACCTGCCGCATACTATACTACAGTATACTATAGCATAACGAGGCCAGTAATCTGTCACATAAGGAACATATGCCATGGCAAAAGACGTCTCCCATGCGCCGGTTACTCCTAGCAGCTTACGCACTAGAGGGTTGCTGCTCAAACGGGCGGATGCATTGTTGATAGATTCAGAGAATACAATCACAATGTCAATATTCAAAGCATACCGTTTATTGTAAATCCTATCGGATGGCATACCTTCTTTCAGCGCATACACGGTTGCATGTTTCACGCATTACAAGCTCACAAGAACGATAACTGAAGCTGAGAACAGGCCGAGGTTAGGTCCCGCGTGGGCTAGTAATGGCGATAGTGAATTTTGCTGTTTGCAGAACTTATTTTTCTGAGGAGGTAACCCTTTGCGGCATGCGTAGTGACTTTTTGCGGGTGTGTAGAATAGTGATCATGGAAGACAAGCTAGCCTCTTGTATTCCTCTTTTTCTTTTTTCTTTTTTTTGGTCATTGAAGAGCACGATCAGCTTACATGCGAAATGGCGGCACTTGTCCATAATTTGGAAGAAAAGGGGCATGAGATTTATTTTCAGTGGATACCAGACAATTGCGGTATCATTGCAAATGATTCCGCGGATAAAGAAGCTCGTACGTCAGGCGAAGAAGACCTGTGTTCCCATTCCGCTCTCAAGGGCCGACGCTGCGAGACAACTTCGGCCTCTTGCGCGAACGATATCCTTAACGGTGTGGAATACCGCATATACAAGGCGCTGCAGACTGCACAGGATAAACCCATCGCTGCAACTCGGACCTCCGGCTGGTTTGAACCGACGCGAGGCCGCGCTTCTGTGTCGGTTAATTATGGTTGGGAGTGGACTTCACGAAAGCTTACTGTGCGCTGATTGGAATGGTTGTCAGTCCTGCCTGTGCTGTCTGCGGATGCGAGGAGACCATTGATCACTTGTTGTGCCGCTGTCCGCAATTTGAGGGACATAGACTGTCTATGGCCGAGCCGTTGAAGAAGCTCGAGGATCGTCTTCTCCCTTGGGAACAGATAATCTTTGAATACCGCCCTCACCGACCAACAGCTTAGAAAGCAACGAAAGCGCTTTTTGGACTTTCTGAAGACATCTGGCCTTACGGAGTGCCTTTGACAGCAGTAGGAACGTCCTGTACGTTTTACATTCCCCCTCTCTCCTTTTCTTCCCCTTCACCCACCTCCAGTGTAGGGTAGCCAACCAGTCTCCTGACTGGTCAACACCCTGCCTTCCTTATTTCTCTCTCTCTCTCTCTCTCTCTAGTCCCTCTGCGCAGTGGAACGTGAATAGCGTTCGTTTCTGCAACCTTGAGGCTTATGGAACTTCACCCGGTGACGCGCAATGGGTTACATTTAGGGAATTGGATGTGTCGCACACTTACCCCTCCAATATCCAAGTATCCCGGAAGCGCCACTGGAATCGGTGTGTAGCAAGTGTCGTCTCCGGACAGTATTGTTATGCATCCAGGCACGTCGGTCACGGCACAGAGCGGCGTCAGTATATCCGTGAGCGAGCCGAGTTCTAGGACACGCGCGAAAGAACACTACGATTAAGGCTTTAATAAATAATCATATCTACAATGTCGTAAAATTTTAGGAATTTTCCCACGAAGTGGGCGAACAACGTATGCAGGCGAAAGGAGGTTCACGAGAATTATGAATAGTCTTTCGGGCTGGTGCATCGCATGACCTTACTGGCGCTCGAGTTGCGTTACAGATACCACCGTATGTGGACGCAGTCCTAAGGCTTTATTTGCAAGCCAATGTGACCTCCTGAAAGCGCACACTGCCTTACTAGAGGCGCGTGGCGTCGTGTATAGGAGCAGCGCACGACACTTCATCCATCTTAACAACAGCTAGGCCTCACTGTCTGGCGTGTCAGTCAGTACCACACAACAAGAGTATGACTTGTTAACCACTACTCGAAGTCAAAAAAGGTACGCCGGAATTGCTTCGCTTTCAGGGGTGCCTTAGTCTATTATTATTATTTTTTTTTTGTTGCGAACACCCTCAGTGCTTGCATCCGGAGGAACGTTTGTCTGGTAGACCTCTGTTTCCTCGTCTGTCTTGCCGTTCTCCGGTCACATTATATTAAAGGATACGTCCTCCAAAAGAAGGCTGGTAAAAGTACGTAACTCTGCTTGCCTTTCCTAATGCGAAATGTTAGTTCGATTCACCTGCACCCCTATGAACGGGTTCATGGCGGTGGAGCAGCAGGTTTCAAATTGTGCAGCTGCAGTTCAGTATAGCGCAAGCATCGCGCGACACAAGAAACTAAGGAAGAGGCGCCGACACGGTGCAGACATCTCTTTTCGTGCTTAACGTGCGCCGTCCAAGGAAGGTTGAGAAGTGGCGAACAACAGATATATGGTCAACCTCTGAGGCGTCAACACACACGCTGCATTTAAAGAACAGATGTGTTCTAGCGGAGTTCAAATGGCTTCTACGCCAAAATGGGGCTTTGTCTGCTGAGTTCAACCAAGTGCCTTCACCAAGCCGGCATCTTCAGAGGTGAAGGTGCAGGAAAATTTTGAACCACGCTGCGGCTTCCCGGCACATTTTGAGAAGAACGTCGTGGTTCTGAAGCAGTTCTGAGGACATCGTCGCCCGCCGAAACGAATGGCAAGGCGCGGCAATTTTGCGAACTAGTTCTGGGGGCGCAGGTCAGTGAATTTGCCTTCAGCCAGGTAGCCGTGATTTGCCGTGCCGAGTCGCGCAGCGTACTAGGCATGAATTCTGTTAGCCACAGCGAGGCCTGCGTCATCTAGGAGCAGCGTGCATGGCCCTCGGCTCAGCTCTCACTTTTTCCTCAATCATTTCGTTCTGAAACCAATAATTTACGTTATAAGCATGAACCCCTGCGACGAATATGACGTCTATGCAGCTTTTTACATAAATATGACGTTATGACTACTTCATTTAAATTGAAACATCATCATGACTTCATGTTATGCCGTCTATAGCACTTTATCACTGCTAGTTTACGGCCGAAGTAAAGACGAAAATCAAACTTAAATAAAAATGAAACGGGACAAAACGATTCGAAAACTGCAGGAAATGTGGCCTAGCAGATCGCTTAAAATCGATTAAAAATTTAACATTCCGCTTTCTGCTAATTTTTCTCTCTACCATTATCTTCTTTCTTTTTTTTTGTTCTTTTGTAGAAATCGAAAGTGACAGTCTTTCTCAAAGAGTAACTTACCGGAGCCGAGGCTGCCGAGGAGAAGTCCGATGAGATCAATGAATACAGACAACGTGCCTATGGGGCTTATATTCACCAACCTTGAAACCACACACTGTGTTAGCGAATAATAAGAAAAAGAAACATGACTGAAAGCACTGATTGAAAGGTTAGAAAAACAAATGAATTTCACAATACACCGCTTGTGAAATGTCTGTCAGAAGTGGCGTGCAATGCACGAACCTATAACAAGAATAGGCCTATTCAAGGCAGACCTTGACCCCTTTAGTTATTTCATAGCTTGGGCCGCGTTTCGGCAGACTTCGTGCCTTAGGTAGTATGCGAGGGCTTACTGGGCAGCAGCCATCTCACCGTAAGTTCGAGTTCTACGTGACGCCTCCTGGCAAGAAAGTGTGTTCCACACAAGCCACCATGGCTACGAGTGGCGCTGTCTAACACTCGCAGGATAATATGTACATAAATATCCAATAAAGTGGACGGGGGGACGACCGCCTTCGTAGCTAAGCGGTAGAGCATCGGATGCGTTATTCGAAGGTCGTGGGTTCGGTTGCCACCAAAGGCAGGTTTGTCTTTTCGTCCACTTCAATTCCTTTCTTCTTACTCCACAATTACAATACTACAAGTAACTTCCCCTGTGCTTTCCTAGGCTTCATTATCTGTTTGCTCATTAAGTTGTTTCTTACAAATGAAGAACGAAGCCTTGACCCCTTCCATTTCGTTATTCAAGTGTTTTGTTATTTGCTGGACAGTCCAGATTTTGTCGACTGACCTGGCGCTGTGAAGGGGCGTCATTCACGCTTCCTGTTAAAACTCCTCTGCAAGCCATTCGGCGGTTTTAGTGAACGGGCAGCAAATGCAGCATTACCGGCGCCCAAGTTCCGCTATTGCGATACCGCCCCGCCGCGGTGGTGTAGTGGCTATGGCACTCGGCTGCTGGTCTGAAGGTCGCGGGGTCGAATCCCGGCCGCGACGGCCGCATGCTGATTGAGGAAGAATGTTTGGAGGCCCGTGTATACTGTGAGATGTCAATGCGCGTTAAATAACCTCGGGCAGTCGAAATTTTCGGAGCCTTCCACTACGGCGCGTCTCTCATCGTGGTTTGGGGACGTTAAACCCCCATATTATATAACCGCCCGGCGGCACAATGGTAGAGCGTCCGCTTCCAATGCGGTAGGTACCGGGTTCAAATCCCACTGCCGGCCGGACACCTACCGGTTTAAAAAACGGGTAGAGGCCAGTACACACCTGCGCTCGGTTTACGTGTACTTATCTCGTAAGGTGACCCCATAAGGACGTGGCAGGTCCCCTGGGCGCACCTTACCCACCACGGCCTTGGCTGAAATATTTGAGCGTCCGCCTTGCTGTGGTAGGCAGGGAGGCATCCGCCACTGCTGCCGGGTATACCTACCGGTAAAATAAGCGGAAGCGCGCTTCCGCCTGGTGCTCGGCAGTTGGTAGGTACTGTACGCTTGGGAGGTCACCCACCCTTGAGGGAAATGGGCGGCATGAGACGGCCCGACCTTAAATTAAGGTCACTACTTTTTTTAACGGTACGTTTAGCTGCTAACACTGGTAGGGGACCGAGCATGCAATAACACACTTAAGCTGGTGAGTAGAGGAAACGGTGGCATTCTGTTACGTGCGATATAGACTTACATAGACTTACGTAGACTTTTGTCGTACACTTCCACAAAGCACGATCGTCATCTCACGACCGAGGTATCGCATCAGTGTCTCGTATTTATCCTGGATCCCAAACTGTAACACCCCCTTCCTATTTCCCAACACAGTTCTGTAGCTCCAACGGTCTGCTCAATTACACATTTTTCTCGAACGAGATGCCTCGCCATCTCTGTCCGCCCATCTTGATTCCGTGTTCTTCATCATTTTTGTGCACTGAAAGAGCACCTTCAGTGACTATGTGACCCCTGGATCGTCTTTTCTGTCTATGTAAGACTATAATTTACATTTAATGCATTTTATGCAACAGAGATTGATGTGACATTTGAAATGGTATATTTCCTCTTGGTTCTCACGAATAGTAGCGACCTTCAGTTTCTTTTATACCATAGCATGTTCTCTTGTTTCCTTACTTCGCTTCGGAAACTTATGCAAGGCTCTGAAATACCGCGAAGAGTGCTTGTAGTTTTGTAGTACTTCACTTTTGAAGATGGCACCATAAGTAGCTTTTTTTTTTTTACCATGCCTATAGTACGCTCTTCCAGCAATACTGCCTTCGCTTTGACGCGATTTACTAACAAATCATCGATGCGAAGTAATTCGTTTCATTTATTCTTCTTGTTATCCGTGTGTTCATTATATTGCTATACAAGAAATACATAAGCTCGAAGCACTGTTCGTGCAGCTTCGAGCTGCTCCTGCAGTGACCATCCATCGCGTGACACGTGCAAATCTTGGCGTTGAGTCTATTGTTAAGTGTGCGAAGGCGTGCTTACCTCGACTACTCTCACGACGGCTTGCACGACTTCTTGCTGTGTGCCAAGGAGGAGGAAGTAAAAGAGGTGAATTAAGCAGCGTTCCATAAGGGAGAGAGAATCAGACACGAAAGCTACGTGTAGCTGACAATTTAATTTTCTGTCGAGTACGCATCACCTTGTGGAGTCCTTCCGTGTTGGCTTCGTTTGACAAGGCCATAATAGTCATAGAGCATGACAGTTAGGATCAATCAATCAGTCTGTCTGTCTGTCTATCCAGTCACGCCTTGTTGTCATCACTCTCATTTCGTTAACTTAATATATACCAGATTGGACTTGGTCTGACATGATTGTATATCGAAGGAAGATGATTGATCATGACGTGAATATCATGTAACACGTCGTGTAGATCATGAAATACTTCACAAAATGACATCTTAATGCCATTGTCGTCGTTTCAGCTAAACCAATATCTATACTTCCGTATCTGCATTAAGTATTCCATGAACAATTCTATTAACTTGCCGTATCAATAACGGGACGTACACCTAATGGCGCATGGCGTGCACCTAATGTGCACGTCATGCGTGTGTAGGAAACGAATGAAAGACCACGACACGAATGTTCGTTACCGTTGCATGTGTTGTTTCGCGACTGACAACAATGACACGATGTGGTGAAAAGATCGCTGAAGACGTCAAAGAACAGAGAACGTGCCTAGAGCCGAAATTTCAAGTCTGTTTTCGCTAGGACGACATAAAGGTTACAAATGGTATGATGATGTACTACACGTCGTATAAATCACTGTACGTCGCATTTGCAAGCATGACAAACTTTCCGTAGGGAAAGAAATACGTCATAAGCGACAAGACAGACGTTGCGTATATGTCATGATGCGAACTGCAAACGAAACGATATCTCTATTATGGCTGCAGTAACTGGGGTATATCATAGTGCAAACGGTTCAAGCCGCGTTAACAACCGTAACCAGCATCAACACCTGAAATAACCTCAGGTCGCTTGGACGAAGACATCACAGCATCAAACAGAAAAGGCGACAGTGGAGGCCTCAAGCACTGGCGCGACAACAATGTCGGTGAGTTGGTCAGAGCAGTTTCCACCTCTTTCATCACGTTCATCACAACAAACACAAATCGCACCGTTTGACGCACATGCTATTACACACACTGAGACTCCTACACCCACAGTCGACAAGCTAGCCACTCACAACTACTGCCCAAAACTAGAGGTGCGAGAAATGATAGAAGAAATGGGAACAGCTTTGCGAGCAGAGATGCAAAAATTAAAAGAAGAGATTATGGCTGATGTGAAGCACATGCTGCAAAAGGTCATAAAACAGGCCATGAATGAAATGAAGCAGTTCATTAATGCTTCATTTCATTCAAGCGCGGGGGACTCGCACAATTCATCGCCACACAACCCCACCCACCAGATGTCATAGCGCTTCAAGAAGTGCACTGCACTCCCACTCTTAGTGGCTACAACGCTTACACAGATAAATATGACACCACCAAACCGCATTTAGCCGCGACCCTTGTATCCAAGCACATCACAGTGGTCGAGCACACACTAGACAGCTCCAACATTCCACATGTACTCTTAGAAATAGTACCGAGAGCTCGATCCCAAACAAGCTTGTTCTTGCTAAACATCCACAGTGCACCGAAATCAAGACGGGACGACTTCGGACAGCTTTTTGCAGCTGCAAGCAAGCAAGCGAAAAAACTGATTATTCTCGGTGATTTCAATGCTTACCATCCAGCATGGGGGTACCCAAACAGAATCTCCGAAAGGCTGCCGGCTAGCC
>CM023490.1:35214647-35507204 GCA_013339685.2 Hyalomma asiaticum
CTCACCGTAAGTTCGAGTTCTACGTGACGCCTCCTGGCAAGAAAGTGTGTTCCACACAGCCACCATGGCTACGAGTGGCGCTGTCTTAACACTCGCAGGATAATATGTACATAAATATCCAAAAGTGGACGGGGGACGACCGCCTTCGTAGCTAAGCGGTAGAGCATCGGATGCTTTATTCGAAGGTCGTGGGTTCGGTTCCCACCAAAGGCAGGTTTGTCTTTTCGTCCACTTCAATTCCTTTCTTCTTACTCCACAATTACAATACTACAAGTAACTTCCCCTGTGCTTTCCTAGGCTTCATTATCTGTTTGCTCATTAAGTTGTTTCTTACAAATGAAGAACGAAGCCTTGACCCCTTCCATTTCGTTATTCAAGTGTTTTGTTATTTGCTGGACAGTCCAGATTTTGTCGACTGACCTGGCGCTGTGAAGGGGCGTCATTCACGCTTCCTGTTAAAACTCCTCTGCAAGCCATTCGGCGGTTTTAGTGAACGGGCAGCAAATGCAGCATTACCGCGCCCAACTTCCGCTATTGCGATACCGCCCCGCCGCGGTGGTGTAGTGGCTATGGCACTCGGCTGCTGGTCTGAAGGTCGCGGGGTCGAATCCCGGCCGCGACGGCCGCATGCTGATTGAGGATGAATGTTTGGAGGCCCGTGTATACTGTGCGATGTCAATGCGCGTTAAGGAACCTCAGGTGGTCGAAATTTGCGGAGCCTTCCACTACGGCGTCCCTCATCGTGGTTTGGGGACGTTAAACCCCCGCGCCGGCGGCGCAATGGTAGAGCGTCCGCTTCCAATGCGGTAGGTACCGGGTTCAATCCCACTGCCGGCCGGACACACACCGGTTTAAAAGCGGGTAGAGGCCAGTACACACCTGCGCTCGGTTTACGTGTACTTATCTCGTAAGGTGACCCCATAAGGACGTGGCAGGTCCCCTGGGCGCACCTTACCCACCACGCCTTGCTGAAATGTTTGAGCGTCCGCCTTGCTGTGGTAGGCAGGGCATCCGCCACTGCTGCCGGGTATACCTACCGGTATAAATAAGCGGAAGCGCGCTTCCGCCTGCGCTCGGCAGTTGTAGGTACTGTACGCTTGGGAGGTCACCCACCCTTGAGGGAATGGGCGGCATGAGACGGCCCGACCTTAAATTAAGGTCACTACTTTTTTTAACGGTACGTTTAGCTGCTAACACTGGTAGGGACCGAGCATACAATAACACACTTAAGCAGGTGAGTAGAGGAAATGGTGGCATTCTGTTACGTGCGATATAGACTTACATAGACTTACGTAGACTTTGTCGTACACTTCCACAAGCACGATCGTCTCTCACGACCGAGGTATCGCATCAGTGTCTCGTATTTATCCTGGATCCCAAACTGTAACACCCCCTTCCTATTTCCAACACAGTTCTGTAGCTCCAACGGTCCGCTCAATACACATTTTTCTCGAACGAGATGCCTCGCCATCTCTGTCCGCCCATCTTGATTCCGTGTTCTTCATCATTTTGTGCACTGAAAGAGCACCTTCAGTGACTAGTGACCCCTGGATCGGTCTTTTCTGTCTATGTAAGACTATAATTTTACATTTAATGCATTTATGCAACCGAGATTGATGTGACATTTGAAATGGTATATTTCCTCTGGTTCTTCTCACGAATAGTATCGACCTTCAGTTTCTGTCGAGTACGCATCACCTTGTGGAGTCCTTCCGTGTTGGCTTCGTTTGACAAGGCCATAATAGTCATAGAGCATGACAGTTAGGATCAATCAATCAGTCTGTCTGTCTGTCTATCCAGTCACGCCTTGTTGTCATCACTCTCATTTCGTTAACTTAATATATACCAGATTGGACTTGGTCTGACATGATTGTATATCGAAGGAAGATGATTGATCATGACGTGAATATCATGTAACAAAATGACATCTTAATGCCATTGTCGTCGTTTCAGCTAAACCAATATCTATACTTCCGTATCTGCATTAAGTATTCCATGAACAATTCTATTAACTTGCCGTATCAATAACGGGACGTACACCTAATGGCGCATGGCGTGCACCTAATGTGCACGTCATGCGTGTGTAGGAAACGAATGAAGACCACGACACGAATGTTCGTTACTGCTTTATGTGTTGTTTCGCGACTGACAAAATGACACGATGTGGTGAAAAGATCGCTGAAGACGTCAAAGAACAGAGAACGTGCCTAGAGCCGAAATTTCAAGTCTGTTTTCGCTAGGACGACATAAAGGTTACAAATGGTATGATGATGTACTACACGTCGTATAAATCACTGTACGTCGCATTTGCAAGCATGACAAACTTTCCGTAGGGAAAGAAATACGTCATAAGCGACAAGACAGACGTTGCGTATATGTCATGATGCGAACTGCAAACGAAACGATATCTCTATTATGGCTGCAGTAACTGGGGTATATCATAGTGCAAACGGTTTAACATCAACAATGTGTCACATGTATGCCGCGGTAAGTACCGTATTTACTCGCGTAAAAGCAAAAAGCTGGTTGCCCAATATTAGGCTGGCGTTGTGTAAGGGTGCGAATTGCAAATGAACTGTTGAGCGACACTGGCCAACCTTTAAGTGCAGCGTGATGCTTACCAGTGCTTGCAAGTCACACGTCACGTGCCAAACTACGCAATTACGCCAAGACCTCGATCCGGCTTGCAACACTTCACACAAAACTCAACGTTTCATATGCGGCCCCTCACCGACTGCTTCGTAAAGCATCGTTGTTCACAGTGCGTGGGATAGGATGAAGATATGATCGTTTGCATGTGTTTATTGTGCATACCGAAGAGCACAACTGTTTGCTTGTCTCATGAAATCATAGGTCGGCGCACTCACTCATGAGTGCACTCACTCGCACTCATTTCATAGACGTGAGTGCGAGTGCGAGTGAGTGCAAGTGAGTGTGAGTGGAGGTGAGTGCGAGTGCGCGTGAGTGCCAGTGAGTGTGAGTGGAAGTGAGTGCGATTGCGAGTGAGTGCCAATGAGTGTGAGTGGAAGTGAGTGCGAGTGCGAGTGAGTGCAAGTGAGTGTGAGTGGAGGTGAGTGCGAGTGCGAGTGAGTGTCAATGAGTGTGAGTGGAAGTGAGTGCAAGTGAGTGTGAGTGGAGGTGAGTGCGAGTGCGAGTGAGTGCTTGTGAGTGTGAGTGCCAGCGAGTGTGAGTGGAAGTGAGTGCGAGTGCGAGTGAGTGCCAATGAGTGTGAGTGGAAGTGAGTGCGAGTGCGAGTGAGTGCAAGTGAGTGTGAGTGGAGGTGAGTGCGAGTGCGAGTGAGTGTCAATGAGTGTGAGTGGAAGTGAGTGCCAGTGAGTGTGAGTGGAAGTGAGTGCGAGTGCGAGTGAGCGCCAGTGAGTGTGAGTGGAGGTGAGTGCGAGTGCGAGTGAGTGCAAGTGAGTGGAAGTGAGTGCGAGTGCGAGTGAGTGCCAGTGTGTGTGAGTGGAAATGAGTGCGAGTGCGAGTGAGTGTAAGTGAGTGTGAGTGCGAGTGAGTGCCAGTGAGTGTGAGTGCCAATGAGTGTGAGCGGTATGTATGTATGTATGTATGTATCCGTGGCCGTCTCGTTAATGGATTGTATACGAAAATCGCTATGCCATATGACTGCATGACGAATAAAATGACAGGTCATTATATGAAAATCATGACATGCATGATTTACATGAAACGGTCTTGGTGCTCTCCTGGGCCGTTTCGTTAATGGGATGTATACGAAAATCAGTATGGCACAACATGACTGCATGACGAACATAAATGACAGGTCATTATATGAAAATCATGACATGCATGATTTACATGAAACGGTCTTGGTGCTCTCCTGGGCCGTTTCGTTAATGGGATGTATACGAAAATCAGTATGGCACAACATGACTGCATGACGAACATAAATGACAGGTCATTATATGAAAATCATGACATGCATGATTTACATGAAACGGTCTTGGTGCTCTCCTGGGCCGTTTCGTTAATGGGATGTATACGAAAATCAGTATGGCACAACATGACTGCATGACGAACATAAATGACAGGTCATAATATGAAAATCATGACATGTATGACATGAGCGGCTTGATTTACACGCCACGGTCTTGGTACTCTCCTGCCCAGCTAGCATAAAAAGGATTTATGACGACTTCGAAACGGATATCCGAGACGTTAACGTTGCAGACGGCACGCGTAAGAAGCCTTAGTCCTGGATGCGTCGTATATCGTCTGATGTCCGGCTCGTTGCACATGCGTCTTCAAAAAGCTGGTCTTTTCGACGGCTTCGAGGAGACTCCAATAATCCCATTTCCGGGATTTCTGAATCCGTTCAAAGACTTGCACGTGCGTCATCAAAAAGCTGTTCCTGAAATGTTAGCCATAATCTGAAAAAGAAGCAGGAATCGTGCTCGGGAACTGGGCGCGCCCACCAATATTTTGGTCTGGTTGCCACCCTCAGAATATATAAATGATAATCTGACCTCAGAGCTAACGTCTTAGGGGTTCAAATGACGCCAAGGCATTTTTTGCACCCCTAAGGCATTAACTCTGTGGTTCTGAAGGTGTCAACGGGATAATAATTTTGGGGGGCACCCACGATCCACGGACGTCGTCCCTGCCTTATGGTAGTAGCTTCGACCCGCTATGTTACCAGCTCCACCATAAGGTTTAAAGGGCCCATGACACCAAAATTTCAAACCCGATATGTTTGTGTTGTTTGGTTGTCGAACATCTGAAGGCACTTGTGGCCAAGTATTAACGGCGAACGTTGTCGTTAAGATATTTTAATATGTATTTAAAGTGACCAGAAATGCTCATCTGGGTTTGCGGCACCTCGCGGCATCGTCACTAGTATGACGTAGTTTGTGGGCCATCTGTGACGTTTCACTTTTGTAAGTTGATATCGTGACGTCACAGAGCGACACGGGCGCGCCGCGCTATGGCCTCCGAGCGTGGCCTCCAAGATCGGCTCTCGCAGCCGATCGCGGAGGCCACGCCAAAAGCCGTATTTTTCTGCTTCCTTTCCGTGTTGGTCCCTCAAGCGTACATTGTACACACGCTATGATGCAAAGCGAGTGTGGCGAGGTGGTCTGGCGCTCGCGCTCTCCGCAACGTCACCGAATCTTGAGCTCAAGTGATCAGTGCATGCGCTCACTTCCGACAGCCGCCGCGCTACCCCCGCGGCGCTAGTTTCTTGCAGTTTTTGGCGCGCGTTTCGAAGCTTCATTAAAACTGAACAAAATTAACGATGCTGTGACTAATTAGACATCACGCTGGAGAATTTGCCACTCCATGCCGTGATTACAAGACACTGTTCTACTCATTAGAACATAAAAGTATCCAACAAAAAAATAGCTGTCATGGGCCCTTTAAGGTGCTGCAGAGTGGGGGTTAGTGCCAGCCCAGCTGAATACTTTCGTCCTAGGAAGAAGTGCTGATCTCGCACTTGCGTGGAACGTTTTTTTTTCTGGTGGGTCAAAGCACTAGCATTGAGTGCAACAGAGCAATAGTGCAGTAAGGTAGGCACACAGTTGTCTGCAAAGGCTTCATCAGTCTTAGCATTTAGGTCACAATTAGTTGTCATGCATACAAAAATCAATATAGCTTGTACTTTGTATAGTATGAAGCAAATCTACCAAAAACAGTAGTGACATATCTTTCTACAGTTAAGGATAGAAAGTTTCTTGGCAAGCGGCCGAACAAGGAGGCCCCACTGCCAATGATCATGACGTCAACAACATTTTATTCAACATTTCATTGAGAAACTAACTTATGGTAGTTTAAAAAAAAGAGAAATGTGAAAAAAAGTAAAACCATCAATATTCATAAGGAACTTCAGAAGAAATAATTTAAATATATCTGGAACTTATTAACGACTAGAGGCTTACAGAAAGCGCACTAGTAACAATAATCAAAAGCCAAACGACAATGCATTTCTCAGCATGAGAGCAGCGCATCCTGTTGTATGAGCACAGACAGCATAGTGGATGAATGTGTGATAGCCGCTTTCAGTCATGTTATGCAGTATCTTCGCCACATAAAATCAATGAGTATGAACAAAGGAACTCAAATATGACCCAGGTATCAAAGTGAAAATTTGCCTAGGACATCAGCTGATGTAAAGAGGCAAGCTTGAAAAGACTACCAAAAGCATCAATCAAGTGACAATGAATACTGACCAAAGTGACCTTCAAAGAAATGTCGCATGAAATATTAACATAATCGTTATAATGAACGACATCACAATGCAGTGCATAATCTGTCACAGCGAGCAACGTTACATCGAAGCAACCTCAGTTTCATAATGAAGCTACATACTCGCGTACTTGAAGTCCAATACACTGGAGACAGGTAGAGAGGGTGGCCTGGTCTAGTACGCCCCGGCCTTCTACTCTACTTCGGGGACAACGCAACAGGGGAAGAAGAGTGATGAAGCATGAGGATGGGGATAAGATGAGTGATCCGTACATACATAAGACATGACTGCTTGCGCAAAGGGGACATGGACGCCAGTAATCATATTTCATTACGCTTGATACGAACTAGCCCAACTTATGGCAGCTAATCACTTCTGCAAAACAATGTGCTGTGACGCGGAAAATGTCGACCCGGCTCTCTTGACATAAACACTGGCAATAGTCAAACCCCAGCACGGGTAACTGGGACCTCGCCTCTACTTGAAACGTGACAGGGGCCGCCATTAGTCGAACGAATATGCTGTGCAGGGAAATGCACTCGAAGATTATGATAAAGGTCTAATAGTCGCATAATGAAAAGAAGCCACTTTAGTTGCATCTAAGTTTAATAGTCGCTTTCATAATCCGCAACTTTGCGCAGTGGTACCGAACGTCTAGCATCCAGTCCATTTCTATTGAAAAAATGACCTTGTAGCATTAGGTAATTCGGTATGGTCCCCTATTTCGGGTGAAATACAGCTTTCATCTATTGCTTGTACTCCCATATCAGCCAGCCTAGTGGCCGCCGTCTGCTGCTGTGGCACGAATGGGGGACAGTCGCGAAATACTATGTGTTCTATTCTCTGATACATTAGACAGCGCTCACAGTTCGAGATGTACGCGCGACTGAAGAGGCGCGCGTACATCTCGAACTTGGTCGAGATAGGTCGGCGACCAGGTGAAACCTGCGCAGTGTACTGGCACCGCTGCCGTTTATTCTACCCAGGAGGAAAAACTCGTGTCACTCTATTTGTCGCAGATGCCTGATAGGTCGGCGCGCTCACTCATGAGTGCACTCACTCGCACTCACTCGCACTCATTTCATAGACGTGAGTGCGAGTGCGAGTGAGTGCCAATGAGTGTGAGTGGAAGTGAGTGCGAGTGCGAGTGAGTGCAAGTGAGTGTGAGTGGAGGTGAGTGCGAGTGCGAGTGAGTGCCAGTGAGTGTGAGTGGAAGTGAGTGTGAGTGGAAGTGAGTGCGAGTGCGAGTGAGTGCAAGTGAGTGTGAGTGGAGGTGAGTGCGAGTGCGAGTGAGTGCCTTTGAGTGTGAGTGGAAGTGAGTGCGAGTGCGAGTGAGTGCAAGTGAGTGTGAGTGGAGGTGAGTGCGAGTGCGAGTGAGTGCGAGTGAGTGCCAGTGAGTGTGAGTGGAAGTGAGTGCGAGTGCGAGTGAGTGCCAGTGAGTGTGAGTGGAAGTGAGTGCGAGTGCGAGTGAGTGCCAGTGAGTGTGAGTGGAGGTGAGTGCGAGTGCGAGTGAGTGCCAGTGAGTGTGAGTGGAAGTGAGTGCGAGTGCGAGTGAGTGCCAGTGAGTGTGAGTGGAGGTGAGTGCGAGTGCGAGTGAGTGCCAGTGAGTGTGAGTGGAGGTGAGTGCGAGTGAGTGCAAGTTAGTGTGAGTGGAAGTGAGTGCGAGTGCGAGTGAGTGCCAGTGAGTGTGAGTGGAAGTGAGTGCGAGTGCGAGTGAGTGCCAGTGAGTGTGAGTGGAGGTGAGCGCGAGTGCGAGTGAGTGCCAGTGAGTGTGAGTGGAGGTGAGTGCGAGTGCGAGTGAGTGCCAGTGAGTGTGAGTGGAGGTGAGTGCGAGTGCGAGTGAGTGCAGTGGAGTGTTGCAGTGGAAGTGAGTGCGAGTGCCAGTGAGTGTGAGTGGAAGTGAGTGCGAGTGGCGAGTGAGTCCATGTGCGTGTGAGTGGAGGTGAGTGCGAGTGCGAGTGAGTGCCAGTGAGTGCGAGTGAGTGCCAGTGAGTGTGAGTGGAGGTGAGTGCGAGTGCGAGTGAGTGCCAGTGAGTGTGAGTGGAAGTGAGTGCAGTGCGAGTGAGTGCCAGTGAGTGTGAGTGAGGCGAGTGCGAGTGAGTGCCAGTGAGTGTGAGTGGAGGTGAGTGCGAGTGCGAGTGAGTGCAGTGAGTGTGAGTGGAGGTGAGTGCGAGTGCGAGTTGAGTGCAAGTTAGTGTGAGGGAGGTGAGTGCGAGTGAGTGCCAGTGAGTGTGAGTGGAAGTGAGTTCGCGAGTGCGAGTGAAGTGCCAGTGAGTGTGAGTGGAAGTGAGTGCGAGTGCGAATGTGAGTGCCAGTGAGTGTGAGTGGAAGTGAGTGCGAGTGCGAGTGAGTGCCAGTGAGTGTGAGTGCAAGTGAGTGCGAGTGCGAGTGAGTGCCAGTGAGTGTGAGTGGAGGTGAGTGCGAGTGCGAGTGAGTGCCAGTGAGTGTGAGTGGAGGTGAGTGCGAGTGCGAGTGAGTGCAAGTTAGTGTGAGTGGAGGTGAGTGCGAGTGCGAGTGAGTGCGGATGCTGGAAAAATTTGGGTGAGTGAGTGTGAGTGAGTGTTCCCCTACACTGCCGACCTATGCATGAAATGCAAGCGGCACAGCGCTTGCTTTTAGAATTCCTCGACAGGTTGCTCGATGCTGTGAGCATGTGTGCCCTGCGGGGTGTTAAACAAGGCTTATATACGGTGAATGAACGCAAATTCCTAGTTTCTATAGCAGCGGCGTAGAGAAAAGCGGCACTACAGTCAAACGTGAATAACGTGCAAACAACTGAAGCCATCGTTGAATATCGACCTTGATAGTGTGCATAACAAGTGCCAAAATACTGCGGTAAAAAAAAAGAAAGGAAAAAAACCCCAGAAACGCTATGGTGGTGTGCGAACAGTGAATTTTAAAGGCGAATCGAATGCCAATCGAACGTTAATAAAACAGAATAGAATACGAATCGAATAGCGATGAAACCGAATCGAATACCAAATAGAATGCTATGCCAATGGTCTTTGAATAGCAGGACAAAAATTTTCAGTACAGCCTGTGAATTTCACAGCATTTTATACGAAAGATTCATGGACACTGACAAAGGAACAGTATGATTAGATCTACCCAACAAAAATTACGATCATGGAAACTGAGGTAACCTTACGTAAAGCGGCGATCAGTGCCTTTGAGATATCAAGTAACCCTATAGGGTTACTTCATATGATATGTTAATATGATATGATATCATACGATATCATATGATATGATACATGGCGCTTGACCGTACATTACCTATGCTTGCCTAACACGTTACTGAGGCCCATTTCCCATGACTGTTCCTTTGCAATTTTCTGTGACAAGCCCGTGAGAGGGTGGGCTACATGCTTTGCGGTAGTTCAGTGATTTAAAAAAGCAATAATAACCCCTCGCTATTCCGGCATTTTCTTTGAGGTTTTCTCGTCGCTGTCGACTATTCGCGAACTATTCAAACATTATTCGGAATTTCGATAATGCGCTATTTGATTCGAGTATAAAATTGAATCGAACACTATTCGATTCCTTGTGGTAAATTTTTGAATACTCGCACACATATAGAACTTGTGCAGATTTAGCGGGAAAAGAGAGCTTGTTGTCTCATACAGAGCCTTCATTTGCGCAGCATAACAACTTCATTCTGCCCAAAGTAACAACTAATTATGGCAAACAGACAGTTCACTTTGCGGCCATATCATTATGGAATACATTGCCATTTCTAATAAAAATTCAAAAAGCACATAAATTTTGCCATGAATTGAAAATGTTTTTGTTATGCGACACTCACTCTTCTGCCTAACCGGTTTCTCCCTCGCCATGTCATTCTCTTTCCAGTCTCTTGTGTTTTTTTCTCTTTATCATGTTATGCTATTTATATAGATATATATAAAATATATTTACAGTTTACATTTGCGATTGCTTATAGTTGATGTGAGCATCGTCATTTAATTCTATCTGTAGTTCATTTTTTGTAACCTTGTATTCTATATTTCTGCCACTGTTGTTGCCAATCAAATACTTATGTTTACATTTCATAGGAGGTCCCATTTCAGTGTATACTACGGGACCTCTTTCTGTATATTCTTTTTTTACATCTTTATATGAAATAATAAAACTTGATTTGATTTGAATGTAATGGCCGAAATGAACCAATAGTTTATACTTTATTTATTATTTATTTAATATACTTTACAGGCCCCATAAGGGCACATTGGGTAAGGGGCGCGTGCAATAAACAAATACAAGAGCAATGGTACACAGATTGGACAAGCGCGGATTATCAATGACAAGAACGCATCGTTAGTAGTCATACAACCTAATTAACTACATAAGTGCCAGGCAAGAAGATTTTACAAATACCATAACGCTACAAAGTGATACACGTTCTCAGGCAGTATGACACAATAAAAAACCGAACAAGCTTATACAGTGAACAGTTATACAGATTCGGGGAGAAGGTGTGGATCTAGTAATTTTGTTTTAATCGAGTAAGAGTTGCACTGAACAACCTGAACTTCTTTTATTATTTCGCTTTCACTGCACGGCAAGTAGACGCAGCATTACGGCGCGCAATGAAACGAGCATCTTACGCGTGGTGGTAAACAAGGCTTATATACGGTGAATGAACGCAATCCTAGTTTCTATAGCAGCGGCGTAGAGAAAAAGCGGCACTACAGTCAAACGTGAATAACGTGCAAACAACTGAAGCCATCGTTGAATATCGACCTTGATAGTGTGCATAACAAGTGCCAAAATACTGCGGTAAAAAAAAAAGAAAGAAAAAAAAAAACCCAGGAACGCTATGGTGGTGTGCGAACAGTGAATTTTAAAGGCGAATCGAATGCCAATCGAACGTTAATAAAACAGAATAGAATACGAATCGAATAGCGATGAAACCGAATCGAATACCAATAGAATGCTATGCCAATGGTCTTTGAATAGCAGGACAAAAATTTTCAGTACAGCCTGTGAATTTCGCAGCATTTTATACGAAAGATTCATGAACACTGACAAAGGGACAGTATGATTAGATCTACCCAACAAAAATTACTATCATGGAAACTGAGGTAACCTTGCTTAAAGCGGCGATCGGTGCCTTTGAGATATCAAGTAACTTTATGGGGTTACTTCATGTGATATATGATATGATATGATATCATACGATATCATATGATATGATACATGGCGCTTGACCGTACATTACCTATGCTTGCCTAACACGTAACTGAGGCCCATTTCCCATGACTGTTCCTTTGCAATTTTCTGTGACAAGCCCGTAAGAGGGTGGGCTACATGCTTTGCGGTAGTTCAGTGATTTAAAAAAGCAATAATAACCCCTCGCAATTCCGGCATTTTCTTTGAGGTTTTCTCGTCGCTGTCGACTATTCGCGAACTATTCAAACATTATTCGGAATTTCGAATATGCGCTATTTGATTGGAGTATAAAATTGAATCGAACACTATTCGATTCCTTGTGGTAAATTTTTGAATACTCGCACACGTATAGAACTTGTGCAGATTTAGCGGGAAAAGAGAGCTTGTTGTCTCATACAGAGCCTTTATTTTCGCAATGTAATGGCCGAAATGAGCCAATAGTTATACTTTATTTATTATTTATTTAAAATACCTTACAGGCCCGATAAGGGCACATTGGGTAAGGGGCGCGTGCAATAAACAAATACAAGAGCAATGGTACACAGATTGGACAAGCGCGGATTATCAATGACGAGAACGCATCGTTAGTAGTCATACAACCTAATTAACTACATAAGTGCCAGGCAAGAAGATTTTACAAATACCATAACGCTACAAAGTGATACACGTTCTCAGGCAGTATGACACAATAAGAAAACTGAACAATGCTTATACAGTGAACAGTTATACAGAATTCGGGGAGAAGGTGTGGATCTAGTAATTTTTGTTTTAATCGAGTAAGAGTTGCACTGAACAACCTGAACTTTTTTATTATTTCGCTTTCACTGCACGGCAAGTAGACGCAGCATTACGGCGCGCAATGAAACGAGCATCTTACGCGTGGTGGTAAAATATTTCATGCAATGTGTAACGACTAGTGTACCAGCAGTTATCCGTAAAAGTAAATACACAAAGCTAACACCGCTATACAAACTCAAGACAAGGCCGTTAGACCAAAGTACGCAGCTGAAGATATAAATAACTACACAAAGCTAACACCGCTACAAGCTCAAGACAAGGCCGTTAGAATAAAGCACGCAGCTGAAGATATAGTTAAAGAGTTATACAAAGCTAACAAGGCCGTTAGAGCAGGTTTCACGGCTAGCGTTCGGCTACGCAGGATTCTTACCTCAGTTCCTCCACAGATTAACAGAGATGTTCCGAGGCACTGGAAATTATTTAATAATCATTAGTCAGTGTACGAACGCACTACAGAACAGTTAATTCAACAGGTCGTTAAAAACTATGTAGGACAGGGAATGTGCCGAAGCCAACGTTTCGACAAGTGGACTTGTCTTCGTCAGGACGTTAACTGGTAGTTAGTCTTACTGGTTGAAATATTTTACTACCGACGAAGACAAGTACACTTGTCGAAACGTTGGCGTCAGCGACATTCCTTGTTCTCCATCGTATTTAGTGATCTGTTTATCTATTAAAAGCCTCCGTCTTCCCCTGAGCTTTTCTCCAAGCTTGGATTTCGCCGTAAATGTCACATACTAGGAGCCAACGTTTCGACAAGTGGACTGTCTTCGTCAGGACGTTACTGGTAGTTAGTCTTACTGGTTGAAATATTTTACTACCGACGAAGACAAGTACACTTGTCGAAACGTTGGCGTCAGCGACATTCCTTGTTCTCCATCGTATTTAGTGATCTGTTTATCTATTAAAGCCTCCGTCTTCGCCTGAGCTTTTCTCCAAGCTTGGATTTCGCCGTAAATGTCGCATACCGTTAAATCGATGAACAAATTGCAAAGTACGATTTAGAACAGGGAATGTCGCAGGAGCCAACGTTTCGGCAAGCGGACTTCTCCAGCGTTCGTTTATGTACGCCTTTGCACACTCTCCCCCGTCCTCAGAAAGAGAGGAGAAGAGCAGCGCGTGCGAAAAATAAAAAAAAAAGAAGAGGGGGGGGGGCGCTGGCTGCAGGGGTTACAGGAGAGCTTACAGGAGAGGCAAATACCGGACAGTTGGCGAAAAAGCAGAATGAACTTAATCTATAAAGGCAAGGGGGAAAAGAATAACATTCGCTCGTATAGACCGCTAACCATTACATCGGTACTATACAGGATGGCTATGCAAGCAGTAAATTAAAAATAGAAGCCTGGGCAGAACGTAACAATATTTTGGGAGAACTTCAGAATGGATTTCGAGTAGACAGGCGTTTAGACGATAACCTATTTGTTCTTACTCAGTGTATAGAAATATCTAAAATAGAAAGGAGACCGTTGTATGTGGCTTTTCTAGACATCACTGGGGCGTATGACAATGTTAATCAGGAAATATTGTGGGAAATTTTGGAAGGAATGGGCATAGGCGACGATTGTGTACAGCTTTTGAGGGAAATATATCGAGAAAATACAGTTTGCATAGAATGGGAAGGAATAAGTAGCAGAGAGAACGTTGATATTAGCAAGGGGCTGAGACAGGGATGTCCTTTGTCGCCGCTGTTATTCATGCTGTACATGGTTAGAATGGAAAAAGCGCTAGGAGATAGCCACATTGGTTTTAATCTGTCACACAAACAGGGCGGCGTGATGATTGAGCAGATGCTTCCGGGTTTATTTTATGCTGATGATATTGTCTTATTCGCAAACAGTCGAGATGATATACAACGGCTGGTGAATATATGCGGGAAGGAAGGCGAGGATCTAGGACTAGGATTTAGTGTAACAAAATGCGGATTGATGGTATTCAATGATCCCAACGACCAGGCGGTATCCATACAGGGCCAAGAAATACCGAGAGTAAGCGAATACAAGTACCTTGGCGTATGGGTAAATGAGGGCGATAGATACATGAAGGTACAGGAAAAAGCCTTGGCAGCAAAGGGAAAGAGGAACGCAGGAATAATGAAGCACAGAGCGTTATGGGGACACAATAGGTACGAGGTGCTTAGGGGTCTGTGGAAAGGGGTAATGGTACCGGGGCTTACATTTGGGAACTCAGTGGTGTGCATGAGGCCAGAGATACAATCGGGAATGGATGTGAATCAAAGAACTGTGGGACGCCTCGCGTTGGGTGCCCACGGGAAAACGACAAACGAGGCTGTAAAGGGCGATATGGGATGGGCGAGTTTTGAGGCAAGGGAAGCGCAGAGCAAAATAAGGTTTGAAGAGAGGCTAAGGAATATGAAAGAGGTTAGGTGGGCAGTGAAGGTGTTCCGCTATTTATATAGAAAGAGCGTTGACACGCAGTGGAGAAAGAGAACTAGGAGGCTCACCAGTAAATATACGGGTCTAAGAGAACTGACAACAAAGAGCGTAAAGGGAAAAGTCAGAGAGGCGGAGAAGATTTACTGGAGGACAGCGATGGAAAAAAAACCGACTCTGAATAACTACCGAGAGGGCAAAAACGAAATAAAGAGGGAGGCATTTTATGATAATTCAAGAGGAAGCGCTTTATTGTTTGAAGCGAGATCGGGCTGCCTTAGAACGCGTGTTTATAAAGCGAAATTCAGTAAAGAAGAAGAAAAATGCACATGCTGTGAGGAAGATAGGGAAACGACAGAGCATGTTCTGATTGAATGCGGAAATATCCACCCAGGTGTACGTTTGGGCACCACCCTACATGAAGCCTTGGGTTTTAGGGCGAACAACGGGAAGCCGAACATAGCCGCGATTGAAATAAGTAAGAGACGGTTAGAATACTGGTCGCAGAAAACTAGAGAGAACGGACAAAAATAATTATAGGGAAAAATATGGAATTTCTGCCATAAGGGGCAGGGAACTGGGATATGAAATTCCGTTTTTGATATGGCATGATCGATTTGATTGAAGTAAATTTAAAAGGCATGAGGAAAATTAAAAGAGGAAAAAAAAAGTTCTTAAATCTTCTTACGAGCCTGGTGGCGCACATGCCACCGCCCCGTTACAAAGGGGAAGCTCATAGCATCCATCCATCCATTTGGGTGACAGGTGCTAGCGTGACTAATATACATGGCAAGAGCGAAAGCTTCCAAAGAATCCGCTCCTTGTACATATCTTGCAATGCATTGTGTGCACAGTGCCAGAAAGCAGTATGAAAAAAGGAACACACGCTCGGAACAGAAGTTGCTCCTGTGGCATGTGTTCCCCCCTCCACCCCACACCACCTGCGCCACACCAACAATGCATTTCACCGAAAGCTTGTGGCTAAAAAAGTAACTACACTGTTTAACGCCGTTCTTCTCGTCGAACTGGATGGGGGCTCCGCACCTGAAAGTAGACTTTCTGGGAGAAACGCTGTTAGCTTGTGCATTCCTTAACTTTTTGTCGTCTTTGTTAACCCCCCCCCCCCCCCCCCTTCGATTCTAATGGACGCATGGTTTTTCTTTGAAAGGTTTATGCCTGTAGGCTGCAGAGTACTGAATCTGTATATGAGATACGATTCCCTTTATTTTCTGTCCCTCGGCGAACGGAAGTTTCCCTGAAGTATGTAGAGTTTCAGTTCATCGAAATTATGACCTGTCATATTAAAATGCTGCGCCACTGCCTTCGGCAGGTTATTCGCGCTGTCCGCGCGGTACCCGTTTAATCTAACACTGACTGGTTGACCAGTTTCGCCGACGTATTGCTTGTGAAAGAGTGAACATTCTAACATGTAAATGACGTTTGAACTAGTGCAAGTAAAACTAGATTTTACATGATGGACATAGTCACTTCCCGTACTTTTAACTTTAAGATCATTTTGAATATGCTTGCAAGTCTTACACCTGAGGGGGGAGCAAGTTATTACGCAGGCGGTGCGCTGAGGGTTTACTTTGGCATGTACTAAGAAACACGCGAACCGGGACTCGTGTAGTACGGCCGCTAGAAGACTATCGTCTTTCGACGACATTTGCAGCGAAGCACGGAGATACGCGGCCAATTTTTTAATATTGGATAGTATTTGCGAAGAATATTACTTATGTTTGGAAGCGCATTGGAGTATTTCGTTATGAATGCTAGCGGCTGGTTGGCCTGCGCTTTAGGGGCTCTTTTTTCTGGTGCGGGTGTGCTATCTAGTTTACGCGCGTCATTGTATGCCTTGTCGAGAGCGTCGTGCGGGTGATTTCGTTCACCTAGGGTTGCCTTTAAATTTCTTCAGTGGTGAACGTAATCCGCGTCGTTGCTACAAATCCTTCTTATACGCCTCCCCTGTCCTATAAATATCCCCTGTTTGCAGTGTCGCGGGGGATGACTATTATAATCTAGATATTGCTGGCTGTCCGTTGGCTCTCTGTAAAGCGTCGTCTTTAGTTTTCCTTTTTGGATGGATACTGTCGTGTTGAGAAAATCAATTTTATTAGAAGAGTGGTGCATGGAAAACTTAATGCTGGGATGAAAGTTGTTAAAATGCTCAAAAAAAATGTGCTCAGTGCACTTACACCATGTTCCCAAATAATAAAGATGTCGTCTATGTAACGGAGGTAGGTGCGATGTTTTAGCGGCGACGATTCCAAAAGCTGTACTTCTAGTTGCCCCATGAAGATATTGGCGTACGTCGGCGCAAAAGGAGTTCCCATGATGGTGCCGAAAATTTGTAGGTAGTTAGTCGAGTCAAATTCAAAGTAATTTAGGGTAAGTACTAATTTTAGTAACGTGATGTAAACTACAGCGGCGTGTGCACGTTTGCTATTCTGTATTGCCTTCGAGAGCGCTTCGATTCCTTCAGTGATATTCGTGTATAGGGAGGTGACATCAAGCGTTACCAGAATTGCCTGATCCGAAAGTGTTTGTATTTCGTTAATAGACTCTATAATCCGCAGAAACTGAGGTGTATCCTGAATAAAGGAGGGAAGGTTGGGCGGTATGTCAGATAGATGGTGATTAAGAAACTTCGATAATGACTCCGTTGGGGTGTTGTTGTTAGATACTATGGGTCTGCCCGGTATTTCAGCGGTAAGTAGTTCATCTATGCTAACCTTATGGATCTTAGGAAGGAGGTATAAACGGCCTGCTCGTTTATTATCAGGCATTAAGAAGCGGTACTCGGATTGTGTGATTAATTCGCTGGCTAAAAGATCTGCTATCGTACGTCGTATCCTGTTGCTGTATTCCATAGTTGGGTCGGAATCTAATTTTTGGTAATGTGCATTGTTAGTGAGCTGCTTGATTGCCTCGTTCTTGTACTTTTCTATTGGCCATATTACTATACTACCACCCTTGTCTGCTGGTTTTATTATGATGTCGTTTCTGTCCGCGAGTTGTTCCAGGGAGTCGTGTTCTTCGCGGGATAGGTTGTTTGGTTTGCGACTCTGTCCTGCTGTATTCAGGATGTCTCTTGTGGCTAGTTTTATGTACTGATCTAGCTCTTGGCATTGCTCAGAATCTGGTGTCCACGTGCTTGGCGGTCGGAGCGCGTCAGTATTGCGTCGCGCGTCAGAATCGCTTATAATGAGGTTTTGCTCGAAAATGGCCAACCGTCCCTATAGAAGAAGGAGTTGCCAATGTCCCGAGGACTTCGTGATATAGTTGTTTGTGTGCACATAGCAAGTACTGGGATACCTTGCGGTAATGACACTGATGAGTAATTCTGGCCCATCAGAAAGTGTAATACTAAGTACTGTGTGCTTAGATAATGAGGAGGTACTTTTGATCTTATGTTGATGCACGTGGCTTTTCGGTCAAAAAGCAAATGCGGTGTCATAATGCATTCGATAGAGCGCACAGCGTAATTTTCCACGTGCCATCGCTGCAGCGGAAGATACGGCAACTTTGCTACTGACGACTGCGTTGTTGCCTATATTTGCGCGTACAATAATAATGACACCATGTTGGCATCTGCAACGGCGCTGCCATCGCGTTCTGTAGAGATTACTACAGAACCCGCGTTAGCCCCGCCACGGTAGGCTAGTGCCTGTGGCACTCGGCTGCTGATACAGAGGTCGCGGGATCGAATCCTGGAAGCGACGGCTGTATTTCGATGGAGGTGAAATGTCGAGGCCCGTGTGCTGTGCGATGTCAGTGCACGTTAAAGAACCCCAGGTGGTCGAAATTTCCGGAGACCTCCACTACGGCGTCTCTCATAATCATGTCGTGTTTATTGGGAATCCAAACCCCATAAATCGACCAATCCAAATTATAGGTCACCACAAGTATTTCTTACATTCACTACGTCCGCCGACGCGTCCCAGTGGTTTTGGTGCTTGACTCCGAACTCAAATACGCGGGTGGGAGCGCGGTTGCGACGGTCGCATTTTCGACGGAGGCGAAGGCGTTAGAGGCCAGGGCAATGTACTCGTATACTCTATCGGAGCGCGCTTAATAAACCCAGGAGGCTAAAGTCACTGCATAGTCCTTTACTGAAACGTGCCTGATAATCATGCCGTAGTTTTGGCGCGTAAAACCAGCAAATAACCATTGCATTTCACAACTAATGTCATAATTGATACTGGCACGAAACGCTGTCCGAACCTTGAGTACCGACCTCTTCGAGGTTGACAGGATTAGGCAGGACGGCATTGACGCATTCGGCTGTAAGGGAAGAATAAAACATATATTATAGTTCGGAGTCCTTCAAAGTGAAGCTGTCTTGCTGGGATCGTAGTGTTTCTCTGTGCTTATACTTCACGTCCAAAACACACCACTTCTAACACAATTGCTGCGCATGTCGGAATTGTGCAGCTGGACGAAATTTTAAGAGCGAAAAATAAAAACGAGAAACAGCACCAAACAGCGTCATATCCTTTGAAATACCTTATACCATTGATACACCCCCTGAAATAACTCAGAATACGAATTTCTACGTATTCGCGATTATGAGCTTGTAGCAAGCTTGTAAGAAAGTTAGCCGCTTTGTGACTCAAGGAGATGGATACTGATTTCCTTCTTTCAAAATGAATGAATAAATCAGTCAATTAGCCCTCATTTTCGCTAGAACAAATGTAGTGGTGAAAAGGGCGACATGTCGAAAAGAAAACTGCGGATGCTGCATCATTGACTAAACGCCGTCCACGTTGTAGTAGCTATATGATATCGTAAGTGTACGAAGAAAAGCGAGTAACTATAGAGGCTAGAAGGGGAAAAAAATTAGTGACAGTGCAAAAACTGAAGCGAAAACATATATACTATCTTGCATTATTCCACCTTGGGGAACTCCGCAGAACCGATTTGACCATCTCTATCGTAGCCCTGTTGGAACAGAGCACCGACAAACCTCCGTGCAGCGTGCTTTTAGCATATGTGTCTTATTATGTATAAAGGACTTCATACTGCTACACAGTTACTTGAATCGATGAACAGATCGCAAAATAGGATTAAGAACAGGGAATGTCGCGGGAGCCAACGTTTCGACCAAATAGACTTGTCTTCGTCAAGGCGAACACAAGTCCACTTGTCGAAACGTTGGCTCCTGTATCGTATTTTGCGATCTGTTCACCGATTCAGGCATCCATCTTCCCCTGAGCTTCTCACCTAGTTTAGATTACGTAGTTACTTGCAACATACATATCTAGCACATCGTGACAACGCTGCGAACGACATCAGGGCTTATTAGTTTGCAGGGATTCTCATTAGAATAACGTTAGCAATGATGACACGATTTCCTTGTGCATACACGCTTAGCACGGTAACCTTTAGTATATTTTATAGGTACGCAAAACTGTGAAAATATGCTCTAAAGGTTAAAGTGCTTTAACCTTTAGTAAAGGAGCATATTGCCACGGGGATAAGAATAGCGCGTAAGAATATTTTCACATTTTTGTGTACCTGTAAAAGAAACTGAATGTTACCGTGCTAATAAGAGTGGCATACTACTCTGTACAGTCTCCTCAAGTTAGTTGCGAATATGATCTGATCTAGGAGTGCAACACGCGCTCCTAGGCGAAGTATTGTTTGTGGCTAAGGCATGTGGAACCATGGACGAATAGCGTCACCTGTCACATTTCTAGTACCCTTTTTGTTCCCTCTTGCCCTCTCTTTTTTCAAATGAAGTCTGTCTATCTGTCTCCCGTTCCCTCTCACATACTTGTGCTAGAGCACCACTTTAAAATATCTCGCTCTGCGCATGCTTGGTTACAGATGATTAATTTTTAGTGTTCCTCGCCATTGCAGGAGCGAATCGATTTATTAAGAGCCGCCAGAGCAATATGTTTATGAAGATCGCGCACTTCTTTGTCGCACAAATGGCTGTACCATTAGCGTCTGTATAGCACTATATTTGTTTCTAATGGACTTCGTAATATAAGAGTAACGGCAACGCCGCCAGGCTTTGCCGTTACAGTGTACAATGATCTCGCAAAAGCACATGCCTAGAGAGATATCCTTCTATGGAGATAGATGAATGAGAATTGAACCGGAACATTCCGGTCTATTACAACAACAATACCACTTAACTTATGTTATTACGCTTATGATCAACAATGACTGCTGCAGTGTATATGAAAGGAAAAAGAAGGAAACAGTCTGACTTCCTTAATAATAGGTGCACGATGTATTTTACTTTTAATGGTAAGTACTTTATGTCCTGTGTTCTTAGTGGACAGAGCCCAAAGGGTTCGGTGCAGTCGTCCAAATGCCATCAACGTGGAATAAAATTGATTCTTCATTCAACGAATTTAGCGAGTGGTAGCGACTGCAGTGATGTTACAATAACGCATTATTATCATCACCAGTACAGAGGTTCCTCGACAAAACTCTAGATCGCCGCCTAAGGCAATTAAGAAGAACACGGAATATAAGCAACGGGAATCTTACTACTGCATGTCACAATGCCTGCAGATACCAGAAGCCCTAGAAGGAACACAAGAGGGGACATGTTGGGAGAGGGCGTCCTGTGACCGAGAACAGCCTCCCGATATGTGATGAAACAAGCTCGGTGCTGTCGATCGTCTGCAGGCGACCTTATAAATACTCCGAATCTGTTTACAATACTCCTAAAAGTGAGCGTGAAAATGTAAACTGAATATACAGAGGGCAGATTTGCGGATACCTTACACGTCGTTCTGCTGTTTTGGCCTTGACCATTTCTGCGGCCAGGAGCGTGGAAGCATTGTTTGGGGCATATCAGAATGTTCATTAGCCCTGCACTTCATTTCATCGATTGCCTGACATTGAAGCATTGCCGCGTGCACGATACGTCGAAGTCGCCCTTGACGACAGTTGCTGTACGGACGCGGAAATCCTTGACACCCGAGGACGGCACGTGCTCGCTTTTCGACGTCTATTTTCTGCAATGAGCGCACTTCTATCATCAGGATTTCGGGTGAAGCAAAGTGTCGTAATTGTCATACAATTATGTCTGAAACTTAACATCAACAAAATTGTTTTCGTTCTGTACGAAGCGAGAGTACGGGTGGCGTTGCGTCCGTGTGTGCGTGTGTGAAGGACAAAACCTTGGCGAATTCATGTATTACTGCGCTGAACCGCCCGCTTCTGTCTGAAATGACCAATCGGAAGGGGCTCAGCGCGGCATATATGTTGAGAGTGCACACCTCTGCAAAATAATGAGATGTTTCCCTCTACAAGCGTCGTCAATGCCATGAACGAGCAACAGGAAGCTCGTTATCCCGCCACAGTGGCCTAGATGCTATGGCACTCGGCTGCTGATCCGAAGGTCGCGGGATCGAATCCCGGCCGCAGCGGCTGCATTTTCGATGGAGGCGAAATGTCGAGGTCCGTGTACTGTGCGAGGTCGGTGCCGGTTAATGAACCGCAGGCGGTCGAAACTTCCGAAGCCTTCCACTACGGTCTTTCACAACGACATTGCGGTTTTGGGACGTCAATCACGAAGCTCACCGTAGCAGCAGTTACGGCAATACACAACAGCGGTCATCTATGTTTTTCCTTTCATCCTCAATGCCAGGGACTTCGGCATGGCCTTTATACGTGTGCCAACTTGTCTGATGACCATGACTTTCGCAAGTGGTATTACCAGCCATTCAGTAAATATCCTTTTGAATTTTCCCTTAACACAGAGCATATGAGAACGGAACTCCGAGCCGCAAGCACATCTCTTAAAACAGTCCTCTTGGCGTACTTTGATTAAAGATCCTCAGCAACCAAAGAAAGGCACCTGGTATAGATGAACCTGTGCAGGAAGACATAACGCACATCCGACTTTGTGTCAAGTTTTCGCAGACGTATAGATGGCGATGCCGGCACTCTGGCCCGCTGAAGGAGCTGTAAGCCTTCTGATCCACCTCATGCGAGGAGCACGCTGATGAATGGTAACCGAGATTGGCCTACTAAGTGCGTGCGCTAGCTACCAGGATGGACATCGGGAAACAAGGCGGCACATTGCGGGGTTAGCGATATTTTACCTACCACCCACCGATGCTATCATGCCATAACTACACCTACCACTGCATACTTTACGTCGACTGCGCTTCGAAGTTGCCGCAAGAAAGCATGTCAATGCGAAAACGCTGGAGCACCAAGCGCCGACTGAGCTTGATCCACCGCCGCCTGGACTAAGAATTGAAGTTACAATTTTTCGGTGTACAGGGTCGGACCGGCGCCGCGGCAACTCTGGGCGTCTTGTAATGTTTGCTAGCGCACCGAAGGAAGCGGCGTCCTTCTATCCCCGTCTAAAATCATAAACACGGAAACCAGTCCACGCGATTGGTACTTTCAATTGCGTAGAGTTCTAGAGCGCATCTGCTTCCCAGAGATCCAGGGCGGTCAGAAGGTGGCCGTGATGGGTGTGTATGACCGCGAGTAAATTCGTGGGACGGCTACGAGATCCTCTCTGCATTTGCCCCGCCGCGGTGGTCTAGTGGCTATGGTATTCGGCTGATCCGAAGGTCACGGGATCGAATCCCGGCTGCGGCGGCTGCATTTCGATGGAGGCGAAACGTTGAGGTCCATGTGCTGTGCGATATCAGTGCATGTTAAAGAACCCCAGGTGGTCAAAATTTCCGGAGACCTCCACTACGGCGTCTCTCATAATCAGAGCTGGCTTTGGGATGTTAAACTCCACAAATCAATCAATCAGTGAATCCTTACGTAAGAGACAATTCAAAGGCGAACCACTGCCGCCCACAGCTCACTACAACATCGTGGTGATTATGCGCAGCCTAATGTGCGATAAGTGGATAAACTGTTTAGCATGAAATTGGGGGGTTCGATCGCCGTAGCTTCCGCTCTACTTCCACAGCGCTGAATGCAAAGAAAGAAAGAAAGAAAGAGAAAGAGAGAAAAAGAGAAAGAGAGAAAAAAGAAAGAGAGAGAGGGAGAGAAAGAAAGAAAGAAAGAGAGAAAGAGAGAGAGAGAAAGAAAGTGTAGTAGCCCTCTGCGGCAGGCCGCAGCAATAACGACGCGCTAGCTGGTGGTGGAACAAGAACGTTTATTCTGACACAGCTGCCGTAACATATAGTGCAGGGGGCAAGGGAAACCTAGGAGATATCAGAATGCGCGCGCACAGCTGCCTTGGCTGGTGGGCTGCGATGAACAACTCAACAAAACGAAACATAACAGAAAGAAAGAAAGAAAGAAAGAAAGAGAGAAAGAAAGAGAGAAAGAAAGAAAGAGAGAAAGAAAGAAGGAAGGAAAGAAAGAAAGAAGGAAGGAAAGAAAGAAAGAAAGAAAGAAGGAAAGAAAGAAGGAAAGAAAGAAGGAAGGAAAGAAAGAAAAAGCTCATGAGTGCATGGTTCCTGAAGAAGACATCAATAATTTCACATCACCCCCCCCCCCACCCCCGTTTTACGCCGCGATTAACATACCTAACGAAATAAAAGCCTCACCGTTCCGACAATTTTCTCGTCTTCGAACTGCCTTGAGTTTTTTTTTTTCTTTTCTCTATCTTTCATTTCTATCCTCCTTTCCTCTAGTCATCCCTTCTGCCGCAAGAGTAAGCAGGCTTTGTAGGCCTCTCCGTAGCAGCTCTCAGCCTGATTATTTCATCCGCGTCCTTGTGTGGGTGAATATGCATGCCTAATAATAATAATAATAATAATAATAATAATAATAATAATAATGAAAGAGGACCGATCCCAATGACTTCTATAATGCTCGCCAATATTGGCCCATTTCATTGCTGCACCTTAGATCTGAGATATGGCACGTGCTGACGTGCTCGCTCTGCGGCAGTGGCGCTGATTACCGCAAACAACCAGTTTGTTTTGACGCGGCCAAGTTATTGTGGCATTGTGGTTAGAGGAAACGTGAGCGCAGCAAAAGGAACAGACGTCGCCGAGCCACAATTGTAGCTGTATTAAAGGCGTAGACAAGCGACAAACAGGGACAAAAATTGTCGTTAGGCGATTACAGCATCCGGGCGGTGAACGATGGAAATTCGAGCCCTCCATATGTCGCTCGTACTTCTACCGCACCTCATATATTCGACCTGCGATACTACTTGTTGCATTCGGGGGAGGATCTTTCTTCTGTTTTGGGAGCTATTCACAACCACCATCTGAAAAGGGCAACTCCGGCAATTTTGCAGTGTCCACAGATATCAACGTAATGTTTAGTATATATTCTCATCGGTAATGTAATAATATATGGCAAGCCAGGCGACTGAATGTTATTTAGTTTTCCTGGAAATAAAATTTAAAACTATTTCTCACTCGGACCACAATGTGTTTCTGACATTTTTACCTATAACTTTGCCAACCCCAGAAGGCAGGCGGTCAAAAACAAAAGGATGATACTACAGCGCTCAAACCGTTGCTGTCAAGTCTAGAGAAGCAGCCATAACTCAATACATTGTAGGATATGATCGCCACTTAAATTTTTCTGGCATTAGTTCCACATTTCTGATGGCAGAGAGGCTGTGACGTCTTCGCAAACGCTGAACGAAGCATGTACCCGCTTCGGTTTCGGTTTGAACACTATGTTCATTCGCTTGCTTAAAATTATATATGGGCGAGTTTCTGAGCAAACTGAACCATTCTACCCGCCACAGAACTATCAGTGTCATTTGAAAACAACTATGTCAAAGTATTGTAAAGGAAGCGTCAGAGTCCCCCTTAAAAAATGGACTCATGAAAATCAACATCGCGGTATCTCACGGCACACCAACTCCTGAAATGATGAACAAATCGCAACATATGATTTAGAAAAGTAAATGTAGCAGGAGCCAACGTTTCGACAAGCGGATTTGTCTTGGTCGCCACAACTCCTGAAATGTTTCACGGCGCATTTTATGCAGAGGAAAAGAGAGAGAGAGAAGCAACTTTACTGATGTGAAAAAAGAATTGCCTTTCTTCACACAGGAAAAGAAACTACGTTGAAGAGAAAGCAGACACTTGCGAGAAAAAGGTTCAAGATTGGGAACACTAAAAAGGCCGAGAAAAATTGAAAAGCTCAAGAGCTTTGACCAAGCAGATCTTCAAAAGATGCTGCTGTGTCGGTTCGACGTACGGGACGACGTAACGGCGGCGTGCCGAAAGGCAGGAGTCTGCAGGGAACTAACTGCAGTGCAGTTAACAATTTTATTATTGCGATAGCAATTACATGGACAGTCTTGGCTGGTTTTTGCCGTCCCCGTCGCCGCCGTCATGAACCGTATATGTGTAAGTATGTATGTATATATATAAAGTGCTGAAGAAAAATAATTCAGATAAATGCTTCCGAAGCGCGGAATCGAACCAGCAACCTCTCGCTCCGCAGTGCGTGGTGCTAACCACTACGCCACAAAGAGTAGACGCTTCAAGGAGCTAACGGCGAGCCTTATATACACACCCTTTACCGCTGGCAGGACTCGGAGACGGCAGGCGCTTATAAGCGTTTCTTCATTACCAGCGAGATGGCGCGAGGAGCGCAACGGGCAGCCGCCTTTGCAACAGGAGCACTGTTCAAACTGAGAGTATCCATTGTGACAGCTTATTCGCGCTCGTTCGGTGTATATCTGTGCGTTCGTTTCGTGCGTGCTTCACTTGATAGTTTGCGCTCATCTTCTCTTTATTCATTTAGCAGCCTCCTTTGAGCTCGAGGGACGCGCTGGAAATTTCAAGCTGCTTCCACGCTCTTTGCGCTGCGGTATTTTAATTAATATTGCTCCTGAAGCTGCGAGCCTCAATTCGTATAGCATTACAGTTTCTCGCTATCGCATTCATTGCATTGCCCTTGCGGCGAAACTGTGACTTTTTTTTAGAACGTTTCGCCGAATTCTAGTTTAGCGCCATATAAATCGCCGAAGTATACGCTCTTTTTTTCTACTAGGTTTCTGATTTCTGGAGCATTATTTTACCAACGAAAACTCGGGAACGTGGTGACAATCTTCTGGGACAAACATCGGCTCACACTGTCATCACCGACACAATACTACTAGTGCAAAACGGCGGTGTCGCCAACGGGTGAAATATTTAAAGGAAAAAAAAATCACATCGGTAGATGGTGAGATCTCAGTTTCGTCAGTTATTCAGCGCTAAGGCACTCGTTCGCAATATACTTCAAGGAAAGTGCGATAATGTTATTATGAATCGTTTCTGGTAGCACACGAGGAAATAGTTATTTCTTTAGTGCGCATGTTTGGGCCAACAAGGAAAATTCGTAGATATATGCAACTCTGTGTGATCTTTCCTGCATCCTGAAAATATACGCCACAATGTGAGCGGAAATCGCAGCTGCGTCAAGTGCCCGCCAGAGTCGACAATTCTAGTGCGTTATTTTATATGAACAAACACGCATTAAAACAAAGCAAAACAAGCATACACGACTACAGGGACAAAACGGAATACATAGACCTGGCTTTTGTTTTGCCTCAACTTCAGCACCGCTATAGATGTCATAAATTGCATTTGAAGCTCGCCCATGAGTCTCACTCCTGAAACACAGTTTGTGGAATTTTCTTTTTCCTGCAAATATTATGTGCGTTTTGAATTCGTGTACGTTCACCAAGCACTAGAGAAACGAAACGCCAAGGCAGTCAACAATGAAGCAAAGCCTTCATTCTGTATTTACATAAATATAAGCCCACACTTGTTGCCAGCAACTCCTATCGTTCATGTTTTCAGCACCACTGTACTGTTACACTGGTTGTAATGTTTGGGCCCGTCACCACTATGTTCCGCACTGACACTGCTGTTTGAGGCATGAGTTCCCCGCATGTCTTATGGTAAGGGGTGTTGTAATGGAATGGTGCGCTACACGACTAATTTAAACTAGCAACCTAGCAGATATTTATTTATTTATTTATTTATTTATTTATTTTACATACTGCAGCCCTATCAAAGCTATTGCAGGGCTATTGCAAGAGTGGGATTATACAGTGCAGGAAAAATCGCAACAGAGAAACGATACAAGGAAGTAACAACAAAACAAAAACCATTTATAACAATAAAAAATTAGTCTTTTGTTATACATAATGATTTTCAGCAATATACATGCACATATATGGTAGACGGCCAGCTCACGCTAACGATTGCCACCCCTGGTTTCATTCTTTTTTTTTCTTCCCGTGTATTCGATGCCCTTTACAAGACTGCATTCCTGAACACGGTTAGTGTACTGCGTAAGTATGAATTGAATGAAGGAACACAGAAAGGAAAGAGTGCGGATTTCATCATCTTGCACACTCGCTTTGCGTGGCCCAACGACGGGTTCAGGATGCCGAAAAGCACTCTGACTTCGAGTGGCATTAATTTTTAGATGCAAAGCAGCTTATGGTCGGGGCTATGTCCCTCCCTCCAACCGCCGTGTGGTGTCCACACCCTCACTGCGCATGCGCATCCTCCTCCCCTCCTTTCCTTGTCTCATCTCCTCTCCTCTCGGCATTCCTCCTCTCCTCTCCGAACGACGCGCGTTGACTATGGAAACGCTCTTTCTTCGATGAACGCTTTACCAGCTCGCAAGGAACAAGAACGCGCCCTCGCCCGCGAGAGACAACGCTGACGCAGGCAGAGTCTGCTAGCGTCAAACCGATGCAGACGTGGTGTGCACCCCCCGTGCTGCTTCGCATCGCCTTATGGTCCCCTTTAGCGGGAGATGGTGTAATTTTTTTCTTCGTGCAGTAGGTAAGCTACCGAGACAAAGAATGGATTACGCGATGACGTTGACGCATGCGTTGGCTGCCTGAAGCTTGCTCAGCTGACATAGTAAAGAACCAACTAGCCTGCAAAAAGGTCTTGTTCTTGAGCAGCATACGCCCCCCGCATCGGAGTCCCGGAATGCCGATGGATGGATGGATGGATGGATATTAGGAGCGTCCCCTTTATAACGGGGCGGTGGCCGGGCCACCAAGCTCTAGCTTTATTTCTTTTTCGTTTACAACCATTTCTTTTCCCGAATCACACATATTTTCACAACTAACTTTTTTCCTCGTCTATTTATTTTATCTATTATCGTTCTGCTGTGATGTAACAATCTTACCCGAACTACCTTGCGCTTTTGTTTGCTCCATACTTTTGCGCCACCAATGCTCTAAGCGCCTTTTACTTATATCTATCGCCGGCATGTTCAGCTTTCCCCTGTTACTCCTGAAACCCATGGCCTCCTGTAGGGTAGTGTCCACAGCGACACCTGGGTGGACATCTGTACACTCAATCAAAATATGGTCTGTCGTTTCCCTAGCTTTTCCACAGCACGTGCATGTATCCCCTTCTTTATTGAATTTCGCTCTGTAACTTCGGGTTCTCAGGCAACCGGACCTTGCCTCAAACAGTAAAGCGCTTCCCTTTGAATTATCGTAAAATTTTTCTCTCTTGATGAGTCCGGTGCAGCAGCGCCGCAGGGCGGCAGTTTCTCGCAAAAGCCTCACGCAGAAGCTGGCGCTTTGCTACTGTCCCAGCTTTCCCAAGTCATGCTATTGGACGCGACATCGACCTATAGGTGGCAACACCGTCACCGCGTTAGGGTGAATATGCGGACGGCGGCGCGTTGAAATGCACAGAACAACGCAACGTTGTGATCCAAACTAGAAGAGAAGCTGAGGGGAAGATGGAGGCTTGAATCGATGAACAGATTGCTAAAAACGATTTAGAACAAGAAATGTCGCAGGAGCCAGTGTCTCGACAAGTGGACATGCCTTCGTCAGGACGGCGACTGCAACGTTGTGACAACATTGGACGGCAGCGTTGTGAGTGATTCGAGGCAACTATTAGCTGAATGAACCAGGTCTGACTCAGGTTCAGGACCAAATAAAGTCCATTTCACCTCACCAGCTCTCAGCGCCATTTTTACGGACACTGCTTGTGTCCCCGGTTCGAAGAGAAAGAAGTCAAGAGGGCCTGGAAGGAGGATATCATACAATTCTGGGTGAAGAGAAAGAACATTGGCTACAGCAAAAGGAACATGAAGGAGCAGCTGCTTGATTTGGTCTCTCCTGTAGAGTTAGGCTTGATGAGATACGTGGTAGACGACGAAACTGAAAGGGCCGGTTCGTTTCCACTCGGTGCTCTCTTCGCATTACAGCGAGTTCATTCCACCTGAGCTCGCGTAGGCAGGCGTGAAAAACAGAATAGCTGCTAGCAAAACAGGCTTCAAGCTGTCCACTCTCAATGTTCTTCCATGTCCATAGCGAAAACTAGCAGCGTGTGTCTACACTTGTGCGAAGCTGCCTTCTTTCACTAATTTAACAAGCGAATTTAACATCGACCGCGATTTAACAAGAGGTCCGGGATTCGCTTCAGTGAGAGACCTAGGCAGCATGCAAGTGCACATACACACAGAAGACTTGTGATCATTCCAGGCTTCTACATGTTTGGTGAACGACCCATGCTTGTAGCGCCCGGAAATCAGCGTACTCTGTCGCCGACAGCATAAACACGACCAGGAGGCACTAGAACAGGCTCTAGTACCGCAATTGACGCTGGTCAAGGATCATCACCTCAACTGCCGATGCAATCGGTTTACTTAAGATATGTTATGCGTGGAAAGAGCCGTCGTCGACGAGTGGTACCGGTCTTGCTTTGCACCTCGGTTACCCGAGTCGGAATATTAAAGCGTGGTAGATTGCCTTCGGTCATTACAGCACGTTTATCTGAGTCTACTTTTTATGTCTGCGATTCCAAGAGCGTGGAGTTGGGACTGTTGGTAATGCGTAACTGTTCACTTAGCGCAAAAAATTCCGCAGAGTACAAGAGAAGAGACAATGGCGAGCGTTTGTCTTGTCCTGTGTGAAATTTTTTGAGCTAGGTGAACATTTATGTGATCGCAAGCTGCAAGAAATTGCATGTCTGTTTTGTTTAACCCATGCTCGGCGTGTTCTCATGAAATCTTCAATGCACACTTATGTTTATCCCCGCTTGATGCAGGCTTGAAACGATGGCTTGATTCCTGGTTAGGCTTGATCCCTGCTTGAAAACTGTCGCTGAAAACTTTCGCCGAAGCCGTATAGGCTTGATCCTTGCTTGAAAACTATTGCCGAAAGTTCCTGGTACTGCCGCTAAATTTGAATCGCCCGCGACGAAACGAGATGCTGACGTCACGTTCTCGGCTGCCGACACTACGATGCAGTGTGAGATCCACAGCCGTAATGGGTAACAGCAGCAGGTATTTCTTGCATGCTTCTTTTATTTAATCGCAATAGTTGCGAAATTCAATTATTATTTGCTGGTGTTCTACGGGCCAGAACTATACGGCGTGATTATGGTCACGTTGTAGTAAAGGGCTCCCGACTAATTTTTGTCTATTTGGTTTATTCAACGTCCACCGAAAACGTACAGTACAGGGGCCTCTAATTCTTTCGCCTCCAACGAAAATGCGGCCTTCGAGACCGAGCTTTGCGTCTTTGAGTTCAGGAGTCAAGCACTTTGAACACTAGACCACCGCGGTGGACGTTGTGGAAAATGAGAAATGTTTGTTGTGTCGAAGCATGTACCTATCTTTTGCATTGGTTGATTTATGGGGTTTGACTTCCCAAAAGCACGATATGATTATAAGAGACGCCGTAGGGTTGGGCTGCAGAAATTCCGCCCACCTTGAGGTCCTTTAAGGTGCGCTGTACACGGGCCTCAACATTTCGCCTCTATCGAAACCCAGACACCGGGGCCGGGATTCGATCCCGCGACCCTCGTATTATCAGCCGAGTGCCATAGCCGTTAGACCACCGTGGTTGGGACATCCAAACAAAATTGTAACGACTCTCTCTCTATCACACACACAGAGAGAGATAGAGATCGGAAGGGTGGACCAGGATGATTGCAGCACAACTTGCTACGAGCGACAGGAGAAGCTGAGAGAGGGAGAAAGGGATACGCAGGGAGAGATAATACAAGTTTCTACTGGATGCAGAACGAGAAACCCCTTTGCTAAGCCCCAAAAGCTGCTCTGGTTGTTTGTTTTCCATAGCAGAACCATGCATACTTTGTTTAATTTGTTCTTCTTCTTTCCTTTTTTGTTTCGCACAATGAACAGTCTGTTCCTAAAGCCGGCACACGATGCCCCACTGGACGAGTTATCAAGGGCCTGTTTTTGTTGGTACAGGTAAATCCGAATTTCCAAGCGGACTTCCGTTATTTTCACGCACAGCTGTAACAAGCACGTGAACTAACTCAAGTGTGCACCTGTGCTCCATTTAGGGGTACTTCCTGCGTCTACTTTCCATCACTTCGACAGACGACAAACGACGCCTTTTTTTTCAACTTTCCAGGTGCAAAGGGGATCTATTACGTCTGTTTCGACAACGTCAGCTGAATTTCTGCAGAGCATCTTGAAGGTACTGTGCCATATTTGAATGAATTTGCAGCCTCGTTACATATTTATTTTTAAGGTCTCTTATTTTTTCTCTCACGCGTCAAGGTAGCCATCCTTGTACAAATGGTACTTTCTGTACCCGCAGCCACGGTCATCTCACACCTACACAATAAAAATCCGGCATGTCCCACGCATTTCGCGGATGGAGCTTATGCGAAGAAGTCGACGGGGAAACTACCTGTGACGAATTGCTCAGCGTTCACCCAAACGTCACGAGTACAATGAAACCTCCTCGTGGAAATTTTTCAGTAGTCCTAAGGGGCTGCGCAAAGCTGAACGAAAGCGTGCTGAGTGACAGTAGTACTTATGCGTTGTCTTTTTACAATCCATGAAAAGGAAATTCTCCGTAGAATTAGAATGGCCTGAAGCGAACACGGGAGACATCCCCAAATCACGGCTAGAAACTTGCCGTTGTCGCTAAGGCGAAAAGTATTTAATTACTGCGTTCTCTGGGTGCTAGGGCATAGCGCAGAAGCATGGAAGACAACTGAAAAAAACTCGAGAATAAGTTAGGGAGTACGCAGCTTGCAATGGAACGATAGATGATAGGTGGATCCGTTAAGAGGTGGAAAGCGAGCGGAATGGATCAGGGCATAGACAGGAATAGATGACATTCTAAGATCAATTAAAAGAAAGAAGCGACCCTGGACATGTCATGAAGAGGGCATCTAACAGATGGACAGTAAGAACGACGGGATGAGTACCAAGACAAGCAAAACGCAACGAAAGGTGTCGTGTGAACTCGCCCGCTATTTCTTATAGGCACCAAAATACGCTACTTGTTATCTGGCCTGCGCTTAAATTGCGGGCCGCAGATACCTAACATGTCTGCTTTTTATTCAACGGGAGTGGCATTTTATCGCCACGCCTAACAGATGTGTCCTGTTGTCGATGTTCTTGAAAACCATGTAGAAAACCGTGAGGCTGCTCCCCCTGGCTCCTGCGTTACGTCCTTCCAGGCGCGTCTCGTGGGGTGCGATGACGGCGTTCTTCCTCGCTGGCCGTCTGCGGGGCTTCATCTGAAGGCAGGGATAGAGAGTTCTTCTAACATGCGGTAGATTGGAGACTGGAGGCATCAGCCCATCTTGGATTTGCTCCACCTGTTCTTTTCGAGAATCCGACCCAGCAGATTGTCTCGAAGGCAGGGTCGCACAGAATGCTTTTCCTTTTTCGACTGCTGTTGGAGACCTTTTATTCTTCGGCTGCTATTGGAGAGGGACGCTCGAAGAGGAATTCGAGCCGACGTGAGAAAGGTGCACCGGGTCAGTGCTTTGTGCCTGTGGTGGTTCGTGGGCCCAGGACTCAGACACAGACAGCTAGGTCACAGACAAGGAAACATTTATCGACAGGACGAGACAGCACATACACTTTCACAGACAAACAACGCGACACAAGCAACACAGTCAGAACGCTACATTCGAGAACTAACGGCGCGTCCTGTCTAACTGATGTCGGATGTCCGCTCTCACCACTCACAGGACTGATGTTCTAGCAGCGGCGGCGCACGCTGACATCAGTAGACGCGGCACGATGAGTAGTGTCCACGAGCAGATCCTGAGCTGCTCGCTCAGGAAAGCGTCGAGGTGCGATGCCTCTTACGTGGCACCGAGGCCACTCCCTCAGCAAACGGTTGCGTCGAACTGCAGCATACGTGGCACCGTGGCCACGCTCTCAGCAGGCGGCTCGATCGGAACTTGCGCGGCACCGGGGCCACGCGTTCATCAGGCGGTTGTGCCGAGCAGGGACCTTGCGCGGCACCGTGACCACGCCCTCAGCAGATGGTTGTGCCGGACTCGAACCTGCGTGGCACCGTGGCCACGAGTCCGTAGATGGTCCCGGCCACACCACTGCTCCAGCCGCTCGTACTGGCCCGCTCGCTCATCCACCGCAGGAACAGCCAGCCAGGTCGAGGACACCTGTTCTCCGCAGGAACACCCAGTACTTCCTGGCTGGTGCTGAGCTGATGCGTCTGCTTGCCGAGTCGACGTTCCGCTCTCGGTCGCTTCTAACGCTCGATCGCCGTCGGCGTTCCGAAGCACCGACGGCCACGCGCTTCACGTTCCGCGTGCTCAAGCGCGCGCTCGTCGTCGTCGTCTTCGCTTCTACTTTCTTTTGCTAAAAAGAGCCTCTTACTACAGTGCCCCAAGCCCGAAACGAGCAGGCACACCGCAGGTTGACTCCAGAACGGCCGGACACCGAAAAGAGAGAACATCTGTGCGCGTCGCAGCCATTTTGTGGAATGCGTTGTTTACAGGAACTCCGTCAGTATTGTAGCGAGGCAGGATTCACGCGACCACGCAAACTCGCGTGGAGAATGGTTACCTTCGGCTTGCCTGATTGGTCCGTATAAGCCGTTTGCCTATTGGTGGAAAACAGTGGTTCTCCGACGGGTCCCCGTGGATGCTGCAAAGTTCTATTTAAGCAGCGACTCGGTCTTTTTTTCGGAGGGCGGACTCGGGGACCATATCGCATCACACCACCGGAAACCACTCCGGCAAGCCGACGGGGTATGATATTTTCTGTTTTGTAACCGCTGCCCAGTGTATTTTGCAACATTTTGTGTTAGATAAACAGACCCCCAGTAAGTGATCTCCCAAGTCCTTGTGTCGACTCCTCATCGCTTGCCTGTGCGGAGTGGCTCCCACGCCTCTTCGTCTTCCTGGCCTTCCGATGCGCCTAAGTCTAACGGCCCCGACGTTTCGCTACAATATGTCAGCCAACATGTGTGAGCAGCGCAGAAATTGTCACGTAGATAGTGCTCTGTACAGTCTTTGTACATTTTAAATGCGAAGCATTTCTTAGCGAACTTCAGCGACTTTGAACGTATCTATCTATCTATCTATCTATCTATCTATCTATCTATCTATCTATCTATCTATCTATCTATCTATCTATCTATCTATCTATCTATCTATCTATCTATCTATCTATCTATCTATCTATCTATCTATCTATCTAGCCGCCTACGACTTTGTGCTATCCTGGCCGTTTCGTTACTGGGATGTTATACGAAGATTGGTATGCCGCAACATGACTGCATGACGAGCATAAATGACAGGTCATAACATGAAAATCATGACATGCATGTCATGAGCGGCATGATTTACATGCCACGGTCTTGGTTTTCTTCAGGCCGTTTCGTTAGTGGGATGTATACGAAAATTGGTATGGCACAACATGACTGCATGGCGAACATAAGTGACAGGTCACAATATGAACATCATGGCATGCATGTCATGAGCGGCATGATTTACATGCCACGGTCTCGGTGCTCTCCTGGCCGTTTCGTTAATTGTATGTACACGAAAATTGGTACGTCGCAACATGACTGCAATGAACAGAAATGACATGGCATTACATGAAAATCATGACATGCATGTCATGAGCGGCATGGTTTACATGCCACAGTCTTGGTGCTCTTGCGGCCACTTCGTGAACTTCGTATGTACCAAAATCGGTATAGCGAGACAACAATGCAGATCCATTTTACGTTCCTGATCTCGTGCTTCGCATTTTCTTGATTCCCACTGCGCGTCGTATCTGCCATTTTTTTTCTTCGTCCTCCTCCTCCTCCCCCTGTGGGACTGATCAAAGCTGCACAAAAGCATTCTAAGTGACCGCAGTAGTTGTATATAGCGTATCTTACATTGCTGTAAAAAGCAGTTAACACAAACGTGACGTTAGGCAAGCACCTGAACGTGCTGGCGCATGTCTTATGACATGCCGGTATACAGTCACCACCAACTCTTGACAAAATAGCTTTATTTAAAACATGTATACCGCGTGGAATAGCCGCTGTACCTGGCTTCGATTCCTATCCTTTCGCAGTGTAGTCTGCAGGCTGCCTTCGTTCATTAGAACATTGTTACTGCCTTCTTGTTACGTGTTACATTTCAAGCCCAAGCTACAAGAAACTGTACGTCATTCTTGTGTCTAACCGACACAAAATCAGTTATCTTTAAATTTTGAATAATAATAATAATTATCATCACCACCACCACCATCATCATCAGCCTATTTTTGGTCCACTGCAGGACGAAGGCCTCTCCCAACAATTTCCAATCCTCCCTATCCTGAGCGAGTTGGTTCCACTTTATGCCCGCAAACTTTTTAATTTCATCGCTCCATCTAACCTTTTGCCTGCCTCTGTTGCGTTTTCCCTCCCTTGGTATCCATTCCGTCGCTCTTACTGTCCATCGGCTATCTGTCCTCCGCCTGATATGCCCTGCCCAGGTTCACTTTTTTTCTTTTAATTAATATAAGAATATCAGCTACTCCTGACTGTTCCCTGATCTATGCCGCTCGTTCTTTTTTTATCTCTTAGCGTCACACCTATGATTTTTATTTCCATTGCACGTTGCCTGCTCCTTAGTTTCCTTAATTTTGAATCGTATAATTTGATTGTCCCTCGATTAAGACTGACCGCAATGTTAACATTGTCACCGGTGGCGCATACCCCGGGCAGAGCGTTGAGGCTGTGAGCCGCATGTGCGCGTTATGGCTGATCATGACGTACACAACTATGATCAAACGAATCTTGTATTAGAGAAAGAGGAGAGATAGCGGAGAGGTTAGAGGCAGGCAGGTTAAACAAATTACGGACAACCGGTTTGCTACCCTACACATGTGGACGGGATGGGGGAGATTGAAAAATGGGGTGACAAGATGGGAAGGAGAGAGAAACAACACGTAATACAGTATGAGCTCACTGATGTGGTAAATGCGCTAAAAAGTTGTCAGCGTATGAAAAGACCATACGCTAGAGTGAGTTGCAAAAAAAAATCACAGCATATCCACGGGGTGAATGATGATGAGTGGGCGAAGCTCCGGAGGGAATCATCGGTAAACCGTGAATCTTCCGTGTAATTCGCCCAGTCGATCATCACGTAAAGACGTGAGAAACACTGTATTCGAACGCTGGGATCTCGCGTTTAAAGGGACGCTAGCACAGACGCGTTAGAAACGTGCAGTACACTCTAGTAAGGGGGAGAGGCCACAGCGTCTTACGCAGCCCCTTACACAGCCCGGAACGCGCACCGCGTTTGCCGACGCCATCACATGACTGCTGAAGGGTATAAGGCGGAGAGGCCACAGCGTCTTACACCAGCTCTTACACGCGCGTAACGCGCTAGCACAAACGCATCATCATCATCATCATCATCATCATATCGTCGTCGTCGTCGTCGTCGTTAGAAACGGGCAGTCTTTCGTTAATGTTGGGTATTTAGTGTCATCGTGGTGCATGTTCCATGTGCGCTTCGTGGCGTAGTGCATGGCTTCAGGAAAGAGGGTAGATGATGATGATGATGATGCGTTTGTCCGGTAGCAGCCTGGACACACAACGCCATCTATTGAGCCATTCATAAACTAAACTAGAGGTGGCTACATACATACATACAGAGGAGGGACAGACCCACACCCTAAGGAGCTTCGCCCCTAAAACATTGCTTCCCAGTTCTTCATAAAAATCGTTAAAAATATCACCGGAACAGTAAGTGCGCGTACGCCGAAGCTTTGTTTACGATTTTCAGTAGCGACCTTCCAAAGGGAGATACGAGTCACCATAAACGGTGTTTCAACTCTAGCAGCTGGCAGCAAACAACCTGACTCTCGAAAACAGAGCCACCGGAATTGGCGCGCGTGGCAAGGTCACTGTCGGACGCCACTTGCGGTGCGGGTACATCAGAGCGAAGTACGACAAAACTTGTCGCCGCTTCAAAATCCAGCGCGAGAAAATTCTCGAACCAATTATTCGCCAACTAGGCCTGAGATTTACCGAAATGACTACTCTTTCGTTCGGAGTGTCCACTTTGGGGGTACAGTGACAGGGATGTCTGTTTAGCAGCAATGAAATTTGTAATTGGAACCAAAAGTATTTTACCTTAATTTTCATCATTAGTGCTTCGCCAAACCACACATATTAAAAAGTACTCTTTCTGTCAAAACAGTACTGGCCCATCCCCTGCATTGGGTATGTGCCAACCTGCAGAGGAGAGGAAGAAGAAGACAGAACTCGCGCAGCTCGACAATTCTTAAGGCTATGGTAAAGCTTCTGCATTGAAAAAAAAAGGAAAACACTTTCTGTTTTGATAGTGGAAGTGCACAAACGGTCTACATAGCTTTTTTTCCTCCGTTTTCCATTTCTCCCGATTATTATTAATTTATTATTCTTTTTTATTCATCAAGTTGTGGTATTCGCACTATATACCAACTAAAAGGTAAGCACATCAGGTCTTGGCCAATCCCCCGAAGTGGGTATGTGTCATATTTGAAGGCTCATCATCATCATCATCATCAATCCGCAGCAGTGGTGTAGGGGTCATGGTGCTCGGCTGTGGCCCAAAAAAGCGCAGGTGCGATCCCGGCCGCGGCGGTCGCATTTTCGATGGAGGCGAAAATGCCGCAGCCCCGTGGACTGTGCGATGTCATTGCAGAACACCAGGTGGTCAAAATTTCCGGAGCCCTCCGCTACAACATCTTCCTTTTTCTGTCCCTTTCCCCTACCCCTACGGACGCTTAGCCTTGCTCCCGACATGAGCTGCAGAAATTGACGTCCTTTCCTTAATTGAACCACAGTTATCAATCATCACGAGACCAGTCCAATTTCCTTGTCCTTTGGAAGTGCGCGAGTGACACTGTGTTCGTTGCCGAGGGTGATTGATATGATTAAAACCACGATATGATTACGATCGAGAGACGCCATAGTGGAGGGCTCCGGAAATTTCGACCATCTGTGGTTCTTTAACGCGCACTGACGTCGCACAGCACGCGGGTCTCAACATTTCGCCTCCATGGAAATGCAACTGCTGCGGCCGGCATTCGATTCCGCGACCTTTGATCAGCAGTCGAGTGCTATAGCGACTAGACCACCATGGTGGCAGCTGTATATATATATGTCTTGAAAAAGGTCGGGCTCCGACCGAAACGTTGATGTAATAAACCGTCGTTCTCTAAGAGGCGCATCGTCAATATATATATATATATATATATATATATATATATATATATATATATATATATATATATATATAGTGTGTGTGTGTGTGTATGTGTGTGGGTATGGGTGTTGTGCATGTTTGTGGCCACGCCGCTTCACACGTAATCGCAGGCCTCGACGGCAACCGCCGCGTGCACCGCATATATGATTCACGTCAATTATTCTTACCTACATTCTACACTACTTGCAAGTGTTGAAACCATTCCTTTTCAGCGCCCTTTACGGCAAAGCGTTGAGTATGTTCACATGAAACCAGTCCATGTATTTTGGAATGGGAAGTAACCGAATTCTTCTTTCAGTTTCCTCAGCCGATCCAGATATGGAGAGCCTCATTCGAACAGAACTTGCAAAGCTGGAGCTTCTTCCAGAAGTGCCTGCCATAAGTTTCAAGGAATGGAGTCATCGCAGCAAAGAAGAGGGCTTCCGCGACTGTGAAAAGGTACGACAGCGTAATTACAGCCTCCTGTCTAGCTGCACAAGGGACGGATAAAGAATTCTTTTCCCATGACAGCCTTCTCGTAAGGCGTTCTCTCGTTGCGAGCTCCTATTTATTATTGCCTAAAGGGTATACTCTAGCCAAGATTATTAACATACCACCGCTTGCAGATTCAGAAAATTCGACACTGAGAACAAGCTGAATTTGTCAAGGGTACCACTGTTCTTATGCAACCGTATTCTATAGGACCTGAAACACATGCGCAGAAGCAGAGGCAATAATCTGTCTAGTTCGGGATGCTGTTGGCATTTACAGTTCCTCGAGACACTTAGTCTGCGTTACTTATCTATATTTTACGGCAGCGCAAATAACTAGAAGCTGTGAGAGTTTAATTACCGGTAGCCGCAGCTGTTGCAGTCTGACTGCATTCAGACCGCGATCGACCCTCCCGAAACGCTGCAACACTTTGGGCCACTGTTCGAGGTTTAAGCAAAAACTTCACTTCCGGAAATATTTCTCGAACCGCAGTCTGTAATAACTCGCAACCTTCACTCTTCTGATGAAGCGCCCATGACAAAGCCACTTTCCCTCTTGGCAATGTAATTCAGAGGAAGACAGGCAACTGAACAGTGCAATTAAGGCGTGAAGCCTCAAGATGTTTTGCTCACATGGCTATGTCCTTTCGCCTGTAGGCTACAGCTTGTGTCGGGATGAGCAATGCACAAATCACTATTTGCCTCGCATTAATAACAAGGCACCGTGGTCGGGGATTGAAACGCCACACTGGGAACGCGTAATGGCCGGCGCAATTCTTGCTACCGGAGTGCGTGCAAAAATTTACCAGACTGAACCACAATGCTACAGAAAGTATCTCGCTCTCATTGAGTACCACAACAGATCGTCTCGGTGTCCCCAGCGCATAGCGATGGCGCAGGAAGCATCAGCTGCCGTGCGTGCCGAGTTACCTCTTTCATTAGCTGGACACTGCACATGGCCTGGGCACTTATTTATTTAACGAGCTGCACAGGGAGAAATAACGGCAAACACTAGGCCATTAATCAACTGATAGCAAAACATGAGGAAGCGTTAGAGCGAATGCTTTCAAGATGGTGTCAATGTGCCTCTTTATATTAGAGTACCGGTAAAACTTCACGTGCTCATGTGTAGTCCGGATGAGCAATGCTGCCGAGGATTGCTCCCTAACAGTACGGATTAAGACAAGGAACGATTCTCGTAAAATATTTAAAATTTTCAGTGTTATCCCTAAGGTGCCGATATGTAGAGATTGCTGGTTGCCGATTCAGAAAGAGTTTGTAATAGCAGTGTGAAAAGCACTTACAGTGAGTCTCTGTCATTCCTAAAAACTTCTTTATTGGCTAACACTAGCGAGCCACAAATGCGGTTGTAGAAATGATGTTTTTTTTGTTTTTTTAAGTGCAAGTGCTTTATCTCTCTTCACATGAACATGATTATACAGATATCTGTCTGGACCGATAGCCAGGGAACGCTAATTTCCGGTCCACTGTCAAAATATAATAGACAGGTCAGGTGCAGAATTTAACGGCAGAATACCGGAACATGTCTTGATTTATAACAGACAACAAAACATTGAGAAATATTCCTAAATAATTAATTAAGTTAGAGATTCTGGTTGTCAAGAAAAAAGAATTTGCTAGCTTGAAATTACGTGCGGTTTTAACCTCTAGGGGTAAAATTTTGTACTACGAGTTGGAAAAGAAAAGACGTTTCGGGGAATAGGAAAGTTACTGCACAAAATATTATTAACAGAAATTAAGACCTTATGGTTACATAGTGCCTTAAGCGATAACACATACTGTGTTTGGAAAATATTAAATGTATCATTGGAAATATCATTAAATGCTTCATCGACGGCCGTATTTAAGCACAGATTCGCCACTATCCGCAATACACTCATGCTCGAGAGGTTTGGCGTCTGCAAATATTGAGAACCTACTACTCGCTGAGAACGTATTTGTACATACTAGTTGTATAACTTGTACGTACTATTTATACGAACAAGCAGTGCAAGAATGTCGGGAACATATTTGTAGGTACTGCCTAAGTCACGCCGCCCTTGAAGTTGCCCTTACGCTGTTATTTTTTTTCTTCAAAGGCCACGATGCAAGCAGAGATACGTGAGGGCATCGTATACTCTCCGTACAAGACACCGAAGGATCGTGCAGCTGTCATTACTTCGAGTTTCTCGAAGAAAGCCTCCGGGCTCACGGAGATAAAATTGCACTGGTGAGTAACCTTCATCTCCATCAAACGAACTTACTACATGGTCTATCTGGTATACGGATTTGGTCCCTGCCTTGGTGGTCTAGTGGCTATATGGTACTCGGCTGCTGATCCTAAAGTCACGGGATCGAATCCCGGCCGCGGCGGCTGCCTTTCGACGGAGGTGGAGTATTGAGTATTGCGTACTGTGTGATGTCAATGCATGTTAAGGAGCCCTTGGTGGCCGAAACTCCCGCAGCCCTTAACTACAGCGTCTGTCATAATCATAGCGTGGTTTTGAGACTTTAAACCCCCGGAAATGAATCAATACTGATCTATTGGTGTATGGGGTGTACCGTTCAGTGAGAAGCAAGGGTTGTTACTTGAAACGCGGTAGGGAAACTACGTTTATTTCTTCGAAAGCATACAGACGCATCTCAAGCGATAACACAGGGTTCCAAAGGCCACCTATAAGCGGCCTTTCAAACGCGGTGTGCGGTGAACCGGAGTAGTGGGCGACCTGTCCACCAGTGCCCACAGTAGGTAGAAACTGGACCGGGATTCGCAGCAGCCGAGTGTCATAGCGACTAAACCACACTGGCAGGCCAAGAGACCAGAGAATAGAAGCGTTGTTCATCATCTGTGTTTTCGGCGTTACAGAACGCCCAAGAACGTTGCCTATACCCGAACCACGCTTATAGCACAGCTGCCACAAATAGTTACGCTATGCACACTCCTTGGTGCCAGGAGCACGCATAGGAAAAAGTATAGTTGCGCAGTGCTGTACAGGTGCTTTACAGGGCTGTACAACTATACTGTACTGTGCTATCCTCATCATCATCAGCCTGTCTACGCCCACGGCAGGGCAGAGGCCTATCCCATTGGTCTCCAATTATCCCTGTCCCGTGCTTACAGCGACCAACTGATCCCCGCAAACTTCCTGATCTCATTTGCCCACCTAACTTTCCGCCGTCCCCTGCCACGCTTGCCTTCGCTAGGAACACACTCTGTTACCCTTAATGATCAATGGTTGTCTTGTCTTCGCATTGCATGGCCCGTTATATTGTCTTGTACTGTACGTCAGTACAGTATAGTATAGTGTGCAATATGAACAATAGTTATAATATGAAACCAAGAAGCGAAATATATAACAGCGACGGTGCCGCCTTGTGCAATTTTGCGCCAATTGTACTCGAGTGGTGCATGTTGACGCCGCACAACTATACTGTACTGACGTTCGCCGCGATACATTCTAATACCGCGAGCCAAGTACTATGGCATGTGAGCCCTGCCACGGTGGTCTAGTGGCTAAGGTACTCGGCTGCTGATCCGAGCGTCGCGGGATCGAATCCCGGCCGCGGCGGCTGCATTTCGATGGAGGCGAAATGTTGAGGCCCGTGTGCTGTGCGATGTCAGTGCACGTTGAAGAACCCCAGGTGGTCGAAATTTCCGGCGACCTCCACTACGGCGTCTCTCATAATCAGAACTGGTTTTGGGACGCTAAACCCCACAAAACAACAACTATGGCATCTGACATTCAGTATCCGCTTTGGGATTCAGGCTGTCACTTGTTGCGGGCGCCTCAGACACATTGAAGGGTCCGCTGCCAAATTGTAGATGTGCGCATTCCGGGAAAGTCGCTTTCACATTTTACGAAGAACAGTAGCGCGATAACTGTGACATTCCCGCGCCTTTCGAGGCAAACTTATTTCTGGGCAGCGCTACAAAGGTAGCACAGAGGAACAAAACGATAAACACGAATGAAGCGCATCTGACAACTCAATACCACCCCTAAGGCGCTGAATATCATTTCAAGTATTGGTACACCTGGTACATGCGTACTGGTACGTGTGCTGGTACATGTACTCGTACAATTCATGTACTAGTCCAGCCGTAAGTAATTTTTTCTTTTGTTATGTGCCCCTGTTTTCAATCTGTAAGCAGAATTCAGCACAAAATGCACGAACAATGTTTTTTAGTCACCGTAGATATTTCGGTGCTAAAACGGTTAGTTCTGTCACGTACATACACGGCCGTTTCAAAACTTGGTAATTTAATATGCCAGACAACGTCAGGTGGTGCGGTCTGATTGATGTCAGAAACCGACAGTGTCGTGCTTCTACGAAATTTCTTCATTGCGGAGCCGCTCGCACCCATTATACTGATCCAATAGATTTAGTAACTCTAGATCATACTGTAGTTTCAGTTTTGCAGATACCCTACTGACACAATGGATTTGTTTATTTGTAGTTCGTTAGTCGTACTCAAGCTGTCATCACTTTTTCTTTTTTTTTACGTCTGTTCCCACCTCAGACCGACGGAGAAAGAACAGTAACCTATAAGGAACTCCTGAAGAAACTTCGATGCTGCGCCGCACTGTTCCAAGCACACAATGTTGGTCCCGGAGACAAGGTCTACTGTCACTTCGAAAACAGCATCGAGGCTTTTGTGGCTCTCTATAGCGTCGGTGTTGCTGGGGCAACCGTTGTGCTGAGCGATCCGGAGTACAAAGAAGGTACGGTATGATTGCTGAACATGCGTGCAGTGCCACAGTTCTTTGCCTTTAATTGCGTTTCGCATTCGAACTACTAAGAGATAGAGAGGTTCGTTTGTAGAAAAAGGAAGAGGGCGGTCGAAGTCGCCTGAAGCGTGATTGATTGATTGATTGATTGATTGATTGATTGATTGATTGATTGATTGATTGATTGATTGATTTTCGTGGCTTTACGTCTCAAAGCCATGATATAATTACAACAGACGCCGTAGTGGAGGGATCCGGAAATTTCGACCACCTGTGGTTCTTTAACGCCACTGACATCGCATAGTTCACGGGCCTCATCATTATGCCTCCATCCAAATGCAGCCATCGCGGTCGGGATTCGATTCCGCGACCCTCAGGATCGGCAGCCGAGTACCATAGCCACTAGACCACCCCGGCGGGGCACAGCCGCTTTTGGAAAACTGAGAATTCGATTTTAAGAAGCAGACGAATTTCATACGAAACAGCAGTCATAGAAACGGCTCGTCGAGCTGGATCATCAAGTACATCTTTGATGCGGTGGCTGAGGAGACTTAGTGAAGGCGAAAGCCTTTGACATCGCCTAGTGGACGTCATTTCGCAAGTCTACTCTCGATCTTCGGTCATATGAGGCGCGTAGCCACATGAAGTGGTGAACTTCAGGAGTTTAATTATTAGTGCTGAAGTTGTAATCACTCTGTAACGTTGCCCTTTAACCTGAAAACAATGCAGCAACGTGATTCCAAATTTTTTTCTAGTGAGAAAGACTAAGAGGTTGCTTGCCTTCTGCCATCCCTAGGAGAAGTTCAAGAACACATGAAAAGCTGCGAAGCGACATACGTAGTGACTGACTTGCGTCACTCACACAAGTTCAACGCTAGAGACCAAGGAGGCCACGTCAAGGTAATTATCATCACGTTCCTATAGCCTTTACTGTTAGCGTGAAAAGGCTTCGAACACCTTTTGAACATACCAAAAAAAGAAAAAGGAAAAGAAAGAAAGCACTCCTGATTACTCCAGGAGGCTACAGTAAACTACGTGCAGTAGGTAATTTGCAATTTGATTTCATATTTCATAATGAAAGCTTCCGCTCTTCCAACAAGCATCGTTCTTCTAATTTTGACGAACAAAGATATATTTGGGAGAGAATTACCGTTCTTCGATTCCCGCCGCCGACGCCGCGGAGTGTCGCCACGTCCCCATAGGTACTTTCACAAAGTAAAAAAAAAAAAAACCTCGGAGGCGGTGTCACGTGATTCAGCTAGCCTCGGCAAGCCAACATCCTCTGCCAACATGTGCGCGTATTAGGCCCCACACAGTTGCCGGACCGCTCGAGATTATTCGGAAGTGTCAACCTTTATTGACCCTTGACCGTGCGTTATTCTACCGCTTGCCTACCACGTGACCGGGGCCCATTTCCCATGATTCTCTCCTTCAAAATTTTTACGACTAGTCTTCGAGACTGTCACGTGACGCTCTCTACTAGCCTTTTTTTTCCTTCCTCCGTAGTTACTCCAGCCACAGGCTTGCCGTCGCTGCGGAAGCTCGAATGCGTTCAACGAAAAAGAGATGTTTAAGGTAATGGCGCGCGCTGCCGTGACTTCTTGCCCCTTCTTCGCCTCCCCTCTGTGTAGCTTCCAGGGCACTCGACGAGACGAAAGGAAGGCGAACACTTTTGAAAGGTGGAATCCCCCATTGTAGCTTTAGAGGAATTCTACCTTTAGAAGGTTTGTAGTTTAAACCTATACACCTTGCTGTGTCATTTATTTATTTATTTATTTGAGCATACTGTTAACCCACATTTCTGGGTCATTACAGGGACGGAGTACATAAAAGTAATAATTGGCATATAAAAACACTCAAGTAATGTCGACTGTCAACAATAACAAAAAAAAGAAACGTGATGTAAATAACATGAAATGATGTAACGTCAAAATGATGTCACTAAATGACATCACGTCATTTCCGTGACGGAAATGACGTGAGTTACGTCGTCGTGTATCCCGGCATAAAACGTTTTCGCGTTAAAAAAAACTCAAGATCGGTTCTCCGCCTGTGGATCCCGAGTAAACAGCACAGCGGGGCCACGGGTGTCAAGTTCACTACCGTTTAGCACTGCCCCTATCATGTAGCAGTAGGCTGAGGCCAATGGCTTAGGTAGTGGGTCGAGGACAGACGGGTGTCCGCTTTTCTCTCCCACGCTACCCGGGACTTTTCTTTCTCTCTTTCTTTCCATTTCTTCACTATCACACTCATGGAGAGCAAGCGCGGCTCCGGTTTTCCTCTCGGCGCAACCCGAGACTTTCTCTTTCGCTCTCTCTTCCTTTTCTTTTCTATCACATGTCGTGTAGCACTGTCACTGTCGCTATCACTGTCGCTATCACTGTCGAGTATCTGTGGGCTGAGAGCCAGTGTGCGTAACGGGTCGAGGGTCAGGCGCGACTCCGCTTCTCCCTTCTGCGCAACCCGATACTTTTCTTCGTTTCTCTTTCATGTACTTATTTCCTTCCTCGTTTGTTTTTCTGTCTGTTTTTCTTTGTTCCTTTGCGTCTTTCTATTTGCCCTCCGCATAATCACTGCGATGTAGCGGTAGGCTGAGGGCAAAGGCATAGATAGTTGGTCCATGTTAGGGGCAAGGGTGTGAGCCATTGGTCATGGCTAAAAGCGGGTCCGCTTTTCCCCTCTGTGTCACATCAGACGTCGGTAATAACGGCATAATCCATTTAATAGTCTGGGTAATTTTTTTCAGTGGTTTTTGACGACATGTTCTTTGGCGTGTTCGCATTTACCTAGGTTTAGTACATCTTTCGGGATCTGGCGCCATCTTTCCTGCCATATGAGAACACTGTCAACGGAGAGAGTTTATATTTTCAATTCATGGATCTTCTTTACATGCAACCAGTCATACATGCGTGATCAAGAAGCATTGTGGGTCTGATTAGAAACACGTTTCTAGTGGCTATGACAGTCGGCTTCTGATCCGTAGGCGCGGGATCGAATCCCGGCCGTGGCATCTGTGTTTCGATGGAGGCGAAACGTTGAAGCTTGTGTACTGTACGATGTCAGAGCACGTTAAAAAATCCCAGGTTGTCGAAATTTCCGGAGCCCTCCACTACGCCGTCAATCATAATCATAGCGTGCTTTGGGACGTAAAAGCCCACAAATTAACCATTTCGAAAAAAGTCATGTATCTCGCAAAAATTTGTTTTCTAGTGGCATCATTGCGGATAAATACTCCGATAGTGATGTAATGATATTCATGGAGACGGCGTGCAAGAAGCCATTTCACTTTTGAAATTGGCGCTGCAGCGAAAATACATTGGTGCAGATAACTCTGCTGGTTGAGATAAAAATGAGATACGGACGCAGAATTGATACCGAAAAGTATGCAGCTTTCAAATAATTCAAGTTGAAAGCCGTCAGTGTCTTTAGTTGAAGCAAATTCTTAAGCGCCCAAAAGTGATGGCTACTTCACTGCCCCACACTGGAACAAAAAAAAATTTAAATAAACGCATTTTTTAACAGGAAGGCTATTCTTGTAATTTCCAGGTTCAACGCTTCTCCTGCCGTAAAAATGTGCCTAACAGAAGCATCAGTACCAGCCTTATCATTAAACTCCATATCATTGATAAGTTTGTCGACTTGGGGTAAACGAGCGTTGCACTGTGATACCGAGTTATGTACTTTGCAAGTTCTATCCAGGAATTTAGGGGCTCAAATAACAAATGTCAAAAGTAATCTCGCTTATCGCGTGTACCACCTTTCTCTGGGCGATTCGATGTTTGATTTCTGGGGTTTTACGTCCCAAAACCAGCTCTGATTATGGGGGACGCCGTAGTGGAGGGCTCCGGAAATGTCGATCACCCGAAGTTCTTTAACGTGCACTGACGTCGCACAGTACGCGGGCGTCAACATTTCGCCTCCATCGAAATGCAGCCGCCGCGGCTGGGATTCGGTCCCGCGACCCTCGGGTCAGCAGCCGTGTACCACCGCCGCTAGACCACCGTGTCGGGGCTCTAGAGGATTTAAGTTTTTTAGGCATTCAGTAAACGTGGATGCTCCTTTTAGACATAGAGTGATGGAAGACCTGTCTTTTTTATTATTATTTTCATTCATTTTTGGGAGTTAGAGTCACCCATTGTTTTAAGGCTTTTTTGTCATTTGTTTGAAAGTGAGACTAACAAGAGTTACTTTATTAAAATGCTTTACCATTTTCTCGTGCGCAACTTCTTGCATTCTTGTGAAATAGTGCATCCCGAGAGTTTTGAGAAAACTTCGTATGAAAAGTGAAAATGATCCCTGATGCAATTCAATGCACTGATGCAATGCACTGATGCTTTCCACCGACGCATTTCATCGCGTGATGCTTCGCAGTCGGTATTTGACAAATATCTGATGGTACATAACGAGTCTGTCTGTTTCGCACGATACTCCGGAACAACGTTCCATATGTCATCGCATGTAGAGCACACCATTAAGTGATGTCGCTACGGCAGATGTGACCTATAAAAAGAGAAAATCTCGCAGGCGCTGCTGACAGGTATTGGGGTTTTTAGAACTGGCAATGACGCTGCCAAATGTAGGTTTCATGCTGTCGCTGCATTACCTCCCGGCACATGCACTTTAGCTGAAACAGATCGTTCATAAATGACAACAGGGATTGCGAATTGTCTTTACTGCTGTCACAGGCAGTGGCCCCTAACAAGGGTTGCCCCAATTTCTTTATCGCTGAATTCAGTGCTTACGCGTGAAAGGAATGGGAGGGCTATGCTGACGCGTGCATATTCTCGAGTAATTCTAGCACCCAGCGATCAAGTTTCGGCACGGCAGTAACTTATTCTCAAGGATGAAATTTGCTTTAATCATTTATGAAGGCTCTCAAATTCGGTACAGGAATCAAGCATAGCTAATAATGCATCGCTGATGAGCATCGAAGAGCTCATTTATCGGTTTTCGCAATGCGCTCAAAGTGTAACGGTACCTGTCGAAACGTTGGAAGGATTTCTATCCGTATTGAAACTCTGTCCATTACCCTTACCGTAATCCACCACAGCCATCATCTTAGTGGAGGTTTTTCTGGAGGGCAGTTTAGGTACAAGTCGAATGGTGTTGTGTGCCTCGCCGAATTAAAATTTAATCCCTCTTAACACGTCCCGCCACACCATGCATCCACGTCCAGTTGGCTACTGTTAATAGAGATGGAAATAGTGTAGAAAATCGGGACACATGCTAGCTCGTGGTAAGGCGTCTTCTCTGGGGCAGAGAAGACGCCTTGCGACTGTTGTGAACCGTTGTGAAGCGGTTGTTGTGAATCGGTGCTCTATTTCAATCCCACTGAAAGGTAGTCTATTGAACCCAGACACATGGGGACGTGCTAAGACGAATTAACTCTGAATTTATTGCGGCTCGCAGTACCGTATAACGCGTCTTCCACAATCACAAAAAAAACCAAAAAAAAAAAACAAGAACCACCTTCACGGTGATGGTTTTCGTGGATTATGGAGGCGTGCAAAGGTGGGATTTTCAATAACGACAGGCGAGCAGCGAGCATTTCTGAAACGTGCATCCCGTCTTTTATGCTGGTGTCACACGGGCGCTTCGAAGGCCTTCGAACCGACAGTCCATCGACCCAAAAGTCAAGTTTGAGCTGCTACACGGTCGGGTTCGATGGTAGTCGGGTGGATGGTCTATCGAGCTCGATAGACTATCGGCATCTAGCCGATAGCGACACCTTTGGCAGGATTAGCGGGTCTGTTGTCATGAGAGCTATACTGTATTTTCCAGGCGTATTTTGCTGTTGATGATGTACCCGGATTCGTTCCAATTTGCAACTACGCAACGTATAACGAAGAGGATTACCGCGGGGTCACGAGGAATCCAGATCGTGTTCTCGTCATGGCTTACACCTCTGGAACGACTGGCCAGTCTAAAAGCGTTGAAATCACGGAAGAGCGATTCCTTCGAAAAGTCTGCGGAATGGAGTAAGCATCAAGAACGTTCATATTTAAATTCTTTTTTTAATTTTCGGCATGGAAACACGTGATCGTGATTTAAAAACTGTCATTGTAAATATTAAACAAGACGTACCACGCACTAGAAGATCCTTCTGAACTCGAAGGTACAATGGAAATCGATTTCAGTGAGGACCCTGTTACCAAATAACCCGTGCGGCCCTTACCTCCTGAAGGCCTAAACTCGATATATAAAATCCCCAACCATATGTTTCTGCAGAAGATTACCAAGTGAACATTTATGTTGAAGTGGCTCTCAACTTTATTGGAGGGAAAGCAGCACCATTCCATCTAGCTAGCTATAGCAGGAATATAGCTGTCAGATATATATGCAAGCGAACTAGCAAAGATGTGAAAGTGTTCCATGCAGCCCTCTTCCTGCAAGCATGCCTCCCTCAGCGCGAGAACCACAGCATGGTGACGCTGCTGGCGTTGAGTCCGCGCAATTAAATCTATTGTAAGGGTTACCATCCACGCATTTGTCTTCATCGCATGCCTGCACCGCATCCCGCAACCCCGCAGCACCGGTCTCTTGTAGACTTTCATGAGCCCAAGAGTTCCCACTGATGGTGTTGCCGACTAAGCGAATGTGACCCGTCGAGTCGTGTAAAAAGTGCATCTTTCTTTACAGCCTTGAATTGTTGTTTTCTTGATAGAGTCACTGGAATATACACTGCAAACGACGTCTGTCTGGCTTGCGAATACCTCACCATATACCTGTCATTTTCATTCAACTTCAAGTTCATATGCTGCGGCGCCCGCTTGGTCATCAGCGACAGGTACTGGTCGGTACATGAGTTCATTTCAACGGCCACAAGTCAAAAGGTAACCACCACGTGACAAACTGTCTAAACAGCGACCTTCCCTGTTTCTTTGTACGTAGGGTTTTTGGAACGTTAGATTGCTGCCAGTTAAAGTAGTCTTATTATTATTATTTTTGGTAAATATAGTACTACATCGTTGTTCTCTCTCTGTCTTGTACAACAGAACGTATCTACGCATTCACGAACGCACAGCGAAAGTTGTGTTTGTCTCTTTATCTCAAATACTGCGAGAACTTGTAGGCTAAGTAGGAAGTTAAAGAAAGCAACGAACGACGAACTTATATCCCAAGAGAGCAGCAGGACAGCTGTCATCTTGATGACATATTAACAGTACAAAATAAAATGGGTTAACGTGACAATATGACGATAAACTCCAATTCCACACATGACCAAGTTCTCTTCGTGGACCATCCAAATATGTACTTAACATTCGCATACCATTTTTCAATCGCATTTCAGCAATTGGTTCCTGCAGGACATGGACAGGTGTCCAGGAGGAACCGAATAAAACGCTCACGTTTTCCAAGACACTCGCTAAATGGCGTGACCTCGACAAACCTTCACTGTAAACTTTCAGACGCAGGTATTAGTCGGCGAGATAACTTAAAGGGCCACTAAACAGGCTCCTACTATTTTTTAAGCCGCCCAAACAAGCTAACTCAATCATAGAGAAGGTTGCGGCGATCACCATCTGCGAATATGACAGCGCTGCGCGCCACACAGACGCCGTATTTCAAAAAACAATTACCGCGCCTCTTTCCAGAGATTGACCAGTCGCCCTCGCATCTTAGGTGTCGTCACGTTCTACCGCGAACAACTTTGCGCAGTTGTACTCGTTGATTGGTCGGAACCAGGTCTATGTCAGATCCTGTGGCCATCCCACCGGCGTGAGCGCCGGAGCAACCGGAACTCCAGCGCAAGCGTCAATGACGTCAATTGCCACGTCATGTCACGTGTCAAAAGTGGGCGGAGTCTCGACGGTGCGCTGCGCCTACCCTCTCCTCGGCCGAGAAGGGTGGGGAGGCCGACCGAGAAAACGAAACCGACGCAAGCGGCCACTTAAACCCGTGTAACTTCTTTATTATTGCACCTATTCGCAAAATTCTTGAGGGAGCATGTTCACATCTCACAGGAGCGCAGTTATATCTTGAAAACAAATTTTGAACCTGGGGTTGTTTAGGGACCCTTCAAGCAACGGCGCCCACAACAGTGCTTTCTCACAGACGTACTATTAAGTAGCTCACACGTACTTTACTAAAATTTATCGCGTTTGGTCACTGGAAAGTTGCTCGCTCTTGCACGCATTCCAGGTCTCTCTCCTCATGACGACGCCATCGGTGCTGTATCTGTTGGCCAGTTCCGTCGCGGTTACGGGGACGAAGCTTCCTTCACTGAGCAAAGTGGTCAGTCTAGGCGCAACATTGCCAAAGAGCACTGCTGGGCTCGTGCTATCGACGCTGAAGCCTAAAGAATTCAGGAACGTCTACGGACTGTCGGAGGCGAGTGGAGTGGTCTGCTGTCCTCCAGTTGGCGAAACATGTTATGACAACGTGGGTTTTCCTGTTGCCGATACACAGGTCAAGGTAACGCCCTTGAATATCTTGCCATTGTTCTGTACAACTTAACAAAACACGTGGCGGTGCTAGTCGGTCAAACATGTTGCATGAAATATTCAGCGCTACTGTTAGATGTCTACAAGGCAGTAAAGCACCCATCCTTTTATTCAACTGCACTGTCCATGTCTAAGAGTAGCGCTGAATATTTCATGTTCTGTACAACTTTGTTGTAATCCATCTTACTTCTGAACTCCTCATTCGGTTTGAGGCGATTCAATGACATGGAGACATATGGGCTTCTTAGTGAATGACACATTCATGTGAGGCCCCAGAATCATGTCTTGTTTAATGACAAACATTGAGTGGGTAAGGAATCGACGTATGAAAGAAGTTTAGGCGCTGTATTCAGCTGCTTCAGAAAGCGATCTTCTCTACGAAGTTCGCGTACGAAAAAGATTATCATCTTGGATTTATCGGTTGTGTAAACAAAATAAAACATTAGCCCTGGCCCTGTAGGTGCTGTAGGCGAGTGTGCTCTTGTAATAGCTGTAGTAGACGTTCATATGTGCAAACTGGGAAGCGTGGTCGTCAGTGTTGTCGGGCCCCTATTCTTGGGCTCTGCTGGCGTGGGCTTTCTGGCTTGTCTGCAGTGTAGCAGTCATGTGACATTTATTAATTTGTGGAGTTTTATGTCCCAAGACCACAGTATGATTGAGCAGTTGTGTACGTCGCCCCTCTAAACAGAACAGACGAAGCTCGCAACTCCTTCGCGCTTTTATTGCCTTAATATCTACTTGTGACATGTGGATATGGGCCATGATGCCGTTGTAGTGGTGGCGGTGGAGTTTCTCACTCCCTTCCAACAAAATTCTCTAAAGATCCCGAGTTAAAATTCGCGCCAGCTATCTCACAAAGCAATTTTAGCCTTAGCTTGTGATTTGGTTCAGCGTATCGCGACCGTGCAGACTCACTTGTACGACTAACTCAAACTTTCCTCCCCTGTACCGGGTGACCTTAAGCATGCACTACTATTTACAGGGGCACCTAGGTGCAATGGTTCCTTTCGTGACGATTACATGAGTCGTATTTTATGCATATGTATGCGTTTAAGTGTCATCAAAAATAGTCTAAGACCTGTTCTAGATTCTCACGGCACCTAGTTTTGAGCTAGACCTCAAAATTTGCGCGCGAGTCACTTCTCATGAAGTGTTTCTGCAGCGCAGGCACTATTTCACATTCCCTGCATACCCTTTGCTCGACTTGCACTGCGTGCGGACTGTGTATTGTCTACGATTAAATGATACGCTATGACCAATTACACGTATCAATTTCGCCATCCGAAGAAAACGAACATTACATAGTTTGTTCAACACTGTGGCACATTACGATATGGTTTTCGTGCGTGTTCACTTGTTCTTGAATGAAGTTATGCAAAGCGATTACAAATGCGAGCAAACGACCCGCATAAGTCAATAGAATGCTTGTATTGTGGTACCCCAGATCACTGATCCGCAGTCCGGCAAAGCGCTGCCAGCTCTACAGCGTGGTGAAATAATGGTACGTTCGCCGAACATCATGATAGGCTACTACAATCATGGGCAACCAACCGGTGCCGCTGTCGACGATGATGGCTGGCTTCGCACTGGTGAGTACGCAAAATGCCGACTGGCCATGTTATATGCACATTTAGAGTACTGTTAGGGCTGTGTTTTAACTTAAACTGGCTGCACGAGTGTACTTGGTGTTGAAAGCTGCTGTCTTATATTTTGGCAAAGAAGTCATAGCTCCGCCCGGCTACACGATGTCATTATTGTAGCAAAGTTTTATCGTGAAATACACGATAAAATTTTGCTACAAAAATCGTGAAACACACGCTTTACACTCTTTATCGTGAAACACACGCCTTACACTCTGCAATTTGTATAGCGTAGTATAGTATACAACAAGCAGGCTAGTAACTTTATTTATGTGGCGATGACGGTGATGTAACGACCACACGGAGTCTAAATGTCCATGGCGTCATAGTTCTGTAGACGCGATAAAAGCTAAGTGCTGGCTGCACTGTATGTCAAAAAATGGAAGGCGGCCCTCCTTTCCGGGAAGGCAGGAATTTCTCACTCACGCATGATACCTGTTCAGAGACGCTGTTCGGGCCTCCCTGCTCTGACATTTTCTTCCAGGAATCCGGAGAGAAATTACGATCAACACGAATCGGATAAAATGGGATTTCACCCAATTATCCGATTGCGCACTCGAGAATGTGTGTGTGTGTGTGTGTGTGTGTGTGTGTGTGTGTGTGTGTGTGTGTGTGTGTGTGTGTGTGTGTGTGTGTGTGTGTGTGTGTGTGTGTGTGTGTGTGTGTGTGTGTGTGTAAGACGTCGCCTACGACGCGCAGTCCACATTGATTCGGCGCTTTTCACTCAGCCAACTGCAGGGCACTACTGTCATAGCGTCTACCCTATCGTACACTCAAGCGGCAGGTAAGGGCTTAATTCGCACCACACAGTAGTAAGGGCACCAAAGAGGCCGCTGTACCGCCTTTTTTTTTCTCTCTTTTTTTGTGTGTGACTTGCCATACACCAGGCGATTAAATCAACCGCAAATGTACGCTGAAGTCCTAGCTCTTCAAATATCTCCTTTGGTGGCAGCTGAGTACGTCACGAAACGGGGCCAAACAAAAACATAATAATCCTCTAGTTACTCTTAGTAAAAGTGACGTCACTTTCGAAGCGTTTCCGCGGTGGGGACAATACTGCTACGATGTCTCATTACTAGTGGCACGAACGGCGTCATGGATTCGACGTGTTACAGGGGACGTGGGTTACTACGACCACTCCGGCCGACTCTTCGTCACCGAAAGGCTGAAGAGCGTCATCAAGTGCTTGGACACCAAGGTGGAACCATTCGAAGTGGAGCAATGCATTCTCGAGTCTCGCCACGTTTCCGAAGTGGCCGTGCTGGGAGTGCCTCACGCTGTCCTCGGAGAAGCACCGGCCGCCATAGTTGTCCCGCGACAAGCGCTGAAGGAAGACGAGAAGCGGCACATCGCACAGCTGATCAAAGACCACGTGGCAGGTACTACGTGGCAAGCACGAGGTTCTGAAATATAGTCCGTTTCAGAAGTTCCGTGCAGCACTGTTAAAGCTACGGGCCTCATTGACCAATCCGGACGGCGAACACATGTTAAACGTGTCCTTCCGCGGCTTCTGATCGGCCAATGGCGGAAGCTGCACTGGCATATGCAGCCTTGGAAGTAGAAGGAAGTGGGGTCCCTATTGGCAGTAGCGACTCTTAGGTGCATGGCATTTCGTATCACTTCGGAAGAATTCTGCACTCGATGGCCTCATAGCCTTGGCTCTACTGCACGGAACTAGTGAAGCAGAGTATACACGAAGCCGTCTCCGATTACGACATGGTGCGCCATGCTAAGGTGCAAAATCTGAGACGCTTGCCTTGAAATGGGGTCCAGAAGCCCTGGAAATGTATTCGTTCCTTTACACAGAGCATAAGAAATTGCCATCCTTTCGAATAACAGGAAGGATGCAGTGAACAGTTCATTTTTACTAGTTGTATAGTGGGTCGTTATACTAGGGTCCTTAGCGACATTTTATAGAAGGGGGTAATGTTGATGTCCCTGTAGGTGCTCGATAACTCAAACCACATTATCGAAGCACTTGGGCATAGAGTTTCCCTTCATACATAAAATACAGTTGTAAGAGAAAGGCAGAGTGGCGCTACAACACGTTGTTTGTTCTCTCGAGATCAAATTTTAAGACAACACGTTGTTTGTCCTCTCGCGATCAATTTTAAGCAGACACTTAACATAACGTAAACATAACATGCAATTTTGCTTCCTTCGCGGTTTATTTCGCAGGTAGATTGGCCGTTTACAAGGGTCTACACGGCGGGATTGTCTTCGCTGACCAGCTGCCCAAGAACAAAAGAGGCAAAGTGCTGAAACGTCATCTGATGGCCGAGTTCGTTAAGCTTAAGAAAATGGGAATCTTCTATTGACCGCTCTAGAAAACGTACTGAGACACCTGTTGTCGTCAGCTGCAGCTGACGACAACATTCCATTCTAATCTTCAATTCCAATTTTATTTCCTTGGTAGGAGCAGAGAAGACAAAATATCTGTGATTACAGCTTCACAGAGGTCCTGCCCCCTATGGGAATACAGCAGGAGCAGAAGTACATAGATGTGTACATTACATAATGACACAATATAACTGGTTATAAATATGAATACATGAATACAGAAAAGGATGCGCGCTTGTGTTCATGTTCAAGACAATTTTGGTACACAATTCAGCACTTTATTCTTACAATATATCAGCGCATGAAAAACTTTGGAAATAAGTAAATAAGAAAAACATAACTTCCAGGTATACTCCTATATGCATGAAGACTTCTATTGGCAGTACATTATGATGAAGTTCCTGGCATAGGCAAGTAATATCAAAGTTATCTTCATTTAACACATTCGGCAAGGATGGTAAAGAGTAGCATACGGATTGTTTGTCGTAATTCGTTCGCGGTATTGGAACAATAAACATTTTTTTGCGCCTTGTTAGTCTTGTGCGCGCATTTTCCCGTAATTAAGACAAAGAAATAATTAGATCATGGCTATTCTTTAAGAAGTCTTTGTAATTTAAAAGCAGTCTACAGTTGTGTAATGAAAACACGGGCAAAATACCGTATTTTATAAAAAGGCTAGCACTGTGAGACAAATATCGCACATTCGCGATGCAACGGACAGCCTTTTTCTGGAGTAAGCCTGCTTTAGACAGACTGGTGGCGTCGGTCGTACACCAGACGGTGCTACAATACTGTAAAATTGAAAGTACTAGTGAATTATACAAGGGTCATTTTAACTTTGACCGGGAGCCCCGTCACGGTGGTCTAGTGGTTATGGCACTCGGCTGCTGATCCGAAGGTCGCGGGATCGAATCCCGGCCGCGGCGGCTGCATTTCGATGGAGGCGAAATGTTGAGGCCCGTGTGCTGTGCGATGTCAGTGCACGTTAAAGAACCGAAAGTGGTCGAAATTTCCGGAGACCTCCATTAAGGCGTCCGTCATAATCAGAGATGGTTTTGGGACGTTAAACCCCATATTAACAACAAGTTGCCTGATACTGGTGCAGCTCCGCTACATATGTGTGGCGAAAATCAATTCTGAATTATGGTGCGCCCTGGCCATGCGCAAACCCATCGATCATAATCTTTGGCGCATTCTCCTGTCACATAATATTTTCTTTGATTCCATTTAAGGATTTCGTCTAAATGGTTTTTAGTAATATTGTTATTGATATTAGACTATACTCGTTTAAATTGGTTTCGAAAGTTGTAGGATAAGTTACAGATTTCTAAAATAAACTTTTTCGCCTAATCTTTGGCCCGCCCCTGAACTGGGTCTAACGCAAATATTCTTAGGATCATCGTGAGCATCACATTCAGCTGTCACAGGATGCGCCGGCTTCATGGCCGATCCCCCGTAGTGGGCAAGAGCCAAATATCAAGCAAAAAAGAAAGAAAGGATGCGTCAGCTCTGACCGCCATTTTGTCAAGCGACTGCGCTGATCACGAGAGAGCCGAGGTCACGGACAGCGAAGACCCGAGATGTCGGAGTTTGATTACGACAGCATCGACTGCCCCAAATTTCTTGACTTCGCGAAAGCGACTTCTCCACGGGGAAGCGGCGCCGACGAATCGTATTTTGAGAGGCACGAGGAGAGCCCCGCCGGGGGAATCGCGCTCCGAAAGCCGGCTGCAGTCGTCCTTGCCGCAAGCACACAGCCGAAGTCCGCCATGAACACGGCCTGCGCTCTACAAGACGTCAAAGAACAGACATCCTCGCAAGCCTCAACATCAGCTTGCCCACCCGCCGCACCAGCCGGCGTGCACAAACCCAGTCCTGTTCCATTACTCACAAAGGCCCTTCCCAAGCAAGGAAAAGAAAACACGGCAGCAGCGCCTGCTCCACCCGCTTGGCGCTCAACATTCGCTACTCGTTCGCACGCTTCCGATCCCCAGTCGGGAACTGCATCGCTTCTGCGCAAGTTTTGTGGCTTGCGAGTCGATGCAGGGAACACGGCCGGCAAGCAAGCGATCAAGCAAGCCAGCGGCCAGCCATGCAAGCTGACCAATGTCGACAACAAGAAAGGCGCCTCTAGTGGCTTGCCTCGTGCCATGGGAGCCTGTGCAGGGAACACAGACAAACAAGCGATCAAGCAAGTGAGCAGCCAGCCAGGCAGGGCGATAAAAAAAGTCGACAACAAGAAAGGCACCGCTAGCAGCCTCCCTCGCGCCATGCCTGGAAGGCCGGGTAGGCCACTTGGCACACGGGACACAAATGTCGTTCCCTGCCACACAACCACAACGAAGCAGCCTGTTCCTCCCAGTGTAAAGAAGACTTTTCAGCCCGTCACTGCGCCAGCGCTTCGCACCCAGCCTGGCCCCATCGCTGGGCCGTGGCGGCTCCCCGGTGTCCAGGCCACGAGGCTTCAACACGCAGGACCACGACCGGGATATGCAACGAGCGCATCAGTGGCGAAACCGAGCAAAGGGTGCAGCAAGGAAGTGAAGAAGTGAGACCCAGCAACGGTATCGCAGCGATGTGAAGATCACTGGATGTCACCTGTCCTGGATTCACTGCTCTCTTCGCATGACGAAGATGAATGCCTTCTGGTTGCACCTTTCCCATGCCTCGTGTTTGGCTCGGCTTTTGTAAAGAGGACTGAAATAAAGTGGCCTTCGTTTGCATGCAGCTGCATTCGCGTTAGTGCTGACGCTGGCCTATTCAGGAAGGTAGCCTCATATACGAGAATTTTTTTAGCTATAGTAAGATTGATTTCTGGGGTTGTACTTGCCAAAACCACGATATGACTATGAGGGTCGCTGCATTAGAGATCTCCGGAAATTTCGACCATCTAGGATTATTTAACGTGCACTGACATCGCACAGTACACGGGCCTCAACATTTCGCCTCCATAGAAATGCAGCCGCCGCGGCCGGGATTCCATCCCGCGACCTTCGGATCAGCAGCCGAGTGTCATTGCTACTAGACTACCATGGCGGGGCCAGCTCCAATAAGAATGGTTATGTTCGCTGGCCTTATTCGCAAGAGAAAATTTCTGCCTTTTTTTTTCAGTGGAATAGTTTATCAGCCAACAGGGAAATATTTCCAGTGAGGCTCACCGAATCGATCACGACGCCTTCTGAGAATGCTCTATTCCCGGAGCGACTACAATTTCGATACCTCTCTCTAGTGTGCTTACTAGGGAACTGTGACTTGCATTTAAATTAGATGGTATATTCCTTATAGCACAAGCGTCGCTGAACGGTTCAATAATGCCCATTCTCGCTGTAAGCGGCGCACGTAGCTGCGACTGGGCAGAAAATGTTCCATTCGTAGAGATATCGAAACAATAACTTTTCGAAGATAATTTTCCGGAACAGGACTTTTCGAAGATTCTTTTCGGCATAGCGAACTCATACTAACATTAACAGTCATTCTATCGCTTGGGGGCACGGCACTGGATACTGTGGCAGAAACATGTTTCTTACTATGTGCAATTCCACTAAAAACAAAATAATTACCTTGTTGGATAAAAAAAAGCTTATATGTGAACTATGTCAGTGACTCAATGTCCAAATTATATTAGCTCAATATTAACTGCATCTTTCACCTCAAATATACGTCTTACTATTTTTTGTTATTAGACTAAAGTATTATAAAATTAATCTGGACAGCGAAAAATTCCAAGGAGTCTTTGGTTACCAAAGACAAGTCTTTGATAACCGAGTGGAACACGAGGCCAGATGTTTCGAACTTACGTACCATTGGCAGTCGGGCGTCACTTGAACGCTATTTGACATAGGCGTTTTGCTAGGTTATGCTGATGACCTTGACTACTATTATGTTCCTTTAGGCTTTCCTTCGGTTAGCATGCAAGCCATAAGCCGTTTCAACGGTTTTAACTGTTAAGGCTTCTTTTTGGCTGAGTCACGCTCATCGCTATCACTTCTACCAGCTATCCGATACTGTTCCTTTCCCTGATGCCCACGTCCTAACCCCTTTCACGGGTATTTAGGTGTGAATCTTATTTTGCTGGGTCATTGTCATGTTTATAGGCCATGACCACCAATAAGTGTTCTGCAATCTTCCGCTATTGATCTCTTCACTCAGAACCCACATCCGAACCCATCCCGCCAGCTTTTAAGTGTTAAACTAGCTTCCGTTTTGTCACGTTAACTGCGTTATGCTCATCACTATGAGTTCGCAAAGCTGCCTTACACTTCCCGCATGCGACTACTAGAATATTATAATTCTTCGTGGACATCTGGCGAAGTTCCAACGGAATGGAAGCTGGCGAAAATTGTGCCAATTTTGAAACCCGGTAAGCAGCCAACAAGTTATGCATCTTACCGACCCATCGCCCTACTGAGCTGTGTAGGCAAGCTCATGGAACGCATGATATATAAAAGAATGGCATGGTTTCTCGAAAGCCGCAATGCGTTTCCTGAGGAAATGAACGGATTCCGTCGAAACAGGTCCGCCATCGACAATGTCATCGTCCTCGTCTCTTCCCTTGAAGAGCACCTTCGTACTGGGCACATCCCAACAGCTGTCTTCCTTGACATCAAGGCAGCTTTTGATTCTGTTTTTCACCATGCCATTCTCACAGCTATGGCCAGTCTTGGCTTTGGAGGTAGGCTATACAAGTGGATTGACAACTATTTAAGAGAGCGGAAAATATTTATGGCTACTCCGCATGGCCCTACGCTATCTTATACTGTGGAGAAGGGTGTACCCCAAGGTGCTGTGCTTAGCCCGCTCTTATTCAACCTTACCTTGATACATATCACAAGGAACCTGCCGCGAGGAGTACACATCACCGTTTACGCCGATGACATATGCATCTGGAGCGCGTCACGTTCGCGCTATATCACCCAACAACGGCTTCAAAAGGCATTACTCAACCTGTCGAAATATTTGGCTCTCCGTGGTCTTCATCTTTCGCCAGAAAAGAGTACTGCCATGGCTTTTACGAGAAAGAAAATGACCAAATATCCGCTCCTTCTCGGCGGACGGCCACTGGCATATGTGCGCTCTCAACAATTCCTTGGAATTGTGGTAGACCGAAATCTCTCTTGGTCACCTCAGGTGAAGAAACTAAGAGCAAGAATGGCTGCAGCATCTCAAGTATTCAAGTTCATGGCGGGAACAAGATGGGGCTGCAACTGCCGCTCAATGGTTCTGCTTGAAAAAGCGTACGTTGAAGGCACATTGCGCTATTGCCTACCGCTACTCCACAAATTATCACCAGCGAATAAGAAATTCCTGGAAGCTGCGCGAAACAACTGCCTGAGAATCTGTTTGGGCCTCCCGCAAGGGTCATCAGCCTCTGGAACAATAGCGGGCTGTCTCTCATTAGAGGTCCTTGCCACGCAAGAAACCATGCGGACACATCTTCGACATGCCCTGCAAGGGAAGAAACATCTTTTGTATCGCGCCCACATAACCTACAGTAAGTCTGGCTTTGGTGAAGCTGTGCAAATGCTGAAACTCCCTTTTATCAACCAGCCACAGCGCCTACTGCCTACCACCTTTCCTCCCTGGACACTTTCGCCGCTAAATATTATCCGGTTTGTACCTGGCATAAACGAAGCAAAGAGGCGCCTGCCACAGGTCGCGCTGTTGCAGGCTACTCTCCTCTACTTAGCCGAGAAATATCCCCATCACACGCATATTTACACTGATGCTTCAACGACTCGAGAAGCTTCTTCCTGTGGCCTTTATGTGCCTTCGACAGGAGAAATGCGTTCCTATCGGCTGCAACGGAAAACATCTTCCATGACAGCGGAACTTCATGGCATTAAGGAAGCTATCCAGTATATCGTGCGCCAAAAGCCCGGCCGATGGGCAATTTTTACCGACTCCAAAGGAGCGCTGCAAACATTGTACAACCACCTGAAGAAAACCAATCATCAACCCGTTTCTGCCGACATTGCCTATTTACATCACCTGGCTTTTACTGCAGGACACTGCATTACATTTCAGTGGATACCAGCTCACTGCGGCATTCTGCCCAACTAAAAAGCCGACGAAGCAGCACGTAACGGTCTGCGATATCAAAACTATAAACGAATCTATTTCACCAAATCTGATGCTTCCCAAATGGCTAAACGATTCGCCTACGAAGAAAGAAACCGGCTATGGAAGTTACCGACACATCATCACCCTTTCTTATACTCAGTCGACCCAGATCTCAAATCAAAATTACACTTCAACATCCCTCGGCATCTGGAAACATTGTATCATCGACTACGGCTGAACATTGCATATTCCAACGATCTACGGTACCGCTTCCATCAGGAGACAAGCCCATACTGCAGCAACTGTGGCTCTACTGAAACCCTAGAGCATATTTTGTTTGAGTGCCGAGCGTACAATGATGAGCGTGCGCTCTATGAACATTGCATGCAGTCAATTACGCAGCTCCCTTTATCACCTCAATGTGTTTTAGGCCCTCTAGCTTGCCCCACACAACAGAGACGTGCGATGGACTTTTTATTTACATACTTAAATAGTATAGGTCAACTCGATAGACTTTAATCTCCGTCGTCACCATCACTCACTCATCATGCAACACATCCTATCACATCACTGCGGGTTGGTGCAAACGTTGAATATCTTTGGACGCAATTAGGCATCACAGTCAAAGACACAAAGCCCGATTTTTCTTTCTCTTTTCTTTTTCACTCTATCTTGTACTTCTTTCTAGTCGTCTTTCTCTCCCCAAACTCCTTCCCCACGCAGAGTAGCATGTCAGCGATATTTCAACGCCGGCTAAATTCTCTGCCTTTCAATAAAGAGCTCTCTCTCTCTCTCTCTCTCTCTCTCTTCGTTCACTTAAACGCTATCCTATACCCATCCACCGATACTTGAATCTTGAATATCAAGATTAACCCCCGTATGCAGAGATGTAACTTGCATCGCGCATGGACTTGACTTGCGGAAGTCGGCCCGAAGCACGAAGCGGACTTGAAACCGTCCAAGTCTGCTTTCGCGTTTCATAGACGCTCGACCTGACCAGACCTGACTTACTTGAGCAAGTCAAGGCCGTGCTTCAATGCAAGCGCGTGTTGCTCGTCTGTGTTCGAGGTTAATAATAAATTCATTAGCGTAAGACACGTTGTACGGCAAAAAAGTACGCCTTCTTCGAAATATTAGTCAGCGCACACACGCTGAAGTGTGCTTTGGGTCAAGTTATTGCATTCCGCGACGGGCTGCTGCTGTGATGTACAGTGTTGCTTGCTGAAATAGGCCATAATCCGCGGGTTTCAGGGAGGTCTCCAAGAGCTGCACAACCTTCCTTGTTTCGGTTTTCGCTTCTCTTTACCTAAAGGTCTTGTTTCGCGTGTGTATAATTGCCCATACAGAAGGCAAAGGATTGGTGTGCGTTCATGGTGCCTTTCAACGGCTCTTGCTCTAGATTGTTCCAAGGCGCTCGTGAGTCGTCTGGGCTGACACCTTGATGTGATATGCCGGTGCGATCGCATATGATCGGTTTTTGAAGGAGTTCGCCTTTCTTTCTCCCGTAGGCACTCCAAAAGAATTGCAGCTGCCCTTGTTATAATCCGACTACGCGACCCTTTCAAGAAAAGACCAAGATAGACGAACGCGCTAGGTCGGAATGTTAGCAAAAAAAAAAAGAAAAGAAAAGAACGAACAAAAAGTGATAAACGCGCTCCGAACGACGAGTACGGGCTACGTGGGTCCCCCTGTCCAGTCTCGCATGTTTTACGCTGCCCGCAAGAAGAGCAGAAGGAAAGTACACGTGCAGACAGTCTGCTTTACGTGAAACATTCCACGTAGACAACAAAAGGACTAGAGTGTGCATGCCATCGTCTAGTAAATCAGGTTTCGGAGCCCGCGTGCCGGCCACCGCGCTTCGTTTGGAATGATACTGCTGTCATGTCAACAGGACTTGACGCTGAAACGTTGCAGCCGTGTGCGATGTCGTCTCAAGAGAACGCATACAACCAAAGGCGGCACCCGGTTTTACAAAACATGAAAAGAGCCTGCTGACCGTACTCGTGAACGACTACGGGCACACCATGGAATGCCACGTTCTTTGAAACATATAAAGCATAACCACGTACGGTATCACGCGGCACGGTAACCGACAATAGGAAGAAATGTTAGGATAAGTTAAAAGAAAGCGGCATAAGGAAGCTGCAACAGAAAAGTGATATCACAGCAAAATTGCTAAGCGCACATTACTGGCTCATTCGGGCCGCTTTTATATTTTCTCGTTGGATTACTGCGTGACAAGTTCGGCATGCTGAACGTTAATACAGTCATGAGCGCCAACAGTGATTGGAAACAACGAAATTGGCTCGTAATCACGCTTTCAGCGAAGCGTGTTTCTTACCTTGAGGATTGTTTACACTGCAAGAAAACGGTTGACAAACCGATCCCTCGAGGTGAAAGAATCGCTAAACATACATGAGCAGCACTTCCGCGTCGTCACCATCACTTTATTGCACGCGTGTGTGCAGTCGAGGCATCCGGTTACACAAAGTAATTCGGCCACTTCATGAAAATCCCGTGTCATTTTAGGAGATCTCGCAAACTGCAGGTAGCACACCAAAATCCAGCACAGCGGCTTCGCAGTGAGCAGGGTCATTTTTCCAAACGCACGACACACATGTTCACGGAGGAATCCGCACGAGACCATCGGCGACTGTTTGAAGCGTACTGGTGCCGTGAAACCACACAGCCGGTAACTGCAGCGTCCAAGGCACAGGCTGTTTTCCGGAGTAGTCCTCGCTTTCTCGGCGAGGCATCGTACCCAGAAGCTGTCGCCCGGCGTTTTCGTGCACATGTGGCGAGCGAGGTATTGTTCGTCGTACAGCGTCCCCTAGCTAGCTCGGTCACGCAGGGGTGGCGGAGGAATTTTCGACTCGCGATGCGCTTCTGAAAATGCTGCATCCACGGTGTGACAAGCAAATTCACGAACAGGTAACCTCCGCGCTTGACTTCCGTACGGGGAGCGGCCATGTTGGAATGAAGCACGAAGTCAGTTTCAAGCTAGCCCCTGAGCAGACTTGAAATGAGAGCGGACTTCGGCCCGTCCAAGTCCTCCGCAAGTCACCCGCAAGTGAAGTACGATTTATGACATGCGGCGAAGCGTTCTTGAGACTGGCGCAAGTCAAGTTCGAGCCAAGTTACATCTCTGCATACGGGGGTACAGTAGCGAATGAGGTTCGACTGGTTTCGTCGAAGCTCATAATGCCTTCGACTAGTGTACACATTGCACATTTTTGTTTTTGTTTTTTCCTCCTTCCTTCTCTTCGTCCCATCGCCGGCTGTCGGCAAAGACCTATTGTGGTTCTGTTTAGGAAAGGACGCTATCTTCTCCAACTTGGGGGACCACAACTAAGCTTCCGCGGGGGTAGGGGAAAGGGAGCGAAATGGTAGAAAGGACAGAAAAATAGGGCTCCGGAAATTTTGGCCACCTGGGGTTCTTCAAGTACACTGACAACGCACAGTACACGGGCCTCTGGCATTTTTGCCGCTCTTCTCTCTTTCATCTTCCTATTCCCCTTTCCACATCTCCCAGTGCAGGGTAGCTAACCGGGCGCTTTCTGGTTAACCTCCCTGCCTTTCTATTTCTTTACTCTGACGACCGCGGCGGACCTGCTTCACGCGTTTCTGTACGTTCACCTTATTCTCCGATGGAACGTCGTGTTCAGTGTCGACAGTCTCAGGTCGCGACAAGACGGCTCAGTCGTACTCGTCTTGCGAGCGTCCCTGGACGAGGCACCCGGCATAAGGCAGCTGGAGCTGATGGAACCGTACGAAGCCAGAGCCTATTTCGACACTCTGGTTGGGGCTTTCGCGGACAACGAGAACGAAGGCGGTGAGCTCGTCAGTTTCGAGGAAACGAACACAGTCGAAAAGGCATTAATCGGGACTCTCGTTCGAGGTCTGTACAACACCACCAGCCGGGCACGGACCGTCAGCCCGACCGTGCCGAGACCGTGTTCGAGACCGTGCCGAATCTTACGCGTGCGCGTTGGAGCTCCACACTGGCCTCCGTGGGCGTCGCCGAAGACACGCATCTCGTCACAACCCACCCTCTGTACGTGGCGCTTTTCTTTTCCCTCTGGCTGTACTGGCGCGAATCGCTGCTCCACCTGTTCCTGTCCTGGTACACCGTCCAGATGGCCGCCCTATACGCGAGTCGGACACTCATCAAAAACTTTTACGGCAGCGAGGAGTCGGCAATGCTGAAACACAGTGCGTTCTGCTTTAACAAGGCCTACCAGCTGTAGGGAAGTGCCGCCTTCACCACGTACACGGACTACATGTTAATCGGTGACACTCGCAAGCAGGCCGAGGAGCTGCTGTGAGACGTGCGCGCTGCCTTCTTGAAATTTCTACAGCGCTGGCCGACGAAATACACTCGAGTACGGCGGCCATGCTTGCCATCCATGAAGATGACTTCATCGCCAGCGCTTTTACTGTGCTTACGCGGTTGGGAGAGGCGGTAAATGATGTCGTCACTATCCAGTGTGTCAGGGGTAGTAAACGTTGCTACACGCGCACGTGACGGGTTAGTAAACGTTACTGCCTCCACTGGCAGTGCTATATTATGCCGCAAGTGTGCTATAGCAGGTTTACCCCAAATTGAGACAAACTGTAATTCACTTGATTGCGTTGGAATGAGCTTCTCGTGCAACGTCGTGGCATACGCATACCGGAAACAGTAATATGTATGAATCTGGATCCAAAACGTTGATTACCTATGTGAATCCATGTCTGTTCGCCGGTACATGCGCATCCTTAAATATGGCGATAAATGGCCTTAACGTCGCTATTAGTGTATGTGTCGCGTGGAAGCTTTGATCTTCTGTGTGCGGTAGTGTACGCCATAGTTTCTGGTTCGAACATGTTTCTATCTAATAGGACTTTTTGCGGCCTAGTTGGTGCATACTGACGAAAATTGTTTATCGCAAGCAAAAAACGGAGCACACGAGACACACAAGGGACAAGCGCTTGTCCCTTGTGTAGCTCTCTCGTGTGCTCCGTTTTTTGCTTGCGATAAACAATTTTCGTCAGTATGTTTCTATCTAAACTGTCACCTAAACATTTCTATGTACAGCGTCTTCACCCCATTAATTGCATGAAGTAATTAGTACCACTGATTGTCGCAAGACAATGTCATGCCACTTAAATCTTTTAACTAATTCTTTTGTAATAGAATAGACTTGATGTGGTAACGTAAAGAGCATATATACACCACATCAACATAAGCCCGATCAACGACTACCATGGTAGTAATGTTACCAACCTTGATTACTACCGTTGCCAATAGGTAGTCACTGCACGTAGTAAATGACATCGCAGTAATATTTCTACCTTGTCGTTTACTACCTGCAATGACTAGTTATGTGCTGAATGTTGTGACAGGCACTCACAACCTCAAAGTTAGTAAGTGGCTCTACCTTATTTTGAGAGACAGTGTACGATTGAAAACATCCTCTGCGACAGTAGGTATGCTCTGACCACCCATCAGATGCTGAAAAGATGCGTCCCCGTACATCTGCAACAAAAGTAACTACATGTATGTGCTGGGTCGACACTCTCAGCATTGTTAGAAAACGTTGCATGGCATAGTTAATCAGCAGGCAGGCACTTTCACTTGCAGCTTGACCTTGCGGGGAACAACAACATTGCCTTGATGTGGGGGATAACTTGGATTTTTTTCAAAGCTGCAGTTTTAACTCTCCGGGCCTTGTGGTAAGCGTGCTTCAACAGCACAGAGCTGCGCTTTGCACCAGGCTTATGTATTCTTAGTTGCAGTGTAACCTTGGTAATTATTTTTTTAAATTTATTTCTTAGGATGACGAAACATTGTTTGGCCTGACACCCGAATAATCCCACTCAGCCCTTCAGGTATAAGCAGAGTTTTCGGGGCCGGAACCAGAGAGAGAGAGAGAGGGAGAAATAAGGAAGGGAAGGCAGGGATGTTAACCAGTCAGGAGTCCGCTTTGCTACCCTACACTGGGGGATGGGAAAAGGGGAAGAAAAGTAAAGAGAAAGAGAGAGGGGGAATGCCTACAGGGCAGTCCTATATAATATCATAGGCGCTCGGTAAGGCCAGATGTTTTTAGAAAGCCCATAAGCGCTTTCATTACCTTCTGAGCCGTTGGTCTGTGAGGACGGGCCAGAACCAGGACTGCCATTTCATCTTCCAGCAGAGCTCCGGCAAAGTGGAAAGTTTAATTTTCGGGAGCAGCGTCGTATGTTTTGACAGATGACCTGTAGTTAACCGTTATGATTCCTTTTCGACCACCTGAGCTTGTTGAACGTGCACTTAGGATACGAAGAGAAACTATCTTACATTCCACTTTCGCTGGAATTCGGTAGCGGTGTCACGAGGTCGAATCTTCGGCCTGGTGCTCATCAGCACATCGCCAACGCCGGTAAACCAGCGCTGTGGGTGGTGTGATTATTTGTATAGCTATAAGCCACAACCCAAATTTCTTTATTCTTAGCGTACGGACAAACGTGTCCGCCGATCAAGAGAGCGCAATCTTCTTTTCCTTGCACCATCCGCGTATCACTTTGCTGATGGACTCGGCCTGCGAGTGACTCTCCGACTTGAGCATCTCCACAATCTCCCGCAGACTTTCCCTGCATTGAAGAAAAAGATTGCTTTTCGTAGTTCTGCTCGAAAAATCCAGAAACAGAAAAAGGAATTAATTTGCCAACAGAGAAAACCGCACAGCAACGGCTGCAGCTTCGCACTTTAACTAAGGACAGAAAGGTAGGTAGGGGCTGATAGATCAGGTATAAGCTTAAACTCCAATGGCTATATTTGAAAAGTCACACGCCACGTTACAAAGTGCTAGACTGCTTATCTGTTTGCAGCGGATACATTCTCATATAGACATAGCCATGGAAGAGATCGCGATGGCTCTGCGCGCGAGACGTCGACGTTGACGTTAAGGCCGACGAACAAGGCCCCACAGAGCGCAAAAAGAAAACACACCCGACACGTCATCTGCAGTCACTTCTGACCATTGTGGTCTCCACCCCTAACAACGCTGCATTATTAAGAGACTTAAAATGGCCTAAACAGTTTTACTCTACTGCATGCGTACAAAGCAGGCGTAAACTTCAATATGGCGATACAAAACACGAATTCGGCACAACACCACCTTGCGTGCACCGTCTTGTTCTCAGCGACATCGACCATCAGTTAGTGGAATGACCTGAATTGAGCGCGGAACGTAGAATATTATCAGGCATGAAAAAACACAAAACGGTCCCACACGTAAGAGCAAACGGTGTGCGACAGTATTCTAGTTCAATGAGAATGTTGACGACGTCACTCGTAAGGGCTTTCAACTTGCTAAACAGACCCCTGGAAATGAATACAGCTTAATGATATTGAGCTGAAGCAATGTACATTCTGAAGCAGTGCACTGCGAAATTTGTAACCTATAATGTGATACCAAGTACAGCTAGCGTATCCAAGCTAGAAGAGAAGCTCACGGGAATATGGAGGCTTACATCAATGAGCAGATCGCTAAAAGGTATGAAGGACCGGGAATGTCTTTGGAGCCAACGTTTCGACAAGCCCACTTGTCGAAACGTTGGCTTCATCAGGACGTCCTGACGAAGACAAGTGTTTTGTCAAAACGTTGGCTTCAGCGACATTCCTTGTTCTCCATCGTTTTTAGCGATCTGTTCATCGATTCAGGTGCAGCATATGTCCATCTTGAGCTGAGAGTCGGTTCGTAACCACGGATTCCAGCGCTTCTGTTTCAGCACTGTGGAACGGCAGTGACTTTGGCATTTTCCTTGGAACACAACATGTTAATCTTATCCTCCAGCAAAAAAAGGAAAAAAAAAATCAGCTGTCAGCCTTCTTTAGGTCGCATTTAAAAAGCAAGTTTATTGTTTCACTGCGATGCCACAGTGTACCATACTCACGGTTCTTCCCTGCCGGCAATCACCTTCTGGAAGGTTCCCACGCACGCTCCTCTCTTTCCCTCCCAGTATTCCGGATTGGCGTCCATCTTTTCCAGCAGATCGAAGCCACGTGCAGCGTACAGGAAGTGACCCATCTGCGTGCGATGAGAGCGTTTTTAATTTTCTACACACGAATTGTGCAAAGGGCTATTTCAAGAACACATTAGAAGACATCTTATTTGTTATCACGTGAAAGATACTATCTATGACTTCCTGCACTTACTACACATATCAACTGCCTCGATTACTCCTTCATTGCTTAAACTGTGAGATATTGGAATAAAGTAAGCGATAATTCTGTAAGGCAAGGCTCATTAGCGCAGTTTGAAGCACATTTTTCATGGTGAACATTTTCCGTGTGCACTTTGATACTTTTGTTCGAATATGCGATCTCAAAATAGCTGTACTGACGTTGTTTGATTTTTTTTTTTGGGGGGGGGGGGGGGGGGCGGGGGCATTTTAAGCGCTTATCTTAAGGCAGTTCACCTTTTTGTATGTATTTTCTTGTGTACATGGACGTGTACAACGCATCGAAGACCCTGCATAAGATTGCAATATTTATAAATAAATCAAATAGACAGTAAAACAAGAATTGTGCGAGCAATTATGTGAAGTTGGGACAATATCGGAGCACTCCCTATACCTGGGCTGTATAAAACAAGGTGTGCGCTTGCTTTGTGAACAGAGTTATATGGGCAGCTCAATTCACGTTCTAAGCCGAGCCTCACTCAACACGACACAACACAATCGTCGCAGGCACATACACCGTCCTTTCCAATGGCGCCAGAACGACAGCTAAGAATTCGACGATATGATGCCGCCAGATTTGTCTCTGGCTACATTGTAACAACACACCAAACTGGTGATGTCTGGTCTTGTGTTTCAGAGGCCACTACAGGGAATACTTCGCAGCGCACGAAGACTTCGTTCAGTGAGTCGTAAACTCCATCTGGTTAACATGACTGTGCTTTTACTGTAATGCTGTGGCTGATACGGCAAATTTGGGGAAGTTACCAATGCCTGCAGATTCTTTTGTGCTTTCCTTGCGTCCACGAGATGCAAAATTGCAAAAGAATTTAACTCCGGCCATTTTCTGCGCCCAAATAACGACATAAACGTGATTCACACAGTACTGAGAGAGAACATATTGAACAAAACGGACAAGTTGCCGAGCCAGTTCGTTCATTACTTGAGGCAATAGGTGAATAAGCAGTGACCATATTGATTTCTAACAACCCGTAGTTATTCATTCAGGGTTCTTCCCAACAAACTTTGAGCGGTGGCTATTTTGCGAGAGGAAAAACACTGTGTAATGGGGGGAGGGGGTGTCGGGAGATCGTATACGTTCCGCGCTGAAAACTGAAAGCGTTAAGAAAAACTTAAACAAGTGTTATGAGCATTTCTGTTCGTGAGCTTCTGGCAGCTATTGCGCGCGTGTATGCGTCAGCTGCAATGCGCAAACACGTTGATCATGATATTCGAACATAAAAACTGGAACCGAGGATGCTTGTGCTCACACGTTCGAAGTAGAGTAAGCGATGTTTTGAGTCCAGAAGGCCATCTTTCAGACACATCTCTAGGTAACCAAATGTTGCTGGGCAGGTACGCAAGGCACGCTGGGCGTTGAGCGCGCACAGTTGCTCTTTTTTGCATCCTCAGGCGCGCATTGAAAATATCTAAGTGGTCAGTCGTAGTGGTGGGTTGTTCAAAAGTGCTGGGCATTGAGCGAGAGCAGTGGGCGGCGAAGGTGAGTGGTGGGCAACACTTCCACTGCCGCCCACCATGTGAGAAACCTGATTTTTGTGTATGTAAATTTCGCTATCGTCTCGTCATTTAGCCCCTATCGTAGCGCGCTCACCGCATGTAACCCGTTACTTCGAGCTCATCAGCTCAACGATGGGTGCCATTGGGCTGCTGAGCTTGAGGCCGAGTTTTTGTCGAACTTCATAACATCTACTGAGCTTGGGACAGAGATCTTGCGGAGCTTGCGTTCTGCTGAGCTTGGGACCGTAATGTCGCGGAGCTTGGATTTGGCTGTCCTTGAGGCCGAGATCTTGCCGAACCTGAGTGCTGCTGAGGTTGGAGTCCAGATCTTGCCAAGCGTGAGTTCTACTGAGCTTGGAGGCAAGATCTTGGCAAGCTTCAGTTCTGATCTTTGGCCGAGTTCTTGCCAAGCTTGAGAACTGCAGAGTTTTAGGCCGAGATCTTCCCGAGTTATGCTGGGCATGGGGCCGAAGGCTTGCCGAGCTGAGCCCGGCATGGGGCCAAAGGCTTGCCGAGCTGAGCCCGGCAAGATTTGCCGCAATTGAAGCCAAGACGTTTGAGCGCGCTGTCAAAGTTGGCCCTACACAGCGCTCATAAATTCTAGAGAAACCCATAAAATTCAGAGCTGCTCCACTTTGTGAGGATGGATAACCAAAGAAGCTTTCATAAAACCAGGCCCAATCGGCCAACGTGGTGTTACCTTGAACGATTTAGCCATATACTACATGAAATCATTGATAGCAACACAACTAAATGCATTAACCGTTCATGTCAACTAGGGCACTTTTCACTTATATTAATAAACATCTTATTCACTTAATGCTCGCTTCATTAAAGTCAATCCACCTTCGTTCCGTTTAACGTACTTTTGATTCACCTTCATGCGGACTTTTACAGCGATGAGATCACAACAACGTTCGTTTTTGCGCCGTAGTTGTCCGCCGCTGCCGCCGCCGCCGGTGTCCGTAACCACTATCGCTGCAAATTTTAGAAAAAATAACCAGGACCGAGGAGTATTCCAACTTGTCCTCTGCGTCGATTTGAACCCAGGCTCTCTGCGTGGCAGTCGAGTGTTCTACCACTGAGCTACGCCTGTGGTTGAAAAGTCATCGCTAAAAGACCTAAACAGGTATAACGTCTGCCGCGGAATCGCATTAACAAACGTAATGTTACGTTGAAAAATAGTAATACGGCGCTACACGACGCGAAAATGGATTGTATAACGAGGTCGAGCAATCATTTGAAAGAACACAGGGCTGCATGCTTTGTAGCTCTGAAGCCATTACGGAGGCACTGGTAATTATGGCGTAGTGGGTACTTCCCTACTTGGCAAAATGATAAGTTATGGCGCAGGAGATACCTACCACTTCTACTTGCACTAGTTTCCTCAAGCGTTTAAAGTGGCCTCTAAGAAAGCTTACGCTGTCGCTGTCCTGCGGTTCCGCGCAGGCCTGGCTCTTTTTTCACTGTATTCGCATTTTATTTCGGGTAGGAGCCACTGCTCCACGCCCGATGCTCCGTGCTTGGAACCGGTCGGTGTATACATGCGAATCATATACGTAGTTATGTATATAACACATCCGCAACTCAACAACTGCTGCTGCCCAACCAGTGGAAGACTGCACAACCGTAATCATTACCGGGACACGTACGTGGCAAACAGTGTGTATGCGAATCATACCCATACATACTTTCCGACTGCCCTGTCGAAGAAGATCCCTCACTTTGTTAAAATAAATGTTTGCTCTCTCTCTCTCTCTCTCTCTCTCTCTCTCTAAGATCAGCCCACGCTTTCTGCCGAGGCACGTACTTTTGGCCAGAACCTAGCCATAGACATCTGACAGCCTCTTTGTAATAAATAAAGGATTAACTCTAGAAGTAGGCCGTCCACTTGCCTTGTAGCAGTCATTCGCTAGCAGTTGCAGCAGACTGAAGGACTCGCTCGAGGTTTCCATGCTCTGGTACAATTCCCACGCCTGCTGGGGCTTGCCGTTCATGATGTCTGCGAGGGAGCGTTGATGCAGAAGTGGTTATCACTACGTGTAGACTTAAAGCAAGTATTAATTGGGGACGTTTGGCAAACATGAAGCACGCGTCATGCACGACGGACGCAAAAGTCTGCAGCCGCATGTTGCTGTCTGTGCAGTGGGCAATTTCGATCTCGGTGTATTATAGCGGGGACAGCACAAGTTACCTAACAACGCTGTGAGCCGATTTAAAGGATGCCTTTTTTTTTTCTAAGCAAGCCTGTGAGTTTTGCAGCAACTTCTGAGAAGCATTGCTTACTGCGAGCCCAGAAATAGAATGCCGCTATACAAAAACCACATGATAATGTGAACTTATATATAAGCCGCCTGAGCCAGAATATAAGAATGACGCAAATAAGAACGAGGCGTGTGAAAAAAAAGCACTCAAGTGCAAAAGCGTGCCCGGACGACGTGCGTGAGCGCAATACAAGTCGTCTGTGTACACGTGCCCGATCACTGTTGAACGTTTGTCTTTATTGATTATTTTTTTGTTCTGCTACTCTATTACCAAATGCTTCCTGAATTGACTCACAGCATCGTGTCAGCCAACTCTGGTAGATGTAGCTGGACTTTATCTTTTCACTCTGGATCATAAGGAATACCTGCAGCAGCCATACAAACATTTCGGTACAGTTAATTACGAAGAGAACGAGTTCAACAGCACTAATTCTCCATTGCAACTGCATAAATGGTATTATACAATTAGAGCATTAGGAAGTTGCATGCGCTAGAGGGGAGCACTCCTCTCTTGCGCATGCGAATGGCATGCACTAAAGAGATTGCACAGTCTCATGAAGCAAGAATCCACGTTAGCGCAGCAAACATTCACACTTCATGCGAATCATGATTGGCCATGTCACGCGCGAAAGGGTCTATTATGAAAAGGGTCTATTGCACCAGCTTCTGCTTATCAAGCTGTCGTGCCAGCTGCTTTCCTATCCTAGCATTCTTCGTGAACTGACTTTTGGCTTGATTTTAGCTGACATTTAGCTTGACGATGTAAACCAGGTGAACTGTAGCGCTTCGGGAAGCTCCCTCAACACGCCGCACTGCGAAGAATGCTAGCATTACACAAAATGATCGATCACACAATATTATGCCAATACCTAAATGCAAAAGAAAGTGGCACATAGACTATTGGCGTTTATTAGCGGAAAGCTATTCGCAATGTATAAAAGCACAGTGTAAAAGCTCAATGTAAAAACCTGTCCACTTACCTCCTCGGCCTCCTTGAAGTTTCGCGTAGCGGCCTTTGCCTGGGCATAGTTGAAGTTGAATGTATCGTCGTTGTAGAAGTAACTCTGCGAAAACAACATTCAAGGGAAATAATTAGGCGATTTTTAATCTAGTTCGCGCGCTTATTCAGTCAAGGTTGCCGATGCCTCGAACATAGGGAGCATAAGCGCGTCTCCTACGTTTTAGTGTTCAATGCGCACTTGCTCATGGTTATTGATCACTTTATGAACCGTTCATTTGTATTTGCCTTGTGTCGCGTAGACACCGACGTCATCATGGGCAGTCTCATCAACATAATTTGAGCCGACGGCTGGATGAAAATTGCTTCCAGTGATCCGTGCAAACAAAATATAAAAGGTCAAATATCTCCAAAACACAGCCATTTTACGTCGTTACCTGCGACGAAGAGCAATCTCCCGTAGATCTATACGCATCAAGAGGGAAAGTGTTCAAGCTACCGCCTCGTTTTTTTAACCACGTATTCTCTAGTAAATTATCGGTGTTGAAGGCTGTTATGTGTGCACATATGCTGTAAACCAGGTGAACTGTAGCGCTTCCGGCCACTCCCTCAACACACCGCCTTGCCCTTCCTCCTCGAGACGTGGAGTGCGACCTCGTGGTCCATTTTTCGTAAGCATTAAAGAAATGAACATAGCGGTTATATATGCTTCTATAACTCCCAGGTGATTAAATGGGTATTTGCGGTGACGTCCGATGATCTCACCTTGATCGAGTTCAAGTAGAGCAGGACGTCGTCGAACTGTTTGAGCAGGAAGAAACAGGACGCCATGCACTGACGACCTGGTATAGTGTCTGCACAAGACAAAGTAAATTTTCGAACAAGGCCATGTGACGACTTCCCTAAGAGCGATCCAGTCCCCTCAGAGCGTTTCGTCTGGTGTGGTTTGGGGAAGAAATCAATTTAGCGTGGCGTAGAAGCGTAGGAGATCACTGTTCTTAAAGGCACTGCACAACAAATAAGCTGAGATTGAGCGACTATGCAGATGCAATAAATACAAACTAGAGGCTTAGTTGAGAGGTGCGAAAGAGCGCCAGGTGGCGGAACTTGCTCACGATTATACTTCCCTCCTAGGGGCAAGGAGGTTTAAATATTCAATGGATCTCCAGTATAAGTTGCTCACCACAACGATCTCTCCCCCCTCCCCTTCTTTTCTTTTATTTTCCTTATCTCCTCGAAAGCTCCGATGGGCCCGGGACTCGTTTCATTCGAAAAAAAAAAAAAAGAACCCTTCACGTTTTTCTTTGCAAGACAAAGGAAACGGAAAAGACTGTCCTCAGATGGGGGACATGTCTTTTTCAATGGAAAGTTTATTATCTGGTATAATCAAAGTCATAGCAAGATTAATCTAATTTTTGCTATTATTCTGACCCGAAATTATGAAGCCCATTACTTTCAGAAACTAAAACGGAATGTTAAAGGGCTCGTTTTGTTTAATGTTCGACACTACCACAAGACGCTAGCAGAACAATGAGGCCATGAAAGGCAAAGGGTCATTTGTTTTTTGTATCTGTAGTGTAGTAGTTATGACATAAATGGGAAGGGATTAATGTGGACGAAAAAATTGGCCGCGTATCTTCGTGCTTCGCTGCAAACGTCGTCGAAAGACGATAGTCTTCTACCGGCCGTACTACATGAGTCCCGGTTCATCTGCGGTTCGGCACGAGCTTCGGGCGTTTCCTGGGCACGCTTGAGACGACGGGCATCGGCATGCCGGCGCTTCTCCGCTGCAATCTGCTCGTCGGTCTTTTCCCTGCGTTGTCTGGGCATGTCTTGTAGAGTGTGTTCTATATCATCAAACGGCCATTTATGTTTTGCCTTGCCTCATACAGCGCCCCGTCTATGTTGAATCGGCCGCATGTGGCTGGCATTGATGAAATGGAGGCAGCGCCAGCGCTGCTTGAGATATGGACGCCATCTGGCCATGATATCGGGAAACGCAAGAAGCTTGCGCAGTACGCAGAGCTACTGGTAGGTGGCAGCACCGTGTCGTTTTACCGAAGCGTAGGAAACGTCCGCTTTTTCGTTCATACGCGTCGCATTTTTTAGCGCATCCTAACAAGCACTAGGGTCTTTAGAATTACGCATCTATGTATTTTCTACTAAATGAACACACCATCTAATACTTACGTATTGATGTTGCGCCTCAGATATGCGTAATATTTGCTTTTTGGTCGACTGTGTTCAGAAGTATGAACGCAGCTACCAGTTCAAGATGGGTGGTCGTTAACCTTTCGCCATTCGACTGAATCGAAAAGCAGGACACACACCCACGCACGCACACACACACACACACACACACACACACACACACACACACACACACACACACGTGCGTACGCACGCACCCACACACGCACCCACACACGCACGCACGCACACACACGCACACACACACACACACGCACACACACACACGCACACACACACACACACACACACACACACACACACACACACACACACACACACACACACACACACACACACACACACACACACACACACACACACACACACACACACACACACACACACACACACACACACACACACACACACACACACACACACACACTACCACAGTCTTCATCTCCTGCCTTTACTATAGAAGGAAAAGCCCTGCAGGCCTTGCTTCCGAATACATACATTTTTTTTTCAAATGGCTTTTCCACAAAATTTTCTTTTTGGGAACACTTCCCCTTATTTCTTTATGGTGCGATTGGCTTTAAGCCCAATATACCTTCTGATGGCGCGGGCTACCCCCACTTTATTTTAATTTCTTTTCCATACCAGGGGGACAACTTTAACACATACACACACACACACACATCAAAGTCTCTGTGTCGAAGTATCCCAAGAAAGATAAAAACACACACCCGCCGTCGGTGTCGGTGGCTGGTGTGTTTTAGTCAACGCCACTCACCGCCTAGGCAACGAGTGGCGCTGACTAACACTCTCAGGAGTAAATGTACAGAAATACCCAATAAAGCGGACGATGGAAGGACCGCTGCCACTTTTCAGCATCGGACGCGTTATTCCGTAGGTTGTGGGTTCGGCCCCCACAGACGGTTGGTGCGCTTTTTTTTTTGTCCACCTCAATCCTTTTCCATTCTTATCATAACCACTACACTACAGCTAAAAACTACAAATTACTTCCACTATGCCTTCCTAGCCCTCGTTGTCTGTTAGCTTAATGAGGCTGTACCAAGAACTGAAAAGTTTAAGGGCCCTTACAGCAAAATGGGGGCAAGCGAAGCTTGGTGTGTGCGTGCCTTTCTTTCTTTCTTCTTGTCTTTGGTAGATATTCCAAAGGACTCATATGGCTCAGATACGTCCACATCTTCGTTTGCAGAAAGTGTACGTGTTACGGGAGTGTGCCGTGAACTGCCCGTCTACATCTTCACGCATAGAAAACCTCGCTTTAAAGCACACGTATGACGAACCGACAGCGGCTGAATTGGTTAGCATGCTGGTCCCGTAACCCTGATGTCGGTGGTTCGAACCCGCAGGCCGGCGAAGAATTTTTCCTTTCGCGTGGCCTGGGTTTATTCGTACGCCAACGCTGACAGCTTCAACAACACCGACATAGAAAGACTATTGAAGTATTGACGAAATCAAAGTGAAGTTCAGTGCGCTATAAGTTCACTTTCGCGTAGCTGACACGTATTAGATTTAAAGGATTTTGAAAGATTTAAAAGACGTTATGACACTCTAAGAAAAATGCAGAGATATCACTGAAGTTTCAGATATCGCATTTCATATCCCGAGAGAATGCCGAAACGTACCGCACTCGCTCGCCGATCCTCCGACAAGCTGGAAGAACTGCTGCGCAATCTTCAAATGTTCTCTCTGCAAAGAAAGATGAATGAAAGAAAAAGAAAAGCTTCATGGATGACCCCTCATCGAAATTTCAAGTTTGAGATTTATTTAGTATAATGTCTTCTTTCGGGGTGGATTCGGAATGCTATGGCAAAATGCCATCACGCGATCGCACTCCGTAAACTTAAGTCTACTATAGCGTCTATCACCTGTTTTTTATAGAATGTTCTCTGTATATCCGCTCGGTACAGACAATAGCGAGAGATAATTTATTGCAAGGCAGAGAAGTCGGCCTGCGCAAGTACAATCTACAGCCTGCTGCTCTTCATAGGTGGGAAAGCAAGAAGTGAAAGAAAGGAAAACCTGCGAAAGGAGCTTTTTAATGCTGTCGCGTTAAAAATCAAGCGTTCCAATATGCGGAATGGACAGTGTGAGAGAGATTCAGTGCATGAAGACGTACTGACCGATCCCTGAGCCTGTCCGATGGCTGCGTTGACAACCCCCTTGAGGATGTACTCGTGCGGTACCGTGGGCTCCAGGTCCTTGATCAGGTTGTGTGCCTCTTTGATGTTGTCTGAGGGAAGCAAAGCAAATGGGCGATCGTTGTCGCCTAGGGTATGCCATACCATTTACGCCTCCTTAGCACACCCTGGAAGCCTATGCTACAAGAAAAAATCAGCTTAGCGGAAGTCACTCGCGCTCTTGCTTGCATGTGTCATTTCAAAATGACTGCAAGTAAGCGAAACGAGCATATATACACAGGAGAAGAACACGGCGCATGCGTTGTTCGTTGCAATTGCCGTAGCCAAAAGGGCGAATTTTAAACCCTGTCAACTATTCCGTGTAAGGCTCATAAGGCCCGTGAACACCCTACGAGACGCTTGCAGGTACAGAAGAGAACGTACAAGGACTTTACAAAACACTTAATGCGTCGAAGTCACTTAAAAGAACAAATTTACTCTGCCTGAGTGAGTGAGTGAGTGAGTGAGTGAGTGAGTGAGTGAGTGAGTGAGTGAGTGAGTGAGTGAGTGAGTGAGTGAGTAGAAGCTATGCGGAGGTGTCACCTATACCTGCAAACCTAGAGCCTAGGACCACGCACGCATGTGTTTCTTTTTGCATTTCTCTCAAATGTAAAACATTCACATAAAAGCATGTTGCTCTATATAGCACAGGGGTAAAAATGTAACAACTCCACGTAAACGTAACTCGTCAAGTTCATTTATACCTGAAGGCAGGTCTACGACCAAAAAGATTTCAGTAGAAAGTCGTTCTTACAAAATCAGCCAAATTTATACATATAGCTGAATATCCTTTTTTAAGAAATAACAAGAAAAATCTCAACGATTAGTGATGAAAGATGTATTTTGTCTGCGTTGCTCAACCTTTTCGAACAATATTGTTGTACAATCACGCTAGGGCATCAAGTGCCTCGGCTGAACTCCAGTTTGCCGTTGTGATGGCAGGGCAAAGAGGAGACCCCCACCCTGCTTGAGGTAGTAGATGACGAGGTTGAGGCGTGCCTCTGGAATGGCGCCCACCAGTCCTGGTAGAACTTGCAGCGCGCCTTCGCCGCCGCGGAACACCACCTGCAATGAGGGGCGTCGTTTAGCAAGTCGGCGCTTAAAATAAACAGAAGTTGTAGCTCCCACCGGTACCAGCTGGAGCGGACAACTGGTACAGATGGGAGTTATGGGACAGGTGGGAGCGGGGGGAAAGAGAGAACTTCACTTGGTCGGTTAATCTTGCGTCGTATGAAATCAGGCACCTACAAAGCACGTACACATTGAATAGGCTGAGAGTAAAAGAGGAGAAATTAGAAGCAATAATCTACCAAATAAAAGAAGGTGTAAATGTTACACGGTATGCTTGAAACTGTCACAGGCGAAAGCCCAGTTGGACCTGTTCATCTACTGCTCTCGTCGTGCTGGCGCCGCACCTTGTCCTTATCCCAATTTCGAACTAATATCTCCTAACGAATTCTAACTAACAGTGATCGGCGCCAACCTTCTGCAACAATTAAGTGAGTGTCGTAGTTCTCACACCCGGACGACATATGGAAGAGCGATTAACGACGCTTTGACAGCCTTGAAATATACCTGACTCTATGCACATTAAGGCATGATTTTTTTTTTTACTACAGTAACAGAAAACCATGACACCGAAGGGTAAGGGGTGTCTGTAAATCAGGTCGTCAACATGCGCTACACACTGGGCTTGGTTATCACGTTTCCGGAGCTAATTTGCACACCGTTGTGCATATGTGGGATCCCATTCTTCGACATCTTTCGTTTTAATTTGTATTACGTGTCCACTTACCTCACCAACACGGGATGCTGCTATACATGTTCTAATTGTTCATTTCCTGTATGAGACGGTTCACGTCTCTTTTCATTTTTACCATGTACAGTACGGTACACTGTTAAAGGGAACGCTCGAATATGAGCTTCTCAAAAGGCTGGCACCGTAACTATCACTGGCTGCACGCAGGAGTGTCCGTGCACGCCACAGATGCGCACGATAGGCGTGAGAGCTTCCAACCGCTAGTTATCACTAAGGCATTATAGCCGACTGCTCTTTTGTGAGAGAGCGAACGGTGGACATGCCCTGCTCGCGAGTGGACCGCCCCTGGCCACGCAAGCGCTCCACCATGACGCCGGTGCTTTATCAAACGAAGCTGAATTTGTCAACGCAAAATCGGTCAGACAAATCGTAGACTACGACTTCGCCAAGACATATAGAGACGTGATGGCTCGAACTGTAATTTCAATGCGCGAGAAAACATAATCCTGTTAGTAGAAAACTCGAATAAGTTACAGCATATTAGGAGAAGGCGCTAATTATAATTAATGCCCTATAGGAAGGCGGCGCGAACGGGGCCCAATTGCACTATTGCGTACCACTCTTAAAGGCGAAGCCTAGAGGGAGACTAACGTGAAACACTTAAGTGGTTTCAATTGATAGATTATTATTGGTAAACTCCGTCATCGTTAATATCACCACTTCATGTTCAATACTAGACGAGAAAATCACGATCGAAGTTTTATCTTAGTGCCAACTTTGAATCCCGCGCCAAAACACAGAGGATCTGACGTTGTGAACCCCCATTCACTCTTTGCCTTTCCTCGCCACAATGGTTCAGTGCATTGGTATGAAACGCGCCTTGTTCAGTATCAGCACTTTCTTAGAACTCAATGTATATATCTCGTTTACACATAAACAGTTACGTAGGACTTCGCAGACGCCGTCAGAAATGTATGACGTCACGCATAATTAGTGCGGGAACCTCCGAGCAGGCGCCGCCATTTGTGTTCTATTTTTGTGCATTTTCTATATCTTGTACCAAGCGTATTCTCCTCGCTAGATTCGTGCCTTTGGTCATGTGTAAAGGTAATTTGCATATACACGCAAATCCAACTTTACCTTGATGTTCCTTTAAGTTTCCTCTAATTTTTGCACCATAAATCCTCTATCAACATCCTCGTCTTTCTCTATTTCTCAGCGAACAAGCGTTCCTTCCTCGTTACCGCTGACAACTCGAGAACGAATGAACTTTTCAGAAGCCGTAGTCTCTGGACGCAGCGTGTAGTTCTGCACGCGTGGTCTCACCAGGTTGTGCTTGATGAGGTCTTGGGCATACGTGAAGGTGGGCGACGCCCGTTCCCGCAGGCTCTTCAGCTCCGCCTGCACGACGTACACCAGTGGAAAGGCTTAGCTTGTGCTTAACTTGTTCTCAACAACGACGCTTGAGAACGATTAGATTTACGCCAGGTCGCGTTCTATCACTTTGAGGTTGTTATGAACACAATCTGCACATCTGTAACAGAAGGTTTGGACAGTCGCAAGCAACAATGTTGAAACGAACGGCTTGGTATGAACGGGGAATGTTAGTTAGTTAGTTAGTTAGTTAGTTAGTTAGTTAGTTAGTTAGTTAGTTAGTTAGTTAGTTAGTTAGTTAGTTAGTTATGCCAGGGTCACTGCGTCAAGAAATTCGCTTCTACACTTGGAGTTGTTTAGAGAAATCTGCATTGCAATGAAGGCCTAATTAAGTGCCCTGTGTCATTACATAGACAACGCGTCCGTTTAGCAAATAATCTGATTAGTGTACGACGTACTACACTAAACTTGTGCTGTAACCCTGAGAACACAACCGAACGATAGCGGTGTCCACATGGAAATCAAGGAAAATGCGAACATTCGTAAGTTACATAGCTCACGTTGCACACTCACCTCAGCGGCTTTGCCATTGTAGAGCCGGAAGTGATTGCATGCCTTCAGGTTGATTGCCGTGGCGCTGTCCGGATAGTTCTGTAGGTACACCGCTAACACCTCCTGAATGACACATCATCATCATAAATCAACATTATCATCATCATCAGCAGCAGCAGGAGCCTGACTACTTCCACTGTAGGGCCCGCAGACCTTCAATTATCCCCGTCTTGTGCTAACTGCGACCATGTTATTCGCGTGAACTTCCTGAGCTCAACTGCTCGCCTAACCTTGCAGATAAAGCTGGGCCTTTGCAACTTTGTGCTTATAAGCGCTCGTAGGACAAGGCCCGAGTATCTTTTCGGCAGGACCTTACTGAATCGTTCAGAAATCTGTATTCCAATAACTACATGTTTATGTAAGGTTCACATGGAAATTTTTTACCAATAGACAACAAACGAGGAGTCTGTATGTACTATAGCTGTACGTCGTACGAAAACACATGGAATGTATGAAATCTGGAACGGAACGTTTCCGTGCAGAAAGTGGTCCTGTACCACGGCGATGAAATTTCCTCACGTTCCACGAAGGTCCTGAGACAGCTGCCTGGTAGGGTTTAATACTCGCCTTTGGTTCTTTAAATGGTTCAGACCGTGAATTAATGCATAGAAGTTAGCCAACCTGAGAAACGTCGTAGTAGTCCAGCTTGTAGTAGCACAGAGCAACGTACACGTTCAGCGCCAGGAATTCCCTGCGAGAAGGCGCCGAAGAACACTATCGGCGTGCATGTCGCTTCATCAATCTATTATCCACCACTCGAGGTTATCGTCAAAACTGCGGTCTTTAATGAATTTTCCTTTGAAGGGTGCCAATAAAGATCGTAGAAAATAGAGCGCTTAAAATAAACGAGCGTTTTTCTACCAAGTGAATTATCCGTAGCTACGGCCGCCAGAAAAGAAGATCCTTCGTTGATTAACTGGATATTATTATCTTATTAGCAAAGGTACGTGCTGAAAATTAAAGCATTGTAGGCCCGATGATGTTATATCATTGTTTAAATCACACAAAAGAAAGTAATTTTCTTGGAATTTCTAGCGCTACACATTCTCTCACTTCTTTTTTATTTTTGTAGTGGCAAGATTAAACTGAGTGCTTCAAGAGCTCAAAAATGTAGAGTTCATAAAAAGAACTACAACGGCCAGCGTCACAAAAAACCTATTCTGACACAAACCTGTCGAACGGTTCTGCCATCGCCATATAGGGTCTTAAACCAAGTTGGTTTGCCGCGCCCAGGTGTCCGGCGGAGAGTTACTTCTGAGGATATCTGAGGACTTTCTTTTCCCTTCTTCCATGATATGAGGACGAAGGAAAAACAGCGGCCGAAGAAGGCGCTGGATGTTGACACGTTTACAGCCCGTATAATCGTATTATGTTTTTTTTTTCTATACCGTCCCCGTCTTTCCTTTAGCAGTAAACATGTCGCATATAGCAAAAAACCAACTTGGCCAAATTGAAGTTCTTCCGAAGCGTTAGATATCGGTTTAGCATGCCGTCCACTCTGCGTTCTAGTGGGACTAGTGCAAGCACCAGAGAAGGCACACAAATATACCTGGTGAGCAGGAGCACTAAAGTCATGTACGCACATCACTAACGCTAAGTGGAGGTCAGTACATCTTGCCCTGAATTTCGGCGGCACTGAGTGTGCTGAAAGCGACAGAATGCCTACGTATAGCTTCGTTGCCATTGCAACCGAACTGGCCAAACTCGTAGACCGTGCGTGTCTAAATCCGCCCTCCAGAAGCGCTGCGTGCGGACACTGTCGTCACCAGGACCGTACGATGACGTTGAGGACGGAGGTGCGACGAATCTTCGAGCGTTTAGTTTATTCTAATCGCAATAAAAAGCATAGAATTCGGGGATGAAAATAGAAGGTCCTTGAGATACGCACAGATATCCAAGTTTCATGTACCTCTACAGAGGACCCCCAACGAAACATTTCTTTTTTTTTTAATTCATACATTACAGTGCCCACCATAGAGTTCTTGACGTTCACGCCCGTGACGGCACGGAACGTCGGCGCTTAGGTCACTTCGAGTATAAGTCTTCATGAAGACACTGTCGACCGCGGTCGACCGCAACAGTATATGCAAACTAACCTGTTTTCGAGGAGGATGCGTTTGTAGATGTCTATTGCCTCCTGGTAGTGCGCTCTGAAAGGAAGAAATATTTTCACGAACTCAATGATTCATGCGCCATATACGTGTAAAATAAAGCACTTATGGGGCCGTATTAATTCCACCATGCAGCTATTTCTTCTATACTGTGCACTGAGTTCTGAATCGCGCTTCTCCTGCATATGACAGCAGTTGCATTTCTTATGCGATTGTGGTAGCAGCTATTGTGAACACACTGATTGCTACAACTATCAGCAGCAGCCTGTCTGTGCCTACTGCAGGGCAAGGGTATCTCCCACAGATCGCCAATTATGCCGGTCTTGTGCTAACCGCGACCACTTTATCCTCGTAAACTTCTTGATCTCATCTGCCTACCTCACCTTCTGCCATCGAGATGTATACGTTATTGTGAAACTAGTTTGTTTTTCTGTTGCCACTGCCTTCACTGTGATCTCTGCGTTGTCTTGGTACTATTCTAGGCTTCAAGTGGATTTCGGCTATATCTCAGAGAAGTGTTTGCTTCAATCCTTCTTGTGACGCGACAACAAATCGTACTTCTCTTCACCACCCTACTATGTATACATTGTCTTCCAAAAGGGGGGGAAATGTGCGTACAAACACCATGTCAGTGAAAGCAGCACAAGTTCAGCGTCATCGAGTGTTCGGCTCATATTGTGTGTTAAGACAGATCCGGTTTGTCCTGGTACTGGCGTGCCTCATAGTGATACAGTGATCTCGGCAGGTTGAAGGCCAAAATTATGACTTTTTGTTGAATTTTCGTGGCGGAAACCTCAATATTCCTACAGCGACATTTTATAAAAGCAGCATAATATACCGACGACATATATCTTTGCCAAGTTTTGCTGTCTTTTGCCTGCTACACTTCCCCTTACACTGTCCCCTGCCCCATATCCTACCAAAGGTGCATTGCTTATTTCTTTTTTCCTTTTGTCTGGCGGGCTGCACTTGTCTACTGGATGGAAGACTATACTCAGAATACTGCTTTAGCAGAGCCGGCATATGGAAGCGGACCGCTCAGGAGGAATGCCACGCTCTATTACACCTGAAGAAAAGAACGTCTTCCCGGCTCTGCCAGTATACGCCAGGATGAAGAACACAGAGCAGAGCCTTGTTCACCGCACGGGAGCCTTGTTCACAATTGTGAATAAGGCTCCCGTGCGGGAGCCGAAACGTCTTTTGAAAATATATTTATTTTTTACTTTGGTCAGTGCTGCTCTGTGTTCTTCATGTTATTCCCCGACCAGACGGGATTCGGTCCAACTCTAGACTTCATGCGCCAGGATCCTGGCACACACTGGTAGAGCCGATTCACCATCGTCTATACCTGAGGTAGTGTATGGAGGCGAGCGACAGCTGGTCCTCAAGTATGTCCTGCAGACTCTGGTGCAGCGCCATGAGGCGTTTCTCGTCGCCCGCCTTGTGCGCCAGGTGGAAGAGGAGCCTGCTCTGGAGCTGGTTCTTGGGGCCCTTAAGCACGGACGCTTCGGCCTCGCTGTACAGGCCCAGGTGGAACTGGCAGCACGCCAGGTAGCTCCAAACGTCCTGCGAAGGCCTCCTCAGGTGTTAACTCCGCAAAGATATATACTAGAAGGGTGCTCAATGTCAACAGGAAATGAATCGGTGCCAGGCCCGGGCCTATACGGAAAAGTTCCGCACAGCCACTCCAATATTTCCTTATGCGTTCGTAAGACTCTTATGGAAAGTTCTGGGAAGCATGCGACAAATATATGGGACCTATATGGAATTTGTGTGAAAACGTGCGAAATTACTAGAGTACGAAACTGGACGTTTCAGTGTATATACTCCGTTTTATACATCAGGGGATGACAGTGGTGGTGGTAGTGGTGGTAGTGATGATGATGATGATGATGATGATGATTACTGTGGTTCGGTTAAGGAAAGGACGCTATTTTCTGCAGCCCATGTCGGGAGCACTGCTAAGCGACCGTGGGGGTAGGGGAAAGGGACTGAAAGAGATAGAAAGAAGAGAGACGCCGTAATGGAGGTCTCCGGAAATTTTGACCACCTGGGGTTCTTTAACGTGCACTGACTACGCACGGTACACGGGCCTCTGGTATTTTCGCCTCCGTTTAAAAAAAGTGGCAGATCCCCCGTGCAGTGGGAATCAAGGAAATGTGAAGCATGCATCAGGAACGTAAAATGAATCTGCACTGTTGTTTAGCTATACCGATTTTGGCGCATATGAAGTTAACGAAACAGCCGCAAGAGCACCAAGACTGAGGCATGTAAACCATGCCGCTCATGACACGCATGTCACGATTCTAATGTTATGACCTGTCGTTTACTTTCGTCATGCAGTCGTGTTGTGCCATAGCAATTTTGGTACGCATCCCAATAACGAAACGCGTGGCATGTAAATCATGCCGCTCATGACATGCATGTCACGATTTTCATGTTCTTAGAACGTTCCACCAATGGTCGTCATACATTGTTGTCTCGCCATACTAATTTTGGTGTATATCAAGTTAACGAAACGGCCGCAAGAGCACCAAGACCGTGGCACGTAAATCAAGCCGCTCATGACACGCATGTCATGATTTTTGTGTTATGGCGTGTCATTTATATTCCTCGTGCAGTCATGTTGTGCCATACCTATTTTAGCATATATCCCATTAACGAAGCGGTCAGGAGAGCACAAAGTCGTAGGCGGCTAGATAGATAGATAGATAGATAGATAGATAGATAGATAGATAGATAGATAGATAGATAGATAGATAGATAGATAGATAGATAGATAGATAGATAGATAGATAGCGCTCAAAGTCGCCGAAGTTCGCTAAGAAATGCTTCGCATTTAAAACAGCGGCCGCCGCGCGCGGGATCGAACCCGTCTATCTTTTTTTTTTTTTTTCCGCGGCGGACCATACATCCGGTGCAACGCTGCGAAGGCTACGCAAGTAGTCCGTAAGGAAAAAGAAAAGGAGAGGTGTATCGCTTTGACAAACAAACGACAAACACGAATAACGGAGTCGCATATTTTGATTGTTTCTCCAGCAATACGAGCTTATCTTGTGAAGCTGTATGAGAAATGTATTATGATTTAAGGCTGCTAGCGAGGCATTTATTGTTATTCGTTTACCACAGACAACGCTTTTTGGCCGCGGAAGTACACAGCGTAAACATGAGCACTACAGTCTGTTTCAGAAGTTCCGTACAGCACTGTGGAAGCTACAGGCATCTTCGACCAATCAGGAGGGCGAACACATGTTAAACGTGTCCTTCCGCGGCCTGTCGTCTGCCAATGTATGGGTATATCAGTGCCTACGGTAATCCAGGGAAGCTTCTTACTTAAAATATGTCTGCGCTACATTCTGAAGAGGACAGGACAGAGAAGTGTCTGATAGCATTTCTCTGTCACAAAGTCGATACTTGAAGTATGAACGTTTCCCCAACTATAGCCCCACAACGTGTTTCGTTAAGAGAAGCGTACGCTTCTTTGGAGCATCGTTCTTGGAGCAATGAGCATGGCGCCGTTGCAAAGAAAGAACTGGCTGAGAATGGCTGTATACGAAAGGAGATGTGTTCGATTTTAATAACGTGGTAGCGCTTACGAGTAACGGCATGGGGCGGCAAGGGGAGCCAGACAAATGATCTTACTTCGTGGTTCTTTCATCATCATTGATTAGCGACGTTGCTGATCAAGGAACACAGCGATAATGTTACGGCTGCATTTCCTCTACTTGCAGCCGGATGCATTTACTCTATATGTCGTTGTTGTTTTCCGGACGCTTACCACCTTGAACATGCTTTATTGCATGGCAGCAGCTTAACGCGAGCACAGTGACAACGAAAAATACAAAGGGAAGAAATGTTCAGCCGAGCCTTGCGTCAAGCACTTATACAGAACTAGTGCATCGTGGACCGCGTGACAATTAACAAGGAAACATTATCAGCAAGCATGCGTGCGCAGGTACGCGACACCTGTGGTCAAGTGGTCTAAAGTTGATATCGCCTTTATCGTGACTGATGGTGCGTTTCATATGCTGTCACCAATCCTTCAAATTGCTCGTGATCAAAACGGGACACTGCGTATACGTAACTACAAGCACTTTTGCGCTTTCCTGCGTTTGTCAAGTGACTGTTAACCGACACGGCCCGCTGTAAACACCATCTCCAGATCGTGTTTGCACCCCATATGCGTCCACTGACCAAGGGAGGCGGCATCGACTTGTCGGCCATCAGGTCCTGGTAGATGCGCATCGCCTGTCGGTACTGTCCCAGGTGGAAGGCGCAGTACGCCGTCCACAGGGCCGCCTCGAGGCGCGACGACTGCGACGAAGAGGAAGAGGTGCCGGTGAACTCCAGAAGCGCCATGGCGCCCGTGAAGTCGCGCTTCTCCAGGAACTCTTCCAGGGTCGGCAGTCGGGTCTCGGCCGACTTCTGCTGCCGCTGGCGCTCGGCCTTCAGGCCGTCGCCATCGGCGTTGCCCGTCGACGACTCGGAGACCGCGGGCTTGGTCCGCGACAGGAGCTGTGAAGAAACAGCATTGACATAAACGCACGCCCATGGGAGTCCGCGCATGGGGAGGAGGACTCCTCCTCCCCTTAATCATCTAACAACCCAAGCAACAATTTTTCAACGGCAAAATGTCGGCCCGACGTCTCAGGCCGACTGCAAAACCGTCGGCCGACCGTTCGGCAACCAACATGGGGCCAGTTGTGGGGATTGACACTGGCCTAACGTCGGCCGATTGTCGGTAATCGGCGTAGGCCCACGATCGACTAGGCCAAGTGCGCTCCGCACGCCGTTTCACCACGGCCCGACGTTCCTATATTTAAGGGTCCTATACCTTTCTACGTTGAAATTGAAATTTTACCCCTCAGAAAGAAGAAAAAAGTGACGGTCAGTAAAAGCGCCTGAGAGGCCCTGACATCTATAGCACAAGTGGTACACAAAGCCAGCAGCAAAAGAAGGCAGAAAGAACCTAGAGCTAGAAAATAGACACAGAGACAGGAACAGTTTATTTTCTGCCTCAGGGGTTTTCCTGCGTACTTTTGCTGCTGGCTTTTTGTACCAAATTTGCTGCGTACCTTTACAGCACGTGCCGTACGCAGAAGCTGCAACCAAACGTTTTCTTAACCTGGCATGCAAAAGCAAAGCCAGTTCTACGCCTATATGGAATTTGAGTAAACAGCTGGTCTTGGGCAAGGGTGTCAAGCTCACTAATACTATCATGAGCAACATCATTGTTACTATCACTGTCATGAAGCAGCGGGCTGAGGACAACGGTGTATAGTCTGTTTCAGAAGTTCCGTGCAGCACTGTGGAAGCTACAGCCCTCTTCGGCCAATCCGGAGGGCGAACACATGTTGAACGTGTCCTTCCGCGGCTTGTCATCTGCCAAATGGCGGGCGCTGTAGTGGCAGCTGCAGCCCTGGAAGGAGGAAGATGAAGCGGCGTGTGCGTGTCCTAACAATGGCATATCGTCTCGCTTCGGAAGAATTCTGCTCTCGATGACCTCGTAGCTTTGGCTCTGCTGCATGGAACTCTTGAAACAGACTGTAGTAGTTGGTAGAGGGCAAGCACAGGTTCGCTTTTCCCATTCTGCGCCACTCCTGACTTGTCGTTCTTCCTCTTTTTTAGGGGCGAAGCTCCTTAAGGTATGGGTCTGTCCGTCCGTTGTAGTAGCGCGTTACCTACTATAGGAACGCGCTACTAGGAGGTCGCGTGTGGGAAGCGCGTGCCTCCCGGCGCGCGAGCTCTCTCACTCTTCCATCTGCTGTCTTGTGTGAGAGAGAGAGACAGAGAGAGCGAAAGGCGCGCGTTGACTATGGAAACGCTCTTTCTTCGATGAACGCGCTACCAGCTCGCAAAGAAGGAGAACGCGCCCTCAGCCGCGAGAGACAAGCTTGACGCAGGCAGCGTCTACTAGCGAGTTTCTTGATTGAAAAATACCGACTGCCCGCGCTGGAGAACCGTTCACCGGCCACCCATATATATATATATATATATTAACGTTTCGGCCGGTGGGCCTGCCTTCGTCATTCTGACGAAGGCCGGCCCACCGGCCGAAACGTTAATAAAGCAAGAATTTTGAACGTGTGTCTCTTTTCAACCCTATATATATATATATATATATATATATATATATATATATATATATATATATATATATATATATATATATATATATATATATATATATATGCACTGGATCTTGACTTGGAATGAAGTGCCGGTGAGAGATTTCACTTGTCCGTAGTTGAACCATAAGGATTCGTAGCGTGCGCGTTAACTAAATTAATCCGGAACTCGGCACGATCTACGATGAACCTCCCAAGCTTCGCCCACTCATCATCATTCACTCCGTGGATATGCTGTGAATTTTTTTTTTCATTTCCGTCCCTCCTGCCTCCTTTTCTTCTTTTTTTCCTTTCTGTATCTCGTTCTACATTGTCCTTCGCATAATCACTATCATGTGGTAGCTGTCGGTACTGAGTCAAGGGCAAGAGGTTTTCCCTTCTTCCTGACAGATACGCTGTTTACTGAGAACGACCCTCCACAGGGATCAATGCACGTTGAAATGTTTTTCCGCTTGCAGTACCGTTTCTGCGTAATGCTTAGAACGTCACTGTTTCCGATCATTGTTGCTGACGATGCATCGTCCACCAAGAATAGTTTATACCCGTTTCGGAGAATTTTTCAAGAATTTTATCGATGACACAAGCTCTATTTCTATGTCGTCTAACTTTACTGAAGCAAGTTGAACACGCTTGTTACGCGCTCGCAACAGCACTGCATCAGATTTATCTATGCATTTATTTTAGATGACCCTTCGTTAGCTTTATATTAACTTTCCGTAGCTGAACTTGCTGTAAAAAAAGAATTAAGTGTTGTCATCTGCACATATCATAAACATGGCTGCGTCGTAAACTGTCATTAATACTATAGAGCAAAAAATATATAAATATTTCTATGACACTTCCTATGACCACATTTGACCAGTTTTTCCCCAGACGTACGTTCCTCCGGCAACCATTACAGATGGGTTCTGTGTTTTAAATAGGAGGAAATTAGATGTGAGTTGAACGCCTCTAATATCGTATGATCTTAGCTTCATGAATGAATGAATGAATAAACGTTTATTTTACGAAACGGTACTGCGGGGTTAGTCCCGCTTGTACCCTAGGTGGGAGGTTTCCTCACTACATTGAAAAAAAATATTATGATTAACAACGTCAAAGGCCTTTGAAAAATCTAAGAACAGGCCTAAGGCCACTTACTCATATTTCAATTTCTCTAGTATGAATCCCTTTTTATTCAAGATGGGCGACCTTCGCGGACTTGGTCTCGCGGAAACCGTATTATGCAGGGTGCATAATACTGGAGTGCATAATACAGGGTGCATAATACTTAAAAACTTTATCTTGAACAATCTATGTTGACAACAAGAATTAATTCTGATGCAAATGTGTACACGTAATTTGAAAATTTTTGTAAATTTGGGTTTGTGTTCTATATGACATGCGTATGTCTACTTATATAATTGATTACTATGTACTTGTTCTGTCGCATTGATGATTCTTTTTTTGCTTATTTGTTGTTGTTTTCTGTGCTTTCACTGTTCATTTCCACTTACTCTTATGATAATTTTTTTATATTGTTAATCGAGGGTCCCACTGCAGTCGCTAGACTTTGGGACCTTCGTCTGCATACTACTACTATGAACTTTGTATTTTGAAAGAATAATAAACTTAACTGAACTGAGCATAAGGTTATGCCGATCTACAAAAGACACGGGCGCTTACAGTTATATCGTATATAATATTGCAGTTGTATTGTTTCTACGTACTCTATTACCTTTGTAGAGTTTAAAAGTAGTTGTATTAAATAAATAAATAAATAAATAAATAAATAAATAAATAAATAAATAAATCGAGAGCTATGTAGCTGTACTAACATGCAAGCAGCTTTTCTTTCTTTTTTTTAATTCCCTTCTCCGCTTTAACCGTCCAAGCGAGCCTGATAACTGAAAGCAGGCGTTTATCATTCTAAACTCTCGAGGTGACTATGCATTAGCGCCTTTCGAGTAAAAAAAAAGAAAAAGAAAAAAGACATGGAAAAAAAGACTAGCACTTTCATAGGCTCGGAATAAAGACGTATTTTTTTACTGAATGACAAGTGACCGAACACTAAAGCTGCGACTCAGTCTAACGTGTTATATTCCAATCTTGAGCTGTTCTAAAATTCGGATATATTTACATAAGTGCGTCCAGCGTAATAATAAATTCGTAAATGCAATCGGTCTAAATTTCCACTAGTGAGCATTTATAGCGACCTCTTCGTTGACACTCCCTGCGTTTTCTTCGTGAAGTAGGCTGGAGTGACGAAGAATATTGGACGACTACCTCATAGTCTAGAGACGCGAATTATTTGTGTCATGATACGGCTAGGGTGGGTAGAATAGACTGCAGCGTGTGCATATATGTTCTTCATTCAAAACATTCGACATGCTCACCATATTTGAGGTTCTCGCTGGTTTGCTTAGAGGTGTGTTTTGCGTTCTCCTATTACTCCACAGTTCTCTCTCTAGGCTCAGATGTTTGCGCGAATAAAGCACGAAGCGGCAGCAACCTTCGTGTTTGTGTGCAATGCATGCGCACGCGGTCACCATGGTAGCAGACGACGGCCATGCCACGTGACCACATTGCAATTGTATTTCCGCTCATTTGGAGAAATACTTCATTCATGCATGAGTATCTTTATTTCCACTATTTTTTTATCAGTTTTTATATAGGCGCGCTTATTTTGTTGATATCAAAGAGAATACGAAACTGCACCTCGGCTTATTGTTTATATTCAGTGCTGGAGAGAAGTGGTGTTGGTGGTGTAGCTTGGTGATCCACGTGCTATTTGTCGTGCAGCTACTCGCGGCTGCCTAGCGCTGTGAAGGAAATGGGCCGCAGGATACCGAAGAGCCGCCGGCATAAAAAGCTGAAGTCCGTTGACCCTTTTCGAAAGGATGCTAATGCGCCGAAGCAAGACGAGTGAGTCAAAATCACCCCGAGTTGACCATCGCTTGCATGCATATGAAGCGTACGTCGCAGAACCGTTTCTTTGTCGACGTTTACCACACTTTCCTTCGTAAGCGAGGCGGGATTAGCTACGCCTCATTTAGTGTTACCACCGTTTCTTTTGCGTTCTCCGTTTCGCCCGTGCTTTGACAATCGGAATGTTGCGTTTCGGGCAGCGTGGACGGATGATCGCACCCCAAGAAGGCATGTGCCGTGAAGCCGTCATCTCACAGTCCGCGCCATCTGCCGGGTAGCGCCGCAACCTGGCGTGGGATCCCTGGGATCCGCCATTAGAAAGTCGTCGAGGAGTCCACGCGGAAATTCGCGTATTTACACGAATTTTTGAGCATGGTGGGTTCCTGCTGCATACCGTCGTGTCGCCAGAAGTTTGAGAAGCAAAGCAAGGACCCTAGATGCCCGTTCGAACACAGGGTGAGTTCGTCTTTAGACTTGTTGCAATGGGTATCCCTACACCTGGGTTGATATCCTGGTCATTGTGAAATTGCACCGTCTTGGCATCGCTGATTGGCTCAGAGGCCAGCTACAAGCTCCCTGATTGGCTCAGAAATGCCGCCATTGGAGAACTTGATAAGATGGCTGAATTTTGCAGTGTTACCAGGTGGCACCCCTGGTGACATTTAGGTTATGCATTGCATGACAGTGGTACGCTTTCGCTTTTGTGATCACGATCGTAGATCGTCTGGAACGTGCGGCGTTTCAGTTTTTCCTTAGCGTGATTGCTAAAACAGGGAGGCTGAGAGCATTTGTGATTGCACTTCGTGCTGATGCGAAAGACTAAAGTCGCGCGCAGGTCTTTCAGTTTGTGTGTATGACGTGTGCATGACGTGTGTGTATGACGTGTGTGCATATGGATATGAATGCCAGTTTAAGAAGACGGAGGTGCATTTGGAAATGTGCCAGCATATGCAAAAAAAAAAAAGGGGGGGGGGGGGGGCGTGGTGACTGGGTATGTATTTGAACTTACTGATGTAACTGTAGTAGGATATAGCTCAGGTCTACAGTGAAGCCTCTCCCTCACACTTATAACCGCCAGCCACTGTACCTTCGCAAAACTTCAAATAGTGCCTTCTTTGAACTTTCCATGTTACCAAAATAAAGCGAGGACGGCAGCAATAGTAGATAGGTGCATTTTTATGTCTTCATTCGTTTATTAGAGTGGAACGTGGAAAGGATAATTCTTTATTGAGCTGATGTCAAGCACCTGAAATGCAAAAACCCGGCACGCTACAAGCGCCACCACGTGAGCTTTTCAACTCAGTTCAGCTTTGTTTCATGCATAAAGTGAGATCGGAAGCGAAATGAACTGTACTGTGGCCTTTCGCAGATGGAAATGCTGAGGCCTCACACATTTTGTTTATGCTGCATGAGCACCTCATGGCTTATACTAATGAAAGGTCTCAAGAACGGCAGATGCTCTGCAGGTACCAAAGGCATAAACACATCGCCATTTTGAAAAGGTTGCATGACAAAAATTTTGTTTGAGTCTGTGATTGGCTGGTGGAGTGCACCGATGTTGCCATCTGCTGTTCTTTTTTTCTTTAAGTTGAATCCTACTATTGGTCCAGCTAACAGATTGGGTAGATATGTGAGGAAATTCACTGTCTCGAATTTACTGTTGTCGCACACGCCCCCCTCTGCACATGGGCACAAGTTCATGCACGGTAGTACAACTATGCAGGAATAATGTAGTGATTTCTTTTACACACTCTTAGTGTGAAGCAAAGAGAGAGTATGTGGGAAAAAAGTGTTACATTGCCGAAACCCCAACTTATGACACAGGTTCTGCAAGGCTTTAAAGGCAACATTCAAACCTTTTAAGGAGTTTTCGAAATGGGGCCCCAAAGTGCTTTCCATGTGCTAACTTTGCATCGTGAAGGAGGTACGAGTTTTCAGATTGGGTTTTGCGCTCAATGTTTGCGTCTTTCTTGCACTTGTAGCGCCGAGGTTGCCAAAAAGGCAAACTATGATAAGTATAAATGATAGCAAATGAAGGTATGTTTGTTTCATTCGCATACCCTTTAAAACCATTATTTGAAGCATGCAGTGGTAATGAACTTGCTTGTGATCACCGTCAGTTCTAAGGGACTAAAAATTTGCCATCGTCAGCCAGGGCGATCAGACTTGGAGCCACAAGTCGTGTTGGGCTGGCAACCACTCTTAAAAACGCAGGCTATTTCAGGGCCAGTCTTTGTTGTATACATGAGATGGAAGAAAGCAGTGGTCTACAGACTATGCCACAATTTATTGATTGATAAAGTCAACAGTTAATCAGAAATCAGGTCAGTTTGACCCTAGACAAGAGCTGTCCGAAGTGAACTGTCCAAAAAGTCCGAACTGTCCGAAGTTAGATGGCGGTGCCCATCGAAGTGATGAGAGCTGTCACTTCGTGGGCACCGCCATGTTTGATTATGTTAAATCTTTGGGGCATGCTTTGGGGCTCTCAATAAGTTCCAAAAATAGCGTGCCAAACGCAAAACTCAAAGGCACTTTGGGTCGAAAACTCCCTGTTGGAACAGATTGTATGTGACACTGTTGGTGCAGCCTCCTAATGTAATGAGACTGAAATGCGCTGGCTGCAGTGACATCAGCGTAGCACATTCACGGTTGTGGTTAACAGACTTTAGAGAAGTGTGTAGGTTCTTATTTGTCTATGTGCTGGAATTTTGGTAAAAGCCACGCGTGCAGTGTACTCGAAAATGTTCACACCCCATGAACCCAGCTACCCTACATTATGCCAGTAAAATACACCGGCTTGAACAGCAACAGTCCACCCCATGCACGTGACGGCAAGTAGTGCTAGCAGCACGTGTATAGCTTTTTCCCAGCATGGCAGTGTATATGTGTGAGGCTGTTTGACGGTAATGCTGTGCAGCAGTGCTGCAAGAAACCCTATGTGGGCAGCCACTTCGTAAGATGTATCTGTAGCAGAAAGGGTATGTTGTGTATGGGTGTGTCTCATTGCAGAGGTCATTGAAGTGTGATGAAATAGTCATTGATGGCCTTAGGTTTTGTGGACGCCCTACTCGATGCGAAGGTGCTTGTCCTTCTGGCGAGATTCAGCAAAGTGAAGCTTGTCCAGTGAAGTTACTGAAACTGATGTTATAGTGACTACTGAATGTAACAATGACTATCTATTATGGGAGGAGGCTTGGCCCGCCAGCAAAAACCCAATGCAACTTCTTGAAGTTCATTGCCAGCTCACCGCCACATAAAGGCCACAGACAATGAAGCCAGGCGAAGTATTAAAGATATTCATAAAATATAGGTTGGGGCTCAACTTGCGGCTGGTTGGAGCTCAGCCCACATGTTCGACATCTTGAGTGCCTCTGTGCCACAATCAGCTGCTGCTGTCATTTAAGTATTTATTTGCTATGTGTACTCTAGGTGGCCTTCATTACATTAAACAGCATCCTTTGCGGTCATGGTGGTGGATGTGGACCATTGGTACTTGAAAAGGGAATGCTTCATACTTGCCAAATCCAAAGTAGAAGTGGGATCCAGCAGATAGAAACACAGCGTGCAACAGATACTGTATGAGCAGGGGTAAACCGCCTTAGACAGCCTAATATGAGTTAGTATTGGGGCTTTATGTGCAAAATTTGCAACATGACAATGAAGCACACCTTAGCAGGTGTCTGTGGGTTGACCTGACCACCTTGGGCTCTAACGTGCATCGAAATCTAAGTATACCGTGGTTTCATCTTGGTCGCAATTGGCTCCATCCAGCCTACATGCCTGGGGTTTTCTGCCCAACTCCTTAAAGGGACCGACAACTGGCCAGAACCTATGAACGGACCTTGTGCATTTCGAAAGAACTTGAATTATAGTGATGGAATCGAGCACCCTTTCGTGATTTGAACAGGATTTGTATTTTAAAATTGAACTCAAGAATTGCAGCAACTGAAACATGGCGTAGCCTAGTGAAGATGCCTCGGTACTGCTATTTGGAGTCTTTGAATCGCGGTACATTGCCTGCTGGCATTCGTATGACCGTAACTTGGCCTTAAAGTTGCAGTCGACGCATAAAAACGTATCTCCACCCTACTATTTGCTTTCTACGCAGTAAAAGGAGTTGATGCCGACAAGCAGTGCTACATTCGCAGCAACCGAAAACCTGTTTTTAACCTCTGCACATGCGCTCAGTGGCTCCCAGGTGTAGCATGCATGCGCTTTGTGGAGGCATAGCCTGGCGCGAACACACCAGACGGCTGCCAGCCACTGTTTGCAACATATGTTGCATGTAAGACTCCATAGGCAAAAAATTCTCATAAAAAATGTTTCACGGTGTTTTCCCCATTGTCATTGCGTGACTGGACTCTGTGACCGGTAAGCTTTCTGTTTAAATAATGAAAATGGGTACCTTAAATATTGGTTGTCGGCTCCTTTAAGAGATTCACAGGCATAAAGTGGAATCAATTCACTCAGGATAGGGCAAATTAGAAATTGTTGGAACATGCCTTTGTCCTACAGTGGACTTAAAGGGGCCCTGAAACACATTTTACGCACATTGATTTTATTGCACATTTGCTTTGTGTGGGACTTGACGATGACCGAAACACCAGTGAAAGCGGCGAAATTGAACCGTATTATATTTTAATTTGTACCTGAAATCGGTTTCCGCGCTGACTGCAGCGCCATGCATCAATAGTTTCTCCGAGCGGATATGACATCACCATGCTGCTTTGCTGCAGGTTCTGATTGGCCGGGAACAGTAGGGAATAAAAATATACATCGCACATATCGATAATGCACCGAATATGAGAAATTCCAAATTCAGAACGTGTTTTATGCTTGCTAAAGGTACAAATTTGGGCATTACAACTTCATTTTGCTTGTAACTGACACAAGGATCGCTGTGCGGCCCACGTGGTGGTTGTGGTAGGAAGGCCACAGAGGGCAGCACGGTTCCGGTTCTGCAAGATGTAAGCCGCGTTTTGATTGGAAGCAGCATGCACGCCTTGGGATGCCGATATCTGTCGTCTGCTTTTATTTTGAATTTGTAAGCTGAATAACTTGCGTTTGCCTGCATCGATCTCGAAAATTCTTTTTGCATTTACCTCAGAATAATACAACGAACCCGTTTCGATGCAAAACTCAGCGAGTAAAATATGGTTTCAGGGCCCCTTTAAAATAATTTAGACTGCAGCATTTACCTGGCAAACTTCAGTTGTGAGTGTGTGTTCATGCTGTCCTTTTTCTTGTCCTCTGTGCGTCGTACCTGCATCGTGACCATGCTTGGTCTGTGCTTGCTGACAGTGAACTGAATCTTTTTCAGATTTCGTTCTTCCGTTTGCCCTATGGGGACAAGGATCTGCTGCAAAAGTGGCTGGATGCCATGACGAGGGACGAGGAGGAGGAAATCAGATTTTACTGGGGCGCAAAAGTGTGCTCGAAGCACTTCGAAGAGAACGACTTCTATCCTGGCTATGCGAACGGCAGGCGCCACCTCAAGGATGGCACGGTTCCTCACATCTTCACTCAAAGAGAATCCATGCCAAGAACCTCTGGACATCGGCTTCCTGTTCCTGACGCAGCATCGGTCATTGCGGCAGTCCTTCGCCCTGCCGACTTCCGCTTGGTCCAGAAACCAATCGACGAAACCTCATCTTCGATTTCCGTGGTTATGGTGGACGCCAAAGCGGGCCTTGGTGACGGGTCATCTCCCAGCGCAGACACTGCGGTTGGTGCCGAGAAAGATGAAGCTGAGGTGAGAGCAAGCGTGGACCTCAACACCATGAAGTTTGATCATGTGTACACCCACTGCCAGCCAAAGGTGACAAATAGAGTTGAGAGAGAAGTCAGTGTGGATACCAACAAGGCATGCTGTGATGACCCAGCACAAGCACAGAGTGGAGGTGAAGAAGAACCTGAGGAAGGGGGGGCAGCTGCAGGTCCTGTGCTTGCCTATGGCGAGCTGATCACCGAGGACAGAGTGAACGAAGAAATCAGCATGGATCCTGACAGCACGTGCTGTGACGAGCCAGCTCAGGTGCTCAACGTAGATGAGACTTCTCCACCTGCACTGCCACGCTGTAACGTGCAAGTGGTAGCATCTAGCGTAGGTGAAGATTTAGATCTTGACTTGGATGCAATCATGACTGATATTACCGACAGTGACTTGCTCATCGGTTGCAATCAAGACGTGGCTATTCTTCCAGACAACGGTCTCTTGGAAGAAGTCTCAAAAACAGACAAGCTTCCACTAGAATTTCTGGAACCTCCAGGCCAAATCGCACCTATTACTGTCCATTCGGAAGGTGCACACTGTAGCAACGGTGAACAATCTCCTGCATCAGATGGGCAACCGAAACAGCTCCTCCAGCTGGAAAAGGGTATTGAACAGATGAGCCATACTGTAGAGTGGTACAGGCAGCAGGCAAACGATGCAAAGAAGGAAAAGTATAAGCTAGAAAGGACAGTGGAGTTGCTCAAGCAAAAGTGCCTTAAGCTCAAGAAATGGCAGTTCTCAATCGAGAACTTTCGGCACAGCCCAAAGGACGTTAACTTTTACACCGGCCTCTTAAATTATGCGGCATTTGAGGACTTGTTTCAGTGCTTGGCCGCTGACAGGGTCCGCGCAGAAGGGAGCACGTTGAACCTGAAGCATCTTTCTGACCGCAACAAGCTGTTTTTGCTGCTCGTTCGGTTACGCTTAGGTCTGTTCGAGCGAGACTTGGCTTTCCGGTTTCATCTTTCACGCAGCGCCACCTCTCGCATCTGCCTGACTTGGGTCAGGTACATCTACCAAAACCTGTGGCGTCTCCGAGATCGCATATGCAGAAATGTTTCAGTGTTAGCGCATAGTGCAATGGAACTTGTTGACGACTGTAACTCGGGCTCAACATACTCTAATTCTGAGCAACAGGAAGAGCTTTCTCACACTGGAAAAGTGGTGAAATCAGTGTCCCACAACCGTGCCACCATATTTGTTTGCCCGCCCATGGATATGGAATTGACCAGGGAGATCATTCAAGCGTACGACTGTCAAGAACGGTCCTACAGTGATGGTCGCAAGAGTGGCAGCGCTGACGTCAAAGTTGTGGACATGTTATGTGAAATGGGCCTTCCATTAAACATGGCGCAACTCCTAGGCCATCACAATGTTTCTGAGGGCAGTGTGCCGAAGGTTGATGACATTGTGTCACTACGTGCCGAAGTAGAAAGTGCAGTTCCCGAGATAAGGAACTACCGCATATTCTACCAGCCTTTCCCACGTTCTCTACTCTCGGTAGCGACGAAAATGCTCGCCATATGCGTGGTGCTGGCCAAGTTCTCAAAAACTTCTGGGGAATGACTGAATGGCATTAAAGTGCGCCTGGGAATTTTCGACAGCTTAAAGCATGTCAAAGTTCTAACGTACAAAGAAAAAGCTGGTCATTCTTGCACACAGCGGCACTGTGTAGTGTCTTTTAATTTCCTAGAAGCGATCCACTCTACAGTTGCCTGCACATAACTGTGTAGCACTGAAGCATCTTAGGAGAGTGTTGCGCTGTGGGTTAACATAGTGTGTAAATGGCATGTGCATTCACATAAAAATCATTGAGATCGCAGAAGTACAGCAGCTGTCTTCGAAGAAGTAGACTGTGATATATTTATGGACTAGATAATGGAACACATGGAAAGATATTATTTTTTCATTGAGCTTTCAGGGATTGTCGATTCTAACCTGCCCAAGACTGGCTGTAGTGCTGTGTTCTTCGTGCCCAACGTTGGCACAGTGTGAAACCAACATTGGCCATGTCTGTCGTTATATTGTCAGTATGTACAAAGATGCAACACAAACAGAAGAAGAAGAGGGACAGGATATACCCTGTCCCTCTTGTTCCCCCTGTTTGTGTTGCCTCTTTACCTTTTTGCTTTCTTGTCCTTGTCTTGTCCACTTGCAAATGAACTGCAGAAACTGGCTTAACAGATCAGAATGTGGTTCACCAGAAGCCTTACTCCGCAGCCTGTGCAGCCAAGCGGGCCACAGAATATGGCAGTGTGTGCACGGAAAGTTCATAGATAATAACTTTTAGTGGCTTCAAATTCAAAAATCCTAAGTCCAACATACTGTGGCCTAAACTACTGATGTGTAGAACTGAAGGAGAAAAGTGCAGCTCTAGTTAGTTGCAGTCAGCATCAGAGTTTGTAGATTGTGCATCCTGTAAGGAAGCGTATTCCCAAATTTTGGTATCCAACGTCGCACTGTGGAACACAGGCGATGCTGGATACTGAAACGGTAAGGCCATGGTGAGGCCCACATTTTCATGCCACTTGCTGTTTCATGCTACTTGGAATGTTTGTTTTGTTCAGCGCATCACTGCCATGCCTGTCGCCTAGGGATGCAGGATGAAGCTGTGTCGAGCTGTTGCCTCAAAATGGGAGTTTCCTGCCATACCGGTTGCGTTGGCTGCGTGCAGGTTTTGTTTGGCTTATTGTTTTTTGGAGCATCATTGGAAAGATGTAACAATTTACTCACTTACTCTGTAACAGAGTGAACTGTTGTTTTGAACTTTGGTTCAGCTTTGTTGATTGCATAATTGCTCAGCTGTACCACAAGTGACGCGCAAACACTGATGGTAGACATAATCATCAATTATCAAAAGTGAGAAGGGTGAGTTGCAACAACTAATCAACGCTGATTAAAAGCTGCATTTTGTGTTATGCACATAATACTGTACTACTGGAATGAGCAATCTGTAAATAAACTTTATTCTATTAGTGAACACATTTTTTTCGTTCATTTTGTATGCCTCCTTTAGTGAACATTAGTACAACTTCCATATGACTCCTCCCGCTAGCTGAAAGAAAAGCTGCGGAAGCTGTGCTTTTGTCTGTAGTAGTCAAGCTGAATTTCATTCATCGGTACTGTGTTAAAAAAAAAGAAAAAAAACTGTTGGAGAACTTTGTAAAGCAGTACTTGAAAAGACTGGAAAGTATACTCCTACGTACCCGGCGGAAGCGCTTGGGCCGCCGGTACATCCAGTGTCTATTAAAAGCGGAACGCACACGGACGACGGGACGGCTTGCGCTGCCATTAGGGGGTGCCACCGCCACTGCCACCACAGTTGTTTGAGCTGCTTGCTACGCCTACGCAGCTGGTTTCTTTGTGTACGTAGCGTGCGAGCCAGAGAACACGCGAGCTCGTACACATTGCGTTCTCCGCCTGTGCTTGTGCCGTTGCCGCCGCTGTCGCGCTTCATGGTGATGGTGACCGCCACCGGAGTGAAGCGGCCACAGCAGCCAGCAATGATGACAGTCCAGATGAGCCGACGCGACATCGCACCGTGCAGGAGGCCGCCGAAGCCCTCGCGGTCCTCGAGGAGTTCTGTGTCGGTTCTCATGACAGCGAGCCTGCGCACTACCACCCGATGGGGTTGAGGAAGATCGTTCTTTCACAAATTCCGACGACGAAGCAGACAAGAATAACGCAGTTTTTCAAGAAATAAAGGTTCCTCCATAAAACGACAGTTTTTACAGGGGAAGGTCGGTTGGGATACAGCTGCCAAATAAAAACTTATTGGATTAGAAGCAGTTGTTTACAGAGATTCTACTGTAATAGCTGTTAAATGCAGCAAAACACTCCTATGAGAGGATCATTTTGAACACATACATTATGTTTAACTGGAAGAAAAAGCGAGAGTGTAGATTTTGAATTGATTATACAGCAAAGAGCAACATTATGGAGGTACCCTGCATGAAATGATGGGCATGCTAAAGTTTCAAATTGATTAAACAACACTTCTAGTTGAAAATCAACAGCCATGGGCTTTGGAGGTATGCCCACAAGGAAAACTATGACTTACAGGAGACAGGTGTTCCAAAACTTGAGTGCACTTCTGACATAAGAAATTTGCAGTGTCGTGTCTCGTATGCAGTCTTCGACTTCTCTTCAAGCATAGGCAACGAAGAAGATCAGTTTTGTAACCGAGCAGCTGTCTTTACACTTCTTGCTCGCTGAGTTGACGGTGATCACTCCTGCTTGCACCATTTTGTGTTTTGACAGCAAGTGTTTTGCTGCCATTCAGTGAAATATGGTCATGTTTGCCCCTTGCACATGACACCATGCTTATTTTAGTCAGCATAGGTTGGGTACAGCAACAAACAGACCCAATAAAACTAATAACTTTACGTCATGTATCTGTCTAATACCCGGCTGTAACTTTTTCAGTGCCTTGCTTTTTGCATGGAGCTATAAATGTTCTGTAAACAAACTCAGCATTTCATTATCTAAGTGGTCTGCCAGCTGGTTGTTTGTGGCTAATGTCATGGAAGATTATTTTATTTTTTATTTGCATCATTACATTGGGAGCATATGAAAGGGTAGAAAAATTGAAGAGCATACAGCATAAAAGTTGTACAGCGAGCACCAGCTGCATATAAACAAGTCGTTTACATACACATAACAGTGCGAAAGGGCATCTTCATGACCAAATAAGATGTGTAAAAATCCTGTTGTGTTTCAGTGGAATGTGTACACATTTTACTAAAGCACACAATAAACTCGCATACAGCCAGACATGTTTAATATGATCCCGGGAGCAGCAAATGTGTTCTATCATACATACCCAAAGCTACATTAGCATTATTCATATGAAATCTACTCTCTAATATGAACTGTGAATTGTATATACCGAACTTAGTGCATGCAATCAATCAACATCTTCATGCACAGGGCTGCAGAGTACCATCGCTGTAATGGTGGGTGATTAAGAAAGGAAACATGACAACAGAATATGATGTAAACATGGACAGTAGAATATGACACAAAACCCAAAAAGGTTGTCCATAATGCCCCGCTCAAAGGGGTATGTGAGTAAGTGGCACGGCATTCATGCCGTTTTGTATGCTCTAAGAAAAAATTTCAGTACTTCGAGAGTCTTTATGCCTCACAACAAATGCTCATTTATCACGCGTGCTGTTATTGCGCTATCACCGCTCGCAGCAGCACGTGTGATAACATACACGATGTGCAGCTATCGATGTGACATCACATTCTTGATAGGAAAGTGATAAGTGCCAAGATTTGAAGAAGTGCATGCTTTCGTCCCGACTTTGCAATATTTGGTAGTATAATAAATCTGGCGACAGAATTTATTAAATGCAGGTTTGGATATATCGAAGCACTCAATATATTGAACAAATTCAGTGAAGTCATGCTGTTTGTTATAACAGGGTTCGACTGTATATCATGGAAGTATACTTAATACTGAATGATAGCTAATTGAATGCTACAGCAATAAACAATATATCAGTAGCACATAAACAACTGCAATAATGATCAGAGGGGGTGCCATGAATGTGCAGTGATTCATATCCAGAAAGGATTGTACATTTCGCACCAGCAAAAGATTTCACGAGATGCTGTAATTGAGCGAAACTCATCTGACTCCATTCAGGTATTGTTTTTGGAAATAAGGACTTGCAGGTTCACTGTGTTCAGCACAAGAGTCCTAGTACCTTGTAGTCATGGCAGACTCTGTGGAAATATTAGGTTCTTCTATGTAAATATACCCCCCAGTTCCGAGGTTTGAGTAATCAGCATTATGAAAAGACTTTAATAACAGTTTGTAATAAGAGTCTGCCTCATCGTCAGTCTAGTGTGTAGCATTTGCATTAACTTCTTATGCGCATGGGAGTGAAGTTTCTATTGTAATGCCCAGAAACAAATCGTTCTTGGATTGGTTAAATTCTGTACCCTTTCAATTTTTGCTTTGTTTTACTGTCCGGTGTCCCAGACAACACATATGTCGTGTTCCACACCCACTCGCTGTAAAAGGAAAAGGTTTTGAGACCTTGGCTTGTGTATTTCTATACGCAGTAGCGAAAGGGGAATAGATCATAGGCTCGTTTCTTCGTTAGATGCAACTTCGTTAATCGAACAGACAGAACCCAAGGCATAAGGGAAATTTTTGTTGCTTTCTAGCTGTAGTTGTAATCATGGCATAAATTGAAATGAATTTAAAGTGGATGAAAAAACACCTAGCCGCCAGTGGGGACTGAACCAACGACTTTCAGACGATGCGTCATACGACAGCCCTGTCACGATTCCTAAAGTCGAAGGGATTTTACAGATGCCTGTTCAACTGTTCTGCACATTTGTAACACCTTTATTTTTCTTACATTTTACTCACCCGTTATATTAGTTACTCCTAATTTCTTCCACTCCAAGTGTAGGGTGTTCAAATAGGCATGCCCTCTGTTAGTCCCCCCGGTCCTTTCCCCCTTAGTTCCTTCTTCTCTCTTTACGTTGACAGCCTGAATGGGCTGGATGTCTAATAAGACGTGCCTTCACGATGTGATTGGTACAACTGTACGGAACACCAGTATTTGACATGCCTGTGGTGCTTGTATGTGCATGGTGCAGTCCTCGTGTGAACCGACCCCCAAAAAGCCTGGAACAGGAAGTGCCGCGCAGTTTCAAGGTGCTGTTTGACGGCATGAACGACGACGGGGAGCCCGAGAAGCAACGGAAGAAACGGAAGAAATCCAAGAACCTCATCACGGGTGAGGGGTCCAGAGGGCCTAGTTTGGCACAAAACCTCTTGATGCCTCTTGCACTGGTGTTCATATAGATGTTTTTAGCTTATCAGACCTATGTTGAGGATATGGAGAGGCTGTCATTATTAGGATCATTCCCTACAGGAACATGAGTAGTTTAAGGAACTATATAATATGTAATGGTGAAAAAGTATAGAGAGAGAGCGATAAACTAAACAGGATAGCAAGAGAGATGGTCTACTGATATACTGTCACATAATTTGTGAAGCCCTTATATTTCACAAAGGTTATGAAAAAAAAAAAAAAAGTAAGTCGCATATTTTGCACCAGTCACGCCATTATCCGCCTTCTCGTTCCCTTCCGCCATGAGAAAGCGCTTACACTACGCGCCGCGGCGCAGCCTGGTACACTCCGACTCAGTGGTGTGCAAGCACACTGCAGCCCCAGATACATTGCTCAATCACATCAGCCTCGTCTTTCCGTTTGTGCCAATACGTTGCGGTAGAATGCCTTCTCTCTCTGTCTCTCTTCTTCTGCTTTTTTTTTTCCTTCTTTGGCAGTCTAGGCTGTTTCCACAAGCTCAGCTCATTTGTTCAGTAAAAATGGGCTACAGTGGTTATACAGTCGAGCCCGACTCTGTCAAGCCCGTTTATGTCAAATTGTCCCATATATCGAACAATTTCTGTAGTGGAAAAAACAGGCATGCAAAACATGAATTTGGTGCGCTGAATGTCTTCGAGACAGCACAGATCAAGTGAAGCGGGAAAGCCACAGCACGGCCTTTCGAGGCACTGCAGGGGTTCAAGGTTGGCACTGCATTTATTATGCGAGTGAATTCATTATGTGAGTATGGCATTTGTTCTTAAGAATGTTAGAAGGTTGATTACTAAGGACTTTTTCTTTCCATGTCATGAAAAATGGGTGCACACTCCAATCGATGTTTCACTTTTCTTTTTTTTTTGGTCACGATCAATGGGTGTGCGTTACAATCGAGGGCGCGGTAGAATCGAATATACAGTAACCCCTATACCTTTCTTGGCCTTATTGTACGTTGGATTCATTACATTGTGTCTAACAAAAAAAAACAAAAAAGCAAGCCCTTGAGTCATTCCCTTTTCATTTGTACATATTGAAATGATGTGCTTCTTGTGACCACTGCATCTTGCCTCACCATACAGTGCAGCGCTGCAAGATGGAATCTGAGCAGCGCGGCATGACGCGCCCCCTCAAGCCACTGCCCGAGCGTCTCGAGCAGCAGCCCAACGAAAGCGACGACCAGTTCCTCAGGCGCCTCGACCACCTGGCGGGGAGGGCCTTCACCGAGGCCAAAATTGAGAACCAGTTCAACGTGCGCATCGACCGTGATGAGCAGGGCCACACCGTCGTCAACCCTAAGGGCGGTGACACGATCGACGAGACCTATGGCGCGCGCAAGCGACAGTAAGTGATGAGTCTGTCTTCATTATAAGTGTTGAGCCACGTCTCATTTGTACGCCCACAGAGAAAGCAAGTCAAGAGTTTAGGACTAAAGGAAAATTTCATTATAATGAACTGCCCGCTATAACTAAGTAAACTAGTACTAGTGTTCCAACTAACACAGTGTCGTAAATACACATTTACAGTGAATTACTGTTCTGTCAGATATAATTTGTTATAATGAGGTTGCACTATAGATCGAACGTGCAGTCGCTTGTTGTGTGCATAGCTCAGATATTTGAACACAAAAGGTGAGTGTATGGTTGATGTCTGGTTTCTTTTGCCATTTATCGCGAGACAAAGAGTGTACACATCCATTTTGCTCGCAAGATGAAAACATGCTTGTCCTGTCGTGACTGGTACACTGATCTTGTGTGATTTCCGATTATTATCACCAAAGCGAAAGATTAAAAATATTACGCAACTTAACTGTGACGTGACAGACACGTATGCTTTAATGGGACAGCCTAAGCAAAGCACCTGAAGCAAGGATGGAAGTTGTGGCATCAGAACGTGGCTACGCATCTGGACAGCTCTTACACTAGTTCAACTATGTAGTACTAGCACTTGTTCCAGACAAGCTGACTGGATATCGCTGACACCACGTCAAACAGCAAAGGCGAAGATAGGAACCACAAAAATAACTCACAGGCATGTTGAAACGAGTTGATGCAAAAAGAAGTGGAAATGTTGGAGGAATTGCTTGTTACGAGAATTTTTTCACCGTGTCTACTTGAAAACTCGTAAATAAATAGTTCTCAGGAGTGCTCTCCAAATATTCGTTCAAGAATTTGCTGTTTAAAGCAACAATGTGCAATTCTCTCATTGGACGGTTTTTCTAGTGTCGACTTTAAACCAGTAGATTGCAATCACCCCCCCCCCTTTTTTTTCTGCAGCATCCAAGTGGAACAAGCATTTGGTTACTTCAGAGAGTGAATTGCTGTACTGAATTGAAACAAAGTAACGAGGTCTGTTAAAACTGAATTTGAGAATACAAGTATTAGAATACTGTTTCTGTTTCAATTAAAAAAATTGTCGGAAAGAAAGAGGAATATTTAGAAAAGACACTTCACCTTTCTTTTGGTGCTTTTCTTTTGTATTTCTTTTAATTTGACTAATCTTGCAAGTGCTTGTCGTGAAGGTTGCAATATCGTTTACTCAAAATTAGGTGAACAGACAAATAAGTCGGTGACGGCGGTCATCATGCACTCACACTGTTCCTTACAGAAAACGCAAGTTGCGTGAGCAGAAACTGAAGGAGAAGAAACGTCAAAAGCTCTCCTCCAGACAACAGCAGAGTGATTTTGGCCACCTCAAAGGTAGGGCCATTGGATACTTATAATTCCTGCATTAGGTTTACACAAAAGAAAACTTGCTAAGCTTGTCCAAATCTTGAATCTTTTAGCCTGAGCAAGGTTGAAGTACTTCGCAATAGAGTAGTTTCGAAGTGAAGAGTTTTAATTGCAGGATCTGTGTAAACTGTTGACCCAAGTGGTGGATGCCTACAGATATATAAAGAAAACTGCTTAATCAAAATCAGCTTACTAATCAAAACAGAGTCATGACAGGTAAATCACAGCAAAATTAAAACAACTTGATTTTACAGAACTTTGGGGGAACTGTGTTTGGCACAGTCCAGCTTGAATACCACAAATCATTGTGTATCAGTATCTCAGTTGAGTGCCCGGGGACACTGTGGTATGACTAATATATTCATTACATAGTAAGGCTTCATGCACCTGGTGCCTTTTCTTACAATGCTATAAAAAGTAGGCATTGCCACAAACTGAAATATCAGTCATGTGGAACATGGCACAGAAATTTAAAGATTTCTGTGCCATGTTGACGTCAGCACACATGAAATCTGCCATATCACGTGATTGTAAGTTGACTTGAATGTAGGTCAACAGGTCAACACCCTTCCCCTCCATCCACAAAAAAAATGGAGAGAAGTCAAAAGAAAAGAAACTGACAGGTGATGCACATTTCGGTTTCAATGCAAGGTTGACCTCTCTAGTTTGGATGTCAGATTTTATCAAGATAGGTCAACTTACAATATGGTGGTAATGGCAACAGATGCACCACTATGTATGCTGTCGCACTAGTTTTAATGTGTGTTGGTGTGCGTGTATTTGCTTTGAATTGAGTTCTTGCACACATGAGTTCCTGTGCAATGTATTACCAGCCAGCCGAGGAACAAGTCCTACTAAATTGTGTGGATCCAGGTATCGCTGTCAGTGTAGACGTATGACATGTGCATGTGTATTTTCCCTGCACTGTCTAGACCAAGTGGCCTTTGGTGAGGTGGTCCATCATCCTCCCGACATCACCGCCCATGTCCGCAAGGCCGACAGCAGCAAACTTTCCAAGGTGAGCAGGGTCGTGACTGGTTAGCAATGGTAAAATTTAAAGGAGCACTGCATCTTGTTTTTTTGGTTGCAATAAGTTGCTGATGACCCACTTATCACATGTGGAATTCTCCTTTGCATCAGTGTGCCAGGGTTGTTTAATTGGAGACGCCCTTATGGTGGCCAGTTGCAGTTTTGCTTCCAGGGAGTAACAAGAAAGGTAGGATTTCGAGTAAACGCAGTTGGCCACGTGACCGCACAGAACTGCGACATGCCACCACTCTTGGCAACATGTGCGTGTGAGCACATCTTTGTATGCCTCTGCCTGAACCCTGTTAACAGAAGTCTGCGGAGCAACATACTCCTCTAGCGTTGCATTGTCTGGTGAACAGAACAAGGCGGGGAGACAACAAAAGAACGCAAGGATGTGGGTCTCTTATACTCCATTTCGTACATCAGGTGCCAACGCTGTGAAGGCTACGCAAGTAGTCCGTAAAGAAAAAGAAAAGCAGAGGCACATCGCTCCAACAAACAAACGACAAGCGTAAACAAGACTTGTATATTTCGATTGTTTCTCCTGCAATAGGAGCATGTTTTGTCAAACAGAGGAGAAATGTCTTAGCGAGGCATTTGTTGTTTTCCGCTCACCGCTAGCAATGCGCTACCTTTTGTTCGCGAAAGTACACCGCGTAAACGCGAGCACTACTTTTGACAGCATTTCACCTGACATACGAAACAGAGTAATAGTTCTTTTGCTTGCTTGGGGCCCCCAGAACTAAAACTCTCTTGACAAGGAGAGTGAACAACAGGAGAGAAGACACACATTGAGTGCAAATTTTTGTCAGTTGTATTCATTCTATGCAAACAAGAAATAACACTTGTTGCGTGGCTCCCAGAACGCATCTCATTGAGAAATTTGTCAAATATGGCAGCACCTTCAACAAACTGATACTGCTGTAGCGATATGTGGCGAAAGGAAATTAGTTGATTGCCACTTATTCATGGGGACAGCGAGTACAAATGGGCAAGTCGTGCTTCAACCTGGTAGTAGCAGTGCGTGGCTCAACTTGAAAGTTGACACTACAATTGTATTCATGGCCCCTGAAGGGGTTAGACAGTGTTTTTGAACAAGACACACTTATTGGCCAGCTAGTTCGTGCGCTGTTTTGCAAATGGCAACACTTAGCAGGTAATTATATTTTTCAGCTACCATTTCACATTTCTAGAGGGAGGGGTACCGTGTTTCAAACAGTGGGCATTCAATAGCCGCAATGTGTGTTTTGCTGGCCTGTTGTCATTGAAAAAGACGCCTTCCGCCATCGTCAAGCTTTTTGAAGAATATTTGTGATTCAGACACAGAAGTTTGCCTAGTTTCTGGAAGTGAAAACTATAGCAATGGCTTTCGAAATGAGCAGTTCACCAGACAAAGAGTGCTAGGAAAATGCCATTGCGAGTGCGTGTGAGTGGCGGTGCATCTCGATAAATTGCATCGCCGTGAAGCCTCGTTGATTTCATTTTTTTGGCTGCTCCCAACAAGGTGTTAAATAGTGATTTAACACCAAACTGTTGTCGCAGTGACAAAACTTTCCTAAACTATGCTCTTGCTCTCCCTTTTTACTGATCACCAACAGCTAGTTGGCCTCCTTTGTCATGAGCGATAATAAACTTTGTGATTTTGATTCAACTTAGTATTCGCTTGAACTTTTCTCAGCTGCTGACTTGGAGGACTAAGGTTTGATTCCAGCCATGGTTGTTGCATTTTCCATGGAGGTGAAACTGCTAACAAGTCTGTGTGCTGTGCATTTTCGGTGCACATTGGAAGAACCCCAGGCGATCTAAATTTCCAGGTACCCACCACTATGTTGTGCCTCATAATCAATGTTTCGCAACAGTACCATAGTTTTGGCATGTAAAATCCCAGCAATTATTATTGTGCTTGAATTTTTTTGAATATTGAAGACTTGCTTTCAAGAAGCAAAATATATTCAGTAGCAGAATTCTCAATAGGTAATAAGTAGTTCGAGCTGGTCAAAACAATAAACAGTAAAGTGCATGTCTTCGCCCTAGACCAGCAGTAAACTTTGCCGCTCCATGTATGCCCCGCCTCGGTGGTCTAGTGCTATGGCATTCGTCTGCTGATCTGAAGGTTGCGGGATTGAATCCCGACCGCAGCGGCTGCATTTCAATGGAGGTGAAATGCTGAGGCCTGTGTACTGTGAGGTGTTAGCGCAGGTAAAATAATCCCAGGGGGTCGAAATTTTGGGAGCCGTGCACTACGGTATCTCTCGTAATCGTATCTGGTTTTGGGGGCATAAACCCCCAGAAATCAATCAATCAATCAACCAACCACTCCCTGTACTCCATCTTCAGTCTGTCTTTAATGCCAGCTATCTTGTGCCTCGTTCGTTCCCTCTTTGCTTCTTTGTGGTAGCTGACGAAACTGTGTGACCGGCTGCACTGTGGTACTACCTGCCTTGTTACTTAAAGGGGCTGTCTAATGTACTTCATCGATTTTTCATTTTTTATTGCAATAGAAGGCGTGCCGTTCAAAGTGCACAAGGTAGCAGTGGTCTTGCTGGGAAGTCAGCAGAAATCTTATTCAATGCAGAACTTTTCTATCTTTGTGGTCACCCCTTTATATGTGCTGGCAATCACTGGTTTCTGGGTCTTTGCAGTATTAACTTAAAAATGAATGTTACTGTCCATCATAAAAGAACACTACTAGGTGTTTGTCAAACACAATTGTAAGCATTTAATTATTGCTTTTAAGCAGGATAATAATTGAGCCTGTGTGGGCATTTTCTGGTTTTTCATTACACTTGGAGACAGACACTCGTTGCCTAGGATGGCGCCGCCGGTAATTTTTTTTTTCACTACTTTCAGGGCCAATTTTAAAATATTATTCATTTTTTTTATGGAGTACAAACGCGGTAATCTTCTCATTTTCACCTCGGCCAAAAAAAAAATTGTCCAAATGGTAAACAGTCCCCTTACGTCGTGTTGATTGTGTCTATGGCGCAGTGCTACTCTGTGCGTTTTGTCGTGACATGTACGAGGGGCGTTCAATAAAGATTTCCCCTGAGCCACTTCCTCTGGACGGAGAGCAACGAAACTTTGCAGATTTATTAGTCCTTCTCTACATAGATTCCACCCAGGGACACCCACTTCTCCGATCTTTTTATGCAACTGTAAACACCTCGCTTGTAGAAGTCGACAGGTTGCTCCAAAAGCCATGTTGTGACTTCAGAAGTCGGAGTCTCATCATCTGGAAAGTGCTTGCCCTTCAAATATGACTTCACTGTTCGAAAGAAATGGAAGTCCAATTGTGCGACGCCGGGTGAATAAGGGGAATGCGGTAGAATTTCAAAGCAGCAGCAGCGTGCTTCCATCTGGACAACATGTGAGTTGTGAATTGGGGCATCGTCTTGCAGAAGGCGGACACCTTTGGTGAGCATGCCACGTCTCTCTTTTTTGATGGACTCTCGCAATTTCCACAGCAGTGAAGGGTAGTATGCCCCAGTAATTGTGGCACCTTTTGCTAGCAAATCCATCAAGACTACTCCGTGCTGGTCCCAAAAGACTGTGAGCATGACCTTGCCTGCCGTGGGCTGGGTGCGTGCCTTCTTTGGAGGCGATGAGTCCAAGTGCTTCCACTGCATCAACTGGACTTTAGTCTACAGATCACAGGGATGCACCCAGTTTTCATCCTGTGTAATCAGTCTGTTGAAAAAGTCCTCCTGGTTTCCACGGCACATGGTCAAGGGAGCCTGCGAGCACTCGGCACGTTCCTGCTTTTGGAAAAGTGAGAGCAGCCGGAGAACCCATGGAGTGGATAGCTTACGCATGTGAAGACGGTCTTGAATAATTTTTTCCACGGACCCCACACTAATCTTGACATTTTTGGCGAGGTCTTGAACGGTTACGTGGCGATTTTACAAAATGGCGGCCTCCACTTGCTGGATGGTGTGCTCATCGTTGGCGGAGTGGGGTCGTCCTGCAATCAGAGCCTTTTCTACCGAAGTCCGACCGCATTTGAATTGACGGTGCCATTTCTTCACTACATCATATGATGGGGAATCCTCCACGTAAACCTCTTTTATCTCATCGAAAGTCTCCCTTGGAATGCAGCCTTTTAAGTATAGGAACTTGACGACTGCTCTCTGTTCCACTGCATTCATTCCCACACCTCACACCTCATCAGCACAAATAAAAGCAAGACCCTTATTAGTTCAGAGTTTCACATTGGCACGTGACCTATAGAGACATATGTCATTACACATGCGCAGTTTCAGCACCCTGCAATAAACAGAAGTGAGTCAGGGGAAATCTTTATTGAACGCCCCTCGTATGTACGTGTCTGTGATATGTGTCCGTTGCTGTGTTCATGTTGGTCCTCTCGCCCATGTCTCTTTTTCTTTCTCTCACTCCCATTTACACTTTTCCTTTCTTTCACTGCTTTACTAATCTCCCTCCTTTGCACAGGGCAATTGAGGTGTCCTTTTCGATCAGAAAAAGCTGGCATCCTGTGCTTTTCCCTTCCTCGCTATTGGAAAAGCTCTTCTCTAGAGGAGCGCTCTTTGTGCGGACCTCTGTGCCTTTCATGTCATCACACACTTGAACCCCTTTATAAGGCACATGCATCGGGGAGCACTTTCTGTCCATTATATGAGTGGTCTCTTATAAGCAGGGCGCCACGTTTTCATATTCTGATCAACCCTTGTTTCGATGTAGGCACACTACAACCACTATGACCACAAGATAAGGCTACAGGATGTTGCAGAGGGTTTATTATGTACCATTTGGCCTTCCTGTTAGATTTGTTTGGTGGACTGTACGACTCCGAACAGAATTCATTTTTTTTTTCCCACCACAACCTTGTCGCATCAGTTGGTTATCGTTTCCCTTGCTTCCTCACTGGATTAACTGCAGCTATCAGCCAACAGTGCTGCATTTAGAGTCAAGATGTCTGCTGCAAGAAAGACTATAGACCAAAATTTAGTTATATATTGTCTTCTGTAAGCAGCTGTCCTCATGAGCATGTCTTTTACAAAAGGGTCCAAGGGAGAGATAGGGCAGCCAACCATTTGACTAAACATAGTATCTTATACAGTAGAACCTCGTTATAACGAAACCGGATATAACGAAGCAATCACAATTCCCCTTGAAATTCTTATAGATGAAATTGATATTGGTTATAACGAACTAATGGTTATAACGAAATAATTACTGCTCCCCCATCAACTTCGTTAAAACGAGGTTTTACTGTACCCAATTGTCCCTTACAATGGTGCCTCTTACAAAGGCGTTCAACTGTACTTACTTCTCTTGTTGGCTCGGTAATGCAGCCCGGCAAGAAAGAGCTTCTGCTCACGAAAATGCTGACAGGTGACACCGGTGGCAAGCCAGACCTGACGGTCAAGCGCAAGGAGCTTCCGGCCGGAGACCGGAAACGACTGGAGGCAGAGCGCCAGAGGGCCGTCTTCCTGTACCGCAAGATGAAGGCCGAGGCGGCACTCAAAAGGGCCTCCACGACATGACCGATATGAATAGGGGCTGTTGTTCAAATGGAGGGGACTGCGCATATGCATTACTGTTTTGTGTGATTGGGGATTTCTTGTGTGCTTGGGTGAGAGTTCGGCCTTTGCAGAAATTTTTTTTACGGGTTATTGACCCTGGCATGTACATAATTCAAAACGTTATCCCAATAGTTTACCAGACAGACTGCATTTCGTTAAACTATTGATTACCGCTCCGTGGAATGTGTTTCCTTACTTACGACCCTACGGTTGGAGTTGTTGGTTTAATTGTTCCCATTTGACAAATTTCTGGCCTCCTGATTAGCTTGTGCAGCTGACCGATCAGCTTTGAAACGCAGTGGCGCCATGTTCAGTGAGCATAATACATAACCTTCCATTTTCTAAAACCTTGCCTAAAGCCCGACTCTGGCGATTTGGTGTCAGTGTCGAGGTAATGGTGATTCTGTGTTTCTGAAACACTCCTGCTTAATGGTAGAAATGGTAAATACAGTAAAACCTCGTTATAACAAACCCGGATATAATGAACTATCGGATATAACGAAGCAATTGCAATTTCCCTTGAAATTCCTATACATGAAATTGATATTGGTTATAACAAACTAATGGTTATAACGAAGTAATTACCACTCCCCGTCAACTTCGTTATAACGAGGTTTTACTGTACGTGCTTAATGGTAGAAATGCTCGTCAGATTCTCAAGCAGTTTTTATGGAGCAAAAAAAGTGCAAACCCCGACCCACCCGAGCAGTACGTCCATCACATGATGTAGTACCTAGCGTACGCAAGTGCCTACAACTGGCTTGTTTCGAAGTACACTCACGAATTCTCTTCAAGTCTCTTCTTGAAGTCTCTTCACTGCGCATACAGAACATAGATACCATCAACAGCAACGTTCCTGCGCTGTACACTAGCGCAGGAACATGGTGTTTATTAGTGCGCCTGGCGTGCATACTTATACATCACACACAATATGGCCAAGCCAAAAGGGCAGTCTGAGGTAATCAGTAAAACACATTTGTAAGAAATCTGTTCATCTATCAGGGCTTTGCATAAGTGATGCATAAGTGATGGAAGTGTGTGGAAGTACATGCGCAACCAATACAGTCAAATCTCGTTAAATCGACCTTTGTTAATTTGGACTTGTTCTCTGGTCACAGTGGCCATATGTATTGTTCAATGGTGTCAAACTCTCATTAATTTGGCTCTATTTGGCCGCACTCCAGTTAATTTGTATGATCCTTGGAGCATGCTGAGCACGAAGCACCGGAAATTTACGTTTACCGCCATGCTAAAAACCGAAAATAGCGTTAGCATCCTACAAAAACGATGTAGCGCAGTACGAATTGCCATCATCAACGCAGAACGTGCGGGAATGACAGGAAAGCCGGAGCTGAAATGCTTCACGACTGTGTTGACAGCTGCATGTGACACAGCGCTGGTCATGTCAAATTCGCCTTCGGAAAAGCATAGTCACCACAATTAATGCATTGCTTCCGATGGAGGGTTCATCCACAGCGGATGCAGTCATTTTCACGGCGCATGTGAATTGCATGATAGTATCCATAGTTTTCTCATTACAACTACAGAACTATGTGGATGCGATTAAGCTTCCATGTGGTTGCTCTCTACTGTCACATTGCTAGCGACTACAGTTGCGTTCGCACTGGATGCGGCATACACCCAATAGTTCTGCTTTGACTCTGTGGACTTACGTTGTGCGCGTGCTTTCAGAAATGTGCGTATGTCATATGATCTCTTTGCAAGTCGCCATGGTTGCGTTTCCAGTGGATTGGACGACCAGTAGTTTTGTGTTCAGTCACCGTCTGGGCTGGGTGGATGCTACCTGCAGTTGTGTGGCTGGTAACAATGGTCACCACGGTTTAATCGTCCGCAGCTGGTGTCACATTCAGTAGTTTTATTTGTTTTACCCAGTGCAACGCCTCAAAACTCAACGTGGAGGAAGCTGTTGTACCTGAGCGATTTTGTCATGGTCTGCATGCTGGTATCTAGCTCGCAAACACTCTATGGATAAATGATTTATTGACGGCTAGTTTACCGGCAGTGAAAAGAGTTATTAGCACATGCGAATGGTGGTGGTGGAGATTCCAAAGGAGATGGAGGGGCATGGAGGACGTCTTGCACCATGGTCGCGTCGTGAAAGAAGTAGCAAGATGATGTGAATGGTTGCGTTTGTGCTGCTTTCACGCTAAAATAGAACAGAATTTGTATTCTTGTTGAGAAAATAAAAGTCCACCGATGTAGTTGACATTTTTTTTAATGTTTTGTCAATACTCTCGACAATTCAGACATTCGGTTAATTCAGACATGTCTCTCAGTCCTGTGAAAGCCGAATTCTCTGATCAATGAGGCCTACAGATATCTGGAAATCACTGGAGTTAAAAGGAACCCGCGTTAGGTGTCCTCTGTAACTTGCTGCTACTTTTGAGGAGCTGCCATTTTTTTCCTATTTGAATGAATGAATGAATGAATGAATGAATGCAGCTTTAGTTCTACTGAACAGTTTTACAATGCAGGAGAGTGAGAAGAAGGCATAGAAAGAGGGCTTGACAAACCCCAACACCCTTATGTGCAGTTGGACAGGGCAGCAAAGCGTACCGTACAAGTAATATATATATATATATATATATATATATATATATATATATATATATATATATATATATATATGTTAAAGAACCCAATCAAGGTGTAAATTTGGTTCAGCATGTAAGCACACACAGTAGAAGCCTCAGGCACATTTACATTGACCAATGCACAAGGTTTGCTGTGACAAATTGTCATTAGTGAAAATTTCAATGCACTTACAGATTTGTGAAATGTATTTGCCCAGAACATAAATAAAGTTAGTGTACAATACATAACTCAAGTGCTTTCCTTGAATAAAACGTGTCCGTCTTGTCCACTGCGTTGCACACTTCAGATGATAATTGATTACAACTCCCGTAACATCGCAAATCTTGGCCCTACCCCCACGAAATGTTGCGCAATGCGACATGGCATCATGGTTGATCAATGTACAGTAAGATCTGATATTTGAAAGAATGCTTAATAATAAAACCTATTCAAGTGTGAGAGTTGTTCCTGGTTTTAGGATAAAGCCTTTGATGTCATGCTTGGAAGCTACGCAGGGAAGCATAATGAAGCTATGTCAGCATATTTAATGATCTTGAGCATTTGTCTGTTTTTTTTTTTTAGGGGCGAAGCTCCTTATGGCATCACCTGTGCGGTTCTCAGTTGTCGATGCATCCTGCGTAGCCAGTAGCGTCTCCCTTAGCATACAATAGCATACAGTAGATGGCGCTGTCCCATAGAGATGCATGCAAACTGCAGTTGGATGACGATACACTATATGGCGCTGTACGCATTCTGTGTCGTCATCTCCATTTCTCGTCTCGTTTCCGAGAGGGCGCTGTCCCATAGACATGCGTACAATATGGCGGTTGGGTGAAGGTACGCTAGATGGCGTTGACTGGGCAGCTGCTCTCCGATTGGCTGCTGCGCGGGCTGCACTCCTCTCATTCTCTTGGATCGTCGCCGTACGTGTTGGATCGCGCTTGGTGGACCATGGACGATTCCGAACGTTGTGTCCGAAGCGCAGAATCGAACCAGGGACCCCTCGCTTCCGAACGCGCGGCGCTAGCCACTACGCCATGAAGCGCACATGGACACATGCACCACGATGACAGTAAATACCCAACATTAACGAAAGACTGCGCGTTTCTAACGCGTTTGTGCTAGCGCGTTACGGCCCGTGTAAGAAGCTGGTGTAAGACGCTGTGGCCTCTCCGCTATACTCTCTCAGCAGTCATGTGATGGCGTCGGCAAACGCGGTGCGCGTTCCGGCCTGTGTAAGGGGCTGCGTAAGACGTCTTTACATGATGATCGACTGGGCGAATTACACGGAAGGTTCACGGTTTACCGATGATTCCCTCCGGAGCTTCGCCCACTCATCATCATTCACCCCGTGGATATGCTGTGATTTTTCTCTTCTGTGTGTTTGCACAAACTTGATATGATGTAAGCGTGGCGCTATTCACTGGAAAATATTTATGCACAACTAGGGCAGCCATGCTAATCATGCTATACAGAATAACAAGCACGCCAGAACAAGGCATGCAATAGTAGTTCTACCGGTAGTATTGAAAACAGTATGGATCTGTAAGTACTACTACTACTGTTCCAGGCTCAGTGCTCAGTAAGTGACCTACTCCTGTGCATAGTGTTTGAAATGGCATAGGTACTATACAGTGGGTGCCGCATCACATGAACATATGAGAAGACAAAACAATCGAACCAGAGGCACATTTGGAACAGTGAAATATTGTTGATATGATCTTTGTGGGATACTGAAAATAAAATGTGTAATCCAAAAATAGTATCAATGTACGAAAATATACTGAGCCTCTGGGGGGTGTTGGCAGGGAAGAAAAAAAAAATATCCCCAGAAACATATTAGGAGGGATTGCATGAACGAGAATACGCCGTAGTTGCTTTTTCATTGCTTCTGAAAAGAGGGAGATGGGACATTTTCCCATTACACTGACGCTACCTCTGTCTACGATCTGCGATTTTTTGTTGTCCATGCAGAAACACTATGGGCTGATACAGGTACAGGAGGCTTCAAGCATTTGGCTCATAATAATAATGACAATGATAGTAATATAGTAAGTTATACAGTAATGAGTACACTATTCATGCTAGGCGAATTTGGTCTGAAGTGCCACACAGTCACTGATCAAAAATAAATCTGTGTGGTTTTCAGCACAATGACCTCTGCCGCCACTTAAGACGACAATATGTGCTTGTTCCTCTGATTAAAATTCGTCGTATGTTTTTTTAAATGTACAGGCAAACCTTGTTATGACAAACTTAACATGACCTGTACGTAGCTTTGTTATATTTGATACTTTGTTATATGTATATTTATTACACCATTAAGACTGCAGTACTATATCAATGTTCTAACCCGTACTATTCACATACACAGCATAAAAGTTTAGAATTTCTGTGAAAGAACAATAATTTGGGAGCAGCGCTTGTATGAACGTCTCACATAATATATAAAGCATTGTTTTCTTCACATAGCCATCATCAACTTATCTATAAGAAGCGCAGAGAGGGGACTGAAGGTGTAAATTCCTCTTTAATTTCTTTTCATTTTGCATGTTCATGCACCATAAACACAAATGCAGACATATGCACGTATAGCAGTTGCTAGACCATTCTCGAAACAAAAACCTGGCCGTGCCCCTGGTACCTATTCTGAAAGCTGTTTCTGTTACAATCTTTTTCTTTTTTTAAATCATGCTTTTGTTTGTTTCTCCCGAGTTCGCTGTTGACAGACCTGCCAGCAGATCTACAGATTCTGACTACTTTGGTGGTTGTTCGAACCACTAGTAAATCTCCTGGGAAGCATGAAAAAATGCAGTTTTGCATGATCTTCTACCAAGATTTAGCGTGTTTTCATCAACGCAAAAGTAGCACATTGAATTTCAATGCACATTTAGGAAAGGTGGTGTGATGCCGTTTGGGTGTATCATTTCCGCTGTTTAAACTTTACAGATCACTTTTTTAAATGGTTTGTAATGGTCTGTAAAGTTCAACCATTATACAGTAAAACCTCGTTGTAACGAACCCGGATATAACGAACTGTTGGATGCCCCGCCACGGTGGTCTAGTGGCTAAGGTACTCGGCTGCTGATCCGAAGGTCGCGGGATCGAATCCCTGCCGCGGCGGCTGCATTTCGATGGAGGCGAAATGTTGAGGCCCGTGTGCTGTGTGATGTCAGTGCACATTAAAGAACCTCAGGTGGTCCCAATTTCCGGAGACCTCCACTACGGCTTCTCTCATAATCACAGCTGGTTTCGGGACGTTAAACCCCACAAGCCAAACCACCAATGAACTATTGGATATAACGAAGCAGTCGCAATTCCTTGAAATTCCCATAAATGACATGGATATTGGCTATAACAAGCTAATGGTTATAACGAAGTAATTACAGCTTTGTTATAATGAGGTTTTACTGTACACCACAGGACAGAGAGACCGCACTTGCATTGCGGAGTCTGTCTCGTGTTCTGTGCCGTTTAAATATGAACGTTGGTGATATACCAGCGTAAATACACATCACGAACTCTCGGTAGAAACCGGCCTAAAGCCCCTTCATGATAAAAAACATATTGCAGTGCATTAATGTTCAAGTGCACTGTTAAGTTTATTGCAAAAAATAAATGTTTATAATTGGAGCTATATCCAGCGACGCTGTCAGATGATGAATCTGGGAATGCAGTTTGTCTATAGAAAGTCGTCATTGTGTAGAGAGGTAAATTTCTTCTAAACCATCAAAAAATTTATGCCTTTTTTCATGCCAAAACCGCAACAACGTTCCGTGATTATGAGGCACACTGTAGTCGTGCGCTTCATATTGAATTTGACGACCTGAGGTTATTTAGTGTGCACCTAAATTTATACGAATGAATGCTCTCACATTTTATCACTATCATAATGCAGCTTCTATGGCTGGGAATGAAACCCACATCTTTGGGCTTAGCAACACACCTGTCACTAACCTACCGCAGCGGTTAAATCTGTAGCACAATCTTCTACATCTGAAGCAAACCATGGATACATAGCCCCCCCTTTTCTTGTTCATTTCCTCCTCTGAAATGTGCGTGTGATAGGAAGCACACAACCTAAATTGTATAGCTTGTAAAGCGCAAGAGACGAGGCAGGGAAGGTCCATGTGGTAGTCTACAATATCCACTTTATTTTCTACAACACCAAACAACCGCCCACTAAACAAATCAAAAGGCTCAGTTTGTCGCACAGGCAGACAACATTGCTCTTTTCATAGGCGCACAACCCCGCGTACTAGTACATTCACGATGACACATTGTATGCGTATCAGCTTGACCTATTTCATTCACAACTGTAAAAGACTGCAGGTACAGCTTCGTACATTTTACAAGTTTCATGCAGCAGAAGGTCACACAATGTCAGTTGCCCGTCTTCCACACAAACCCGTAATCTCAATCACAACATGTATGTTTGTGAAACGACGTGTGAACTACAGCAGTGCAAAGTTGCAAAACGCAACAGCAATAGCTTCCTAGTGCAACCAACAAATCAGACTTTTATTCTTTGCTCACCGCCGAGATGCCCATCATAAAGGGTGCCATGTAATGGTGCTCATATTGTTTAACCAATGAGTCTCCATACACCTTATCGCCTGATGCTGGGCGAATTGTTGAACCACCTCTGGTAACTTGCATTTCTAAAAACCTTGCAATGCTTTGCACTCACACCGCCAGTGCTCTGACAGCGGCAGTTTATGATAGCAGTAACAGCATGAACGTGCATCAAGTGTCTGTACCATGAAAAACAAGTTGCTCAAAGCCTATACCATAAGACATGCAGTCAGGGAGCAAGCAGAAAAGCAAAGGAATAGCAACACTCTCTAAAGGAAATGTGAGCGCTGTGTTCTCGCTGAGACTATGAAAAAAATCACTGCAAATTGATCTGAAGCTGAGCTGATGCAACTAGAAAAGTAAAAACACTGCAATGCCAATATACCGAGACATACAAGTACAAAACTCATGCCCTAATGAAAATGCATATGCCTATAGCCAGGGTTTAGCAATATGAGTGAGAAAGCATCTGAGACGGCCAACATTGACAAGACTGTGCAGGTACCGCTTCATGTGGAGATCAGTGGTATGTGCATGTAGCACATGGCAGCTACAAGCTGGCCATTCACCACCATTCATTGTTCAAGGTGTTGCCATGTGGTTCAATATGCCTCCGTACAATGAATTTGTGCGACAGTGCAAAGCAACACTGTTCCGCCACAGTGGTCTAGTGGTTATGGCACTCGACTGCTGATCCGAAGGTCGCGGGATCGAATCCCAGCAGCAGCGGCTGCGTTTTGATAGGAGGCGAAATGCTGAGGACCGTGTGCTGTGCGATGTCAGTGCACGTTAAAGAACCCTAGGCGGTCGAAATTTCCGGACACCTCCACTATGGCGTCTCTCATAATCAGAGCTGGTTTTGGGACGTTAAACCCACAAATCAAGGCAACACTAAGTGTAGTTTTGGGACTCAATTACACTGCTACATAAAGAAATGTTACGATCCATTCCACACAGTGCCAGACGTGCCTGAAGGTAAACCGGGTTAACTCCAGAGATGGTTTAAATGGGCATAATGAACACCACATAGCGTCACTAAAAAGCCAGCTGCCACTAGGGAAAGATGAAGAACCCTGGCACACCTTCTCTTCAGCATACAGTTAAACCTAGAGCTGAGAATTATGAATGCTATACAGATTATCAGGTGTAACAGAGTGATGAATGGTCTTGTCTGTAGTATACAGTGTCACATACATTTATAGCCAATTTTCAGATATAATGAAGCTATTTTCAGGTCAGACGTGATTTGGTTGTAATGAGACATGACTGTAAAGGTAAATTGTGGAGCTGTTTGAATAGCAGAATTTTGAGTGTGAAGCAAATTCGAATACTTATGTTCCAAGCACGAATTGAATAATTTTCAAATATTTTTGAATACAGTAAAGCCTTGTTATAACGAAGTTGAAGGGGGAGCCATAATTACTTTGTTATAACCATTAGTTGTATAGCCATATTAATACCATATCCAATTATGGAGAAATGTACTGTTAAACAGGGGCAAAAATTTATTGCGTGACTAGCGTATTCCCACAGTGTCATTCCAAAGTCCTGAAGAACAGTGCAACAGTGAAGTGTGCAAGAGAAAGCTGAGGTAACTTCGCCGCAGTACGCGAGTGTTAATGGTTTTGGTTCGGACAGATCATTCACTTGCTTACTTCAAATTATTGGCGTTTTAACTAGTGAGCTGAACCACCTGGCCCTGCTACAGGACTGTCAGTAGCATAGGAAAAAGGTCATGTCACGTCATGCATGCACCTGTTATCCAGTGTTCACAGTACTGGGCTGCAAAGCTGGGTGCCCAAATTCAAGTGGAACTGTCAGACAGTCATTTTTATTGAAGTTCCCTGTAATAAGCCAGGACAGAAACACCTTTGTATCTCTGTAAAAGTGCCTGGCAACAGGCGAAGACCAGTAGTACTAAGTTACTCTCATAACTCAATGAACCAACAAACATTGAAGCCTAGGAAAGCATAGGGGAAGTTATTCAAGTTCCCAATTGTGGTATTGTAATTTTGGAGTAAGAAGAAAGAAACTGAAGTGGACAAAAAGACAAACCTGCCTTCGGTGAGAACCGAACCCACGACCTTCGGATGACACATCCAATGCTCTATCGCTGAGCTACAAAGGTGGTCGTTCCTCCGTCCACTTTATTGAGTATTTATGTATATGTAATCCTGGAAGTGTTAGGCAGTGCCACTTGTAGCCATGGTGGCGAGTGTAGGACACTCTAACCTAACCGGCATCACGTAGAACGTGATCTTATGGCAAGATGGCTGCTGCCCAATAAACTCTCATAGAATCAGCTCCACTGAGGATCAGATCAGCACCGTACACTTGTTACAATGCCTGAAATTGACGGCACCCTACTGTAGGAAATTCGATACCGATTTCCTGGCTCCCAATAGTTTACATTTTGCTTGCTACATAAGAGCATAGATAAGTCACAATTCTTGAATGGACACATGGTTTACTAAGTGTAACATCCCAACACCAAAACAGAGGATGAAACCAATGATCTCGGGAACAATTCTTCATTAACGTTTAATACTAGGGACCCTTTAACATACAGTGACACTCAATGCTTAAGTTTTCTTGTTTTAGTTTACTGCACCCCCCAAATGGAGAGCAACCACATTGATATGGAATCAGAACTGCGACTAAGATCAGCAACAAAACAGTGGCAGGTGTGTCATGGATATCATTCCAGTGCTGCACTTAACAAAATAATTCATTTCACATTTTAACCAGCATGAATCGCACGCTTCCTGCAACACATTGCAAGGGGAGGCTCGAGACTAGACGACGTGCGCAGACGGCATCACCGGATCGTCGGTAGTGGTAGCTGTAAGCCTGGCTTGGCCTCGAAGAAGGTGTACGACAGTGTGATGTCGTTACAGTTCTCTAGCAATGGGTCGGCCGCAAACTCGGGGTCGATGTAGAAGAACACTGGCATGTCCACCTGCGGTTCAGCGTGCATAACATAGTACAGTAAAACCTCATTATAACGAAGTTGAAGGGGGAGCGGTAATTACTTCGTTATAACCATTAGTTCGTTATAACCAGTATCAATTTCATCTATAGGAATTTCAAGGGGAATTGCGATTACTTCGTTATATCCAATAGTTCGTTATAATGAGGTTCTACTGTATTTTGTAACCAATGCTGCAGTAAGACGAGCACGTGCGAAGACGAAGAAAACAAAAACAAAAATATGCATGCAGTTTCGAGAACACGGGATTTGGCCTCACGTCATTACAGGTAATGCCCAAATTGACATGATATTTGAGACTTTGTCTTGACAGCATTTGTCTTAACAGGAGTTTATTGTAGTGACTTCTAAGCGTACTATTTGAGTGGTAGTATTTAGTTTCATCTCATTAGTATTCCAAGTTATGGTGCAATAAATATACTATAGCAGTGTTTATGAACGTTGAAACATGTGCGATGCATATTTAGAAGGATCCAAACTAGAAGAGAAGCTGAGGGGAAGATGGAGGCTTGCATCAATGAACAGATAGTTAAAAACGATGTAGGACAGGGAATGCTGCTGCAGCCCGCAGTGACATTCCCAGTTCTACATCATTTTTGATGACCTGTTCCCCATTTCGAAGGACGTAACAGAAAAAAAAAAACATGCCAAGTCAAAAATTTAATCTCATGGAACTTTGGATAAAGTTGAGCTCAAAACATGAAATGATTCTTGTTGCACTGCTTCAACTCTCGGAAATATACATGTAAAACTTTTAGCTTGCTTACTTAGAAATATTTTGCTGCCAATCAACCCATATATGTATATCAATAGAGAAAAAATTGAATGAAGTACCACTTTCACTACATTATTTCAAGGAAAACTAGTACTTTGATTATTTGCAATTAAGACAAAGCAGTCAAACATAGGTTAGCACATTTGGGGGTTCAGTAACTCCAAATGTTCAAGAGGCAAGGCACTTGTTATTTTGAGGAACATGCCACATTTGAATGATGTGCACCCAAGAAATCGGCAGTCAAAAACAAATTCAGTTGAACTCCTTTATAAACGAAACACATACCGTGGAGAAGTTTCTGTCCCTTACATAGGGGCTCTCTTAATAAGCAAGGTGCCATATTCTCATTTCCTGTCTCCTAGGAAGCGCAAGACTAAACGACCAACGGATGCAAGCACTTTCTCGTGTCTGTCAGTCATTTAGCACTGCGCCTTCTAAGAAGGTGGATCCTTACCAATTAGCCTGATTTAAATTGTTTATTAACTTTCATTTCTGTTCGTTCCTTATTTTGGCATGGGCACAATGTAACTAAACTGACCATAAGCAGAAGGCTACAGCCCGTTGCAAATGGTTAGGCTTAAATGTTAGGTGATTTGCATGGTGGACTGTGTCACTTAGAACACAATTCTCTTTCTCTCTTTCTTTTTTTTTCTGCCTGAAACTTTCTTATGTTACTGTGACCAAAACTTCAGGACATTTTGTCCTTTATAACCAAATGTCCTCAGGAGTGCACTTGTTGCAAATGAGGTCAAACTCATGGTAGAAACAGGGCAGCCAACCGTGTGAGTAAATGACGTTTCTGATACCTATTTATCTGTTATTGGGGCATCTTATAAAAAGGTTAAACTGCAGGCGCTCCTTCCCATGTTGCTTATTATGCTAGACTGTACTTTGCAGTCCTCATCAGCGCCACATATAAAAACATTAGATGCCAAAGCCTTACTCCCATTTCCCTGTGGTGAGAGTACACTTCCATTTGATGGTACCTAGTATTGCAGGGGGAATGGCGCTCACCTGTTCATTAGGGTTCAAGCGTTGTTCCTCAAAACAGAAACACTGCAAACAAACAAGAACAGGAGGAAGAAGATAAGTTACCAGACAAATCAAACCAATGGTGCTCTGTGTGTATCTCCCATGCACATGTTTTAGGTGCCTAGAAATCGTGTTTTTTTAAATCACATTAATTTGCCCAATAAGAAGTCTTATTTAAGTGTTTGTACTAGGATGGGGTAGGTTTCTACTATCGTAGGTATTACAAGAAGCAGCTACACACTTTCAGTTTTTGATTTTGACACACAGTTTATCAGTTATACAAAATCTTCGACGAGGTTTCAAAAGCAATCTGGACCACCTTTTCGGTTCCAGAACGTTCAACACCATTCAAAGGTGGGAATATCCCAACATGGTTAAAGAAAGGGTTTGCTCTTTGGAGGCTTACTGTAGGGCTAGAATATGTTCACCTTTGCTAAACTAACAAGCGTGCAACATATACAGTGAAAGTTCAATACAGTGAATACAGATATGTATCAAATTATCAACTATAATAAAGTGGAAAAGGAATGGCCTTGAACAGAGGGTCAGAAATATACATTTATAACAAATTTTTGTATACAATGAAGTTATATTAGTGTAAGGTGCAGCTATGTTATAACAGTGTTTGAATGCATAAATTAAGTTTGAAATTAAACGTTTTCAGAATGGGCTATTATTAGTAGCGGGTAAGAATAGAGATCATGTCCCCTCGCAACACTCTCGGTTTGTTTTGTGCGCAAGGTGGCTGCCATACACGCCACACTCTATTGGCTGCTGAAAGGTGCCTCAATAACTGCAATTTAGATTGCTCTCTCACCTGGATCTTGTTGAAGTATTTTCCTGCCTCGAAAGGCAGGATGTTGTACGTGGCAATGCCATCAATGGGCTTGTCACCTGGGTTGCGAGCCGTGTAGAAGGCCAGCACGGTTTCGCCTGGGGCAGTCTGTGAACAAGGAATGCCCTTGCTATCACCATGCTCACAGCTATTATCTCTTCTTCAAGAAAAAATGTTACCAGTCCAATTTATTTTCATTATTAGGCATCCAACAGTGCACTACTAATACTATTATAAGCATCGCACATAAAGGAGGTCATTCCAAGGTAGAAGAATGAAAGAACACCTTCTACACGACACAATACAAAGACTCATTCAATGAAGTGGAGGTCAAACTAGCAAAAAAAAAAAGGAAATGGTGCTGATACAAATAAAAACGAATCAAATACTAGAACAAACACCGTTACTTGTAACAGCCAGAATCCCAAAACTGCACGACGGTTTATAAGTGGGACGCCGCACCCGAGACAGCGTAAATTGTTTCTGACCATTTATTTTGCCTGCATATTGGCAGAACCTGAAGCAGTCAGCAACAAAAGACATAGCACACAGCAAGCAAACTAAAGCACACTTATTGCACCTTTTGCACAGTAAGCAAGCTAGCCAAATCGCACAAGAAATGGAACTCGATGATGACATGCCCTTGGAATCTAGGATGTTCCACTCACTCGCTACAACATCAAACAAGCAATACCTGTGTCATTCAGAGGTGAAGCTTTGCAAAGGGAGGCAAGCAATGGGGAGGTGTCTCTAGGGCAGTCCTGACATTGAACCGCACAAACAAACCGCACACAATGTTGTCCCTGAAGTCAAACAGGAAACCAAGTTCTTGTGCCTGAGCATCTATGTCATTAATAAAGGCTTGGCATCTGAACATCTACATGCACCATCTCTCACGCTAGGCAGAAAAGATGGTGCAGGCGTTTTGGCTTATACATGCAGCAAGAGTACATGGCAGTACCTCAAGGTAGCCGCAAGTACTTATATGAAGCAGCAGGTGGCGCTGTAACTTCCTCCCGGCACGCCGATTATGAAATGAGCAAGCACCTGTCGTGCCCACTTGCTGCATAGCTAGTGATAATGCTGCGAAGGAAATTTGGCCGTTTTCTAACATGACATTGCAAATTCTATCCTATGTGTATTTCCACTGCAATAAAATTTGCCTCGCATGTTGACAGGAGCCTCCACACAGAAAAATTTCCTTTATTCAAAACATGCTGTAGGGCCCCTGACTACCACATTCTGTGAATACCCCAGCACCGCATAGATGCGCTATTTCCAAAAACAACTCCGGCGTTCCACTCCGGTTCAATCCTCACCTGCGTAGCGGCATCACTTGCAGCAACTTCCTTAAGGCAGCGTTTATTTGCAAAGTACTTGCGGCATCATTTTTGCATTGTACAAGAGCACGCTTACCTCCTCAACACAATTTTTTTAGCATCGGGCGTTAGTTACTGGCCATAGCAAACGAAACTGGCTGGCGAGTGCTTGACAATTATCAGTGGGGTGTGATCTTGGTTTGCAAGCGTACATTTGCGAGCATGAGAGCAAGGTGAAACCAGGTACACACCACAATATCCGTCTGTCGTGGCTTGAAGTTCCAGCGCAGCCCCGAGGCAGTGTCGGCGGCAAAGGTGACCCTGATCTGGCGATGGCTCACGCGGTCCATCTTCTCGATTTTCTCACCGGCCTCGGTCGCAAACGCCTGGCCGCCCCGGCCCGTTGACTGCGTTTGAGACACAAGTCACTGACAGCTTCCTGGTAAGCTGTTTACCATCAGCACAGAGTTCACAAGACGACAATGAATCTCAAGGCAGTTCACGTCATGCACAAAGATGCTCTCTAGGAATGCCAACCTTTGACATCGGTCTCAGTAAGAGGATTGGCACAGCTTGACTACATGCTGTAGGTATGGAAAAGGCGGCTACACATGCTTTTGCTTGGGGCATGTGTAATAACTTTCGAATTGACATAGTGTGCGCAAATATTATATCATCATGCGTATGAGTAAGCTCAGCTTGCAATGTTACAAGATTGAACACTACCAATCGGCATAACACGCACAACACGCAGCTCATCTGGGCTTTCTCGGACTATCTTTATAACGGGAACAGGACAAACAATGGTCCCTGTCAAGAGCTACACGTATCTCCTAGCGTGACGAAAGTAATAATATTGATAAACAGATCGGTCGATTTCGGCGTTCACCAGAAATTTCAAAGCACGACCCTTGCAATGCCGATGCGCCAGATGGTTGCAATGTCGATCGCGATCGAAACCGACCTGCGTTGTATCAGAGTCCTAAGGACTCTGGTTGTATTTTGAGGCTACGATTGGCTCGATCTCCTAAGGCAGGCAAATAAGGCGATCGCAATCAGCACACCTGATCCTGACCAGGGCACACCTGATCCTGACCGGGGCACACCTGATTTTGACTGGGGTACACCTGATCTTGACCGGGACACACCTGATCCTGACCAGGGCACATCTGATCCTGATCGAAACTCGAATTCGACAGTGCTCGCCCGAGTATCATCGTGTGCTCACCTGACAGTACATCCTGTACAGCGGTACGGCCGCGTAGCTGAGCCCACCGACGAGCACAGTCATCGAGGTGACGTACATGAGCACGGTCCGGTTCTTCTTGTCTCTCGCGCCGCCTCCGCTGGTGTAGTACATGCGGCGTACGCACGGAGAGGTCAGCGTGCGCCTGAGCGCCTCCAGCCGAACCGCCGACCGACACGCGCACACGCACAAGCTCATGGTCGGGCATTTAGAGCGGCTTGACGAGTGAGCCCTTCTGCTGAATGGACTGCACTACGCTTTATTTCCGATCGTTACCTTATTACCATGTATAACGCAAATTCGGCGAGTTTGCCTACGCAAAGCCGTGTACCCTTGAAAACAAACACGCGCCGCTACAGCTGAAACTTGGCTTGGATTCGTACGAGCCATTGCAGTCTCGGCACGCATGCTTTTCTGTCTTTTCAGATGCGTAGTTGCAAAAATAACGCAAAAGAAACACTTTTACGAGGTCACATCGGCCTGATATAGGTGTTTACAAAGTCTCTAAGTTGTTCCATGCATTATAGTAATTGATTTAAAATAGTGCCATTGAGTCACTGATCTCAAAGGTCATAAATCTTGCGCAAGCTCGAGAAAACAGACACTTCTGGAGTCAAATCAATCCACAGCCACGGCTCTTGGACGGGTCACGTGACCATACATGTCGGCACGTGCGCGGAGTGCGTCGCGGGCCTGTGTTTTTGAACTCGACCTCTGTGTGCTGTGATATTGGTGTCACGACGATGGCTCTCAAAGGTTCAAGATATGTGCTATCTAAGCTCCATCTCTTCGAAAATGTTGCCAGGAGCGCTACGGTGCCTTGCCGGTCCGCTCTACAAAGGTACGGAGTCGTCCTTCCCGTTCGGCTGGTGATCGACTAGCTAGTTTCACTTTCGCGAGCGATTGATCGTTCAGAGGGATGTTATTGTCGAAATTGGTCAGTGACCGCGGGGCGTTTGCCGGCGACGGTGCCTTGACGGAGCTTAGCTTCGCTTCATAGCGCAAAGTCATTTGATGCGACTTGCGTACCCTGTTTGCCATTAAGGGGGGACACTGCTCTTAGAGACAAAATTTCATGAAAAAGATCGATTTTTGGAAAGCGGTATTTTTGCAACATACAGGCAGTGCTGCAGATGCTGACCAAATTTCTCATATATCGGACTGATATTTCAGCCACAGTAGCAGTTTATATCCCCAAGGCAAGCTATATTTTGGCTCTCAAAAAGCAAGAAAAATGGGCTTTTTTCATGCCAAATTGCTGCTGAGCTACGTACGTATGTTGCAGCAGTAGGTATCGAGGTTATATCCCCAATAGCCACAAATCACCTGCAAGTATATTTCAATACTCTGTATTACATTTGGTTCAAAATGAGCTTTATTTGTTTTCTTGCTTTTTCTCAGAACATGCTTTCACTCACTCTGCTTGTTTAGTGCGGCAATTTCTCAAACTCAAGAAGAGATACAGCTGTAATTTTTTTTTTTTTTTGCTATCTGAAGATTAATGTATCGAGCATGAAGTGCTGCAAGCAGATTTTTTTTTCCTCCTAGTAGGTCTTTTATTTACCTTTGTTCTTGTTCATTAATAGCTACACTGTGGCCACTGAACTGCAACAGGCTCCTAAATTTCTAATTGTTGTTTAATTTGAAAACTACTTGCAGCACTTCAATCCTTGCACGTTCTAGCTTTCCACTCATACATTATAAATAGCTCTGTGGCCACTATTCTTTTGTCTATTGTCTCACAAAACAATAGTAATTAATATCTCATTATCTCAATAACTATTTGAATGATCAAAAAGATAATTGCACCTTCAGAATCGGCACAGAAAAACACACATATATAGGTGCTTTTACACTGAATTCAATCAGCATATAAACAAGACAGCTCCAGGTGCCATGTCCCCCCTTAAGCTCTCATGCATGCTAATGTTCCCTAATTGGAACATGCGAAACTTGACATTTTTGAGGCAGTAGGTGTGGCGCTAAAAAGACGAGAGACAGAGTAGGATACGGAAGAACATACAAGGGCGCCAACTTCCATTTGTTAGTAACGATCTTAGCAGATCAGGGTAATCTTTTTGCAGATTAATACACCAATGAGCCAACCAGCTCAGCAGCAGCATGGCCTTTTAATTTTTTTTTATTTGCTTTCTTGCCGCAACATGGTGTTTAGATTTTGTGCTCACTTGTGCTAACAGAAGATGTATTCGATCAAACAAATATTGCAAATGAGCGTGTTGTCGGTTATGTCACTACACTTATTCGTTGGTTGTTTTCGCAGGAAAAGAACACTTGTTGCAATGAACAAAGTAAAGCAAAACCAAAATAGTGGTTGAAGGCAGGAATTCATATAACACCCACCCAACGGAAAGGGCTGAAAGGGGCGCAGGTGTTTGCTAATGTGGGACCAAAGTGAAACGCGACAGGGCTACAGAAATTGGACGAAAATAAATGTGATTCGAAGAAAGAGAGGCTTTGATATGCCACAAAACAAAGCTTTAGTGTATGCAGATTCCAACAGGGGCATGTTGGAGCTGCTTTAAATTAAAGCACACTAAAGGCAAATGTTAAGTTCATGTACACAGTTAAAATAGCATTCAAGGAATGTCATAGTGCTTGTTTTGTGCCAAGAAAACAGCTTGAACGAAAGTCGTGTTTGGCTAGTCAGCATGTCATTTGAGCTACTCAAACCACCTGCCAAACATGTAGATTCGCCATTGTCCCTCTTTACTGGCCAACAGTCCAGTAAGCTGTGCGGAAGGCAGGAGAGAAGAAGAGTTCAGCTACCGTCAGGTTGCCTTAATGGTCGCCCAATGAGGAGGACATTGAAGCAGTCTGCAGGCGCTGAGAAACCTGTTTCTGTGATGTCATAGTCGGCTCTGGCCACATACCACTGGCTCAACTACATCACAGTGTCAAGTTTGCAGGCTATCCTAGAGATTGCACAAGGTTTGTTGTGCGCTTGTGTAAATTTCTTGGTGAACAAAGTGGTGGTGTAGATAATACTGGTGTTTCAGATGTCCTCAAGTGCTCACTTATCATACTAACAAAAAAAAATAAGTTGTTTTGTTTTTAGTGTCCCTCAGATTTATTTCATATCCACGTTCCATTGCTTCTCATTCGCACTTTGGCCGTTAGTTAAGTTGATGTGGTTTCATCTCTTGAATTCTTTTGTGCAGACGTGCTGCTTCTGGGAAAGCTGATTCGAGTGACACCGAGGATTATGACAAGCCGGTTGTGTACAGCACAAGCAAGGCAGCTCAGTGGAAAGCTGCACAGACCTTCCGCACGCCGTAAGTTGTCAAGGAGAGGGCTATGTTTATTACTTCGTTTTTTGTTTTCTTCAATGGCTTGCCTAGACCCCTCCACTGATATAAGGCTGTATTGAAATTTTAATATGCACGTCCCCGACGTTTACCTTGCCCGTCACTTGGCAACATTGTGATCTTCGCATGAATTGACACACGAGCACGGCATGGTGCCATGGATTTTAGTGCGTTTTTCTCTTTCTTTGGGTGTTTCTGCTTAGTAATTCAGGCTTGCTATTGTTTAACTGTCCACCTGGTCAATTGTTCATTTTGGGAACAACTGATTTTCAAGAACATGCAGTAACAAGAGTGTTCAGTGGCTTCCGGTTAATATAATCAGGTCATTTTGACACCACTTAGCTCCGGACAACTCTCTACACGGCCCCGCCACGGTGGTCTAGCAGCTACGCTGCTCGGCTGCTGATCCGAAGGTTGTGGAATTGAATCCAGGCTGCCACGGCTGCAATTGAATGGAGCCGTAATGTTGAAGCTTGCATACTGTGCGATGTCAGTGCACGTTAAAGAACCCCAGGTGGTAAAAATTTCCGGAACCCTCCACTACGGCATCTATCATAGTCATAGCGTGGTTTGGGGATGTAAAACCCCAGAAATCAACTCTGTACATGCAAGGGAAGGAATGTGCACTTTATATGCATCAAGCACACCCTCCTGAGATGCGTTACTCGTCACTCGAGTTCTAGAGGCCGTGCAGTAGTCTGATTCTCTGATGTGGTGTCGTCAGGCAGGAGTCCACATGCTTACTAGGCGAACATTTACTGAATAGCTAGCCAGGGTGTCTTTGAAATGGAAAGACTTGGAATTATTGGAGAATTTGGACACTTCTGGATTTCTGTTTGCAAATGCACAGAAGATACCATGTCCTTTAGACACTCACTGCACTGTGGGTGGGCCGTGGCCTGTGTTCCACCTATGTGGCAGCAAAGTTACCAGAATTTGTCTGCTTGTTGATGTGATAACCTTATCATTCTTGAACGCAGAGCTATGATATCTGTTGAATGAGCTTAGTTATAAATTACTAGAAGAATACTTTTCTGATGTCAAACACTGCGACCTAACAATGACCCATGACTCACACAGTGAAAACATTTTTATGGTGAATGCGGTGTGAACCCCCAGTGATCCACACCCTCACTCACTCTCCATCATGTGGTATCATTTGAGGTCTGAAATCGCAACTGATATATATTTCTTATCTCATTGGATCACATTTCACAGGAGACATTTGCCCACCTCATATATAACAGTTTCGCTGAAAACAACAATAGGACTCCTCTTGCTCTGTCCTTCTGTGAACACACCCTGTAGTCTTTTACATGTATGCAGTTGGACTAACTAAATGCATTTTTCCTGCTGCTCTTCCAAAAATGTTTAACCTGACTAATGGATCCATATGCCAGCAGTACCAGTAGCAGCCTAGCAGCCCAAACCATGCTAGGTTGAAAACAAGAAGTGACCACTGAAAGTGGTCACTTCTTGTTTTCAGCCTTTCAAGTTGTAACGTTCAGCGACGCTTCACAGTACAGCCAAGGTTTTATAGTGCACAGTTTTAACCTGCACAGGTAATTCTAAGCACAAGTACGCTAAGAAGCAAGCTAGCTTCATCTAAGCTTCAAAATGTGGTTAGTGTTCCTATTAAGTTTCAACTTTTATGTAACTAATTAACATTTCTACCACAGGAAGAGAGCTTCTGCGTTTTTTAGTGGCAAGCCCTTTGTAATTCAACACAGGTTCATGCGAAAAAGGTGGAAAATGGCATTGCACCTTTGAAATAAGCTGATCAAATGCCAGCCACAAAGATGGCAGCAGCATTTCTTTGTAATGAAAGAAAGAGGCACAGGCATGTGACTCAGCTGGGCGTCGTGGCATGCCTTGGGAATGCACCGTACGATCCACTAGCCGGTTACTCCGCAAAAAAAAAAAAAAAAAAAAAAAAAGCACGAAACCGAAAGGAAGCATGCTGCAGTGAACATGGTAATAGTGTGCTGATTGTAAAATGGATTGTTTCAGCCAAGGGAGCGTAATGTGACAAAGCAGTCTGGATCGCAGCATATGCAAATGCACTGTACAGTTTAAACTAGTTACAAGAGACTTTGATTATGACGATTTTGGCCTGTTGTAAAAAGGAGTATGTAGAACACAAATACTGTTAAAACAGACTTTTTTGTAGACACTGGTTGAGTCTGTTATAACCGCAGTGAATTAAGGGCCACTGAAATAGTCGAAAAATGGATTTATTCCTCTCTAACTTTTCTGGCAGAAGTTTGTCAGCTTCTAACACTGCTGTCCAGTGGACAGTTTGGACTCTATGCTTGTCTCCAACATTACAAGGCTGTTGACTTTGTCTACCACCGTAGTACATCACTGTGTTGGTTCCAAAGGTGCTGTCAAGGGATGCTTGAAGGTGAAAGCAATTGAATTTGGGATGTGTCTGCCGTAAAGGAGTGCTGACCAGCTAACTGGCCTTGTAATTTATAGCCCTTTGTATATGAATGTATTTTGTATCAGAATCCATTGTAAAAGAAGTTTAATCAATGGAAAAGATAGAAGGATCAACACAACACTGCAGTTTGTTTGTATCCAAGTGTCTGTTGTAAGCATATACATATGTATGTTGTAATGAAGTTGTACTGTATTTTGTTTTTACCGCCTAAGGTCTCGTTCCTGCAGTACACAGAGTTTGCCAAACAGGCTTACCATTCACGGAATATGCTGAGAGACATCAGGGGAAAATGTGGAAAATTTAAATTGGTAGGCACCCTGCAGCTTTTGAAGTTTTGCTCAGTGGCTGCATATATTACTATACGGAATACTAGTCTGAATGTGCACAGTTTAACCTCTTTATATGAAGCACACACCTGGGAGACAGTGTGAAATATGGAACAGGGAACAAACGGGACACACCGCCTTTTTGCCCTTTATCTAAAACTGAAAAAAAAAACTGATCACCACCCATGCGTAACAAAAGGCTACAAGGAAATCCACAGGGATTTCCCAAAAATGGAAACTTCGAAGTTGACGAAAAATGTGTCCTGGTCTGGGAATCCGAGCCAGCACTAATGGCTCTCTCGGGCAGTGATTCTTTCATTTTGGCTAACCAGGAGGCTAGCAGATGGTAGCGCTAGTGCGCTTTGATCGACATCCTGGAACACAGAGACGCGAAGTCAGTTCTGCGCAGCTCTGCGAGACAAAGTTATGACTGTAAAAGTTTGTTCCTTGTCCCATTTGTTCCATTTTGCCGCAATGTATGTGAACCAACCTGAGAGTCCTTGTGCCACTGATATTTCTCTTGTGTCTTATCAAGCCTTCTGTCACGCTAAAGTTTTGTTTGGGTCAGTGAACTTCTTTTTCTTACCTCTCTCCACTTCTGTGCAGAACTACTGATGTACCCGCTGCCCAACGTTGGTCTGTGCTGCTGAGCATTTCAGTGTTCCTCATCTACTTCCTCGTGCTGCGTGAAGAGAACGACCTGGATGAACACTTATCGCGTCCCATCACGGATACCGTGCCAGACCTCGAGAAAATTTACGGGAAGCCGCCACCGCTGCCTAAGGAGTGGGTCCCACCAGCTTGGCGGGACTGATACTGTCGGGTCACCAGATCGAGGAATTGCGCTGAAGTCAAGATCACATCAAATTTTTTTTTGGTGCTGAACAAGTGCCACACCTACCAGCACTGATCGCTACTGGGACTCATTCAAGTGTAGCAGTAATCTAGTCGGGCACTTAGTGCTGTCAGTCTAGAGCAGGCCCATAGGCAGGAATGTTTTGGGGGGGGGGGCACTTGCAGAAGGCCTTGACATCCTTGAAAAGCCCTCATTGTCTTTTTAAGGACGCCAAAGTGCTTCTTACCATTTTGATTCCTGAATAAACGATTTGTGCTACCTGTGACAGCGAGTGTCATATACTGGTCTTACTGTGGTGAAGCAGTAGCTTCACGTGAAGTATAAATGGTGGAATGTAGAGCCAGTCGGTTCTTGGTTCAAAGCGAGAAAAACAGCGAAAAAAAAAAACTCTACGACAAGTGGGCAAAGCTGGGGATCGTTCTGTGTTACCGTAAATCAGCCATGACATTGCCCACTCATGCATGTAAATGAGTGACCACATGTGTGTACTATAATTACACACGCGTTGTCATTTATGGATGGATGGATGGATGGATGGATGGATGGATGGAAAAACTTTATTGGTTGTCATTTATGCTCATGGTCTTTATGAGATTTCTGTGCTCCCACGTCGTAGATCGTGCTGAGTTCTGGATTAATTTAGTTAACGCGCATGCTGCGAATCCTTATGGTTCAACTATGCACAAGAGAAATCTCCCACCAGCACTGCATTGCAGGTCAAGATCCAGTGCGTATATATGGGGTGGCCGGTGAACGGTTATGCCGCGCGAGCAGTCGTTTTTTTTCAATCAAGAAGCTCGCTAGCAGACGCTGCCTGCGTCAGCGTTGTCTCTCGCAGGTGAGGGCACATTCTCATTTTGCGAGCTGGTAAAGCATTTATCGAAGAAAGAGTGTTTCCATAGCCAACGCGCGCCGTTCGCTCTCTGTCACGACAGCAGATGACACTGTCTCGGTGCACTTCCTCCGGGATCGGCCCACACATGCACACGCACTGTCTGACTGCACTCATGACTGCCGCTGTCAAAGAGAGAGAGATCGCACGCCAGGAGGCATGCGCCGAGAGCGAGCGCGAGCATGGCTATGACACACAACTGGAGGCAAGCCTCAACCCTAAGGAACTTCGCCCCTAATAATGCAAGGATGAGACAAGAGAGGTTCACTCACACGCTGTTGGTGGACTGATTTATTGAAGCATGTACATAGTACAGTTAACGGTACATAGCATTGCACTTAGTAGTACTTAGCATTAACATACCTTTAGCATTGTCTGCCTTCCATCATGCTAGAGGGGCCCCGCCACGGTGGTCTAGTGGTTATGGCACTTGGCTGCAGATCCGAAGATCGCAGGATCGAATTCCGGCAGCGGCGGCTGCATTTCGATGGAGGCGAAATGTTGAGGTCCGTGTGCTGTGCGATGTCAGTGCACGTTAAAGAACCCCAGGTGGTCCAAATTTCCGGAGACCTCCACTACGGCGTCTCTCATAATCAGAGTTGGTTTTAGGACGTTAAACCCCATAAATCAATCAATCAAATCAATCATGCTAGAGGGAAAGGCTGACCCATTCATGCCTTGGACCCACACAAACACTCTTGCCCTTAGTGCACTGCCACATAGTAGTGATTGTGCAAAGGGCAATATAGAAAGAGGGAAGAAATGAGAAGAAAGAGTCTCGGGTTACGCAGAAGAGAAAGGTGGACCCACTCTTGTACTCAACCCATTACTGCACCCTTGCTTTCACGCACTGTTACCTGATACTGAACTCGACTCCCTTGCTAGTTACATAACAATAAACCATAAAAGCACAGCTTCAGTTTTCACAGCATAAAACTGGCTTGGAATTTTCAAACTTGCCTTATTATTCTGCAGAATGCAGATGTAGCCAGACAGCAGCAGCTCTTGCTGTGTAGACAAATCAGCTTCGTAGAAATATGTGCCATATGGAGGAAGGTTAACAAAAAATCTACTCTGTTTGATACAACAGGTGCAACACTGTCGAAGCTAGTGCACAAGTTTATGCTGTGTACTTCCGCAACCAAAAAGTAGTACACTGCTTGCAGTGAGCGAAAAACAATACGTGCCTCGTTGGCAGCCTTAAATCATAATACATTTCTCATCAGCTTTACAAAGCATGCTCATATGGCTGGGGAAACAATAGAAACGTGAGTTTATACTATATGTTGATCGTTTGTCGGGGTAATGCACCTCTCCTGTTCTTTCTCTTTATGGATTACATGGGTAGCCTTCACAGCGTTGCACCAGGTGTATGAAACATAGTACAGAGGTGTTCGAATATCAAACTTTATAGTAATTTTTAATAGTGTTTGCTGTTCAGTGAAATTCACATGGAACCTTTATGTACAAAGCTTGTGATTAAGGGTTGAAAATGTGGTATGTCACATGAGAAGTGGCCCATTCCAGCATGTAGTATGCTTCGCTGCATAACATTTGTGTGCTCCAGAGAAGCTAATGCTTGCTTACTGTGGTGAAGGTAAAGCTTGTATTTTGTGGCAAAGCTAGCACTCATGTACTGTGGCAAAGCTAGCCTTTGTGTGCTGCAGTGAAGCACTAACATTTGTGCCCCGTGGTGAAGTTAGCTTATGCGTGTACATGCTTCTCTGTTGCACTGCTCTTTTGGGGGACTTGATTCTCCTTTTTTTAGCGATTACACATGGGAGCAGAATGGTCGTGCGATAAAGTTGTTTCTTTTGTCCATGTTTTAGCATTAAATTTCTTTATAATTTAGCATGGTATTATTTTCTAAATATTTGCATTATTCAAAGATGATTCTACTTGAGTCACTCTAAAAATTTTGCTAATCATGTATCTTTAATGAAATTCATGAATTGAGATTTTTTAGAAAGCTAGTTCTTTCACTATCACAATTTTTCTCTTTCTTGAACTTCCCCTTGCTTGTGAGCTCCCACAGAAATGGTTTACCAAGGGCAGTATTGCAGTGGTTTCCACTTTTTTGCAATCTGCTTGCCTCGTCATTTAATTGAGATGGCAGAGTGACTGCTCTGGAAACAAGGCACACTTGAGTTGCAAGCAATGACAAAGTTTTCTCTAAAGGGACACTAAACGAACGTGCAATGGAAAGAAAAATGATTGGGGTAACGCTAAGAGATAAAAAACGAGCAGAATGGATCAGGGAACAGACAGGAGTGGCTGATATTATATCAATTAAAAGAAAGAAGTGGACCTGGGCAGGACATGTCATGAAGAGGAAAGATAACAGATGGACAGTAAGAGCGACGGAATGGATACCAAGAGAGGGAAAACGCAATAGAGGCAGGCAAAAGGTTAGATGGAGCAATGAAATTAAAAAGTTTGCGGGCATAAAGTGGAACCAACTTGCTCAGGATAGGGTGGATTGGAAATCGTTGGGAGAGGCCTTCGTCCTGCAGTGGACCTAAACAGGCTGATGATGATGATGAAGATGAAACGAAAATCTCTGATAAGCACTGAATCTTCGCTCTGCAAGCGTACTGAATAACATATGAAATTGTTAAAGTGCACAACATTCATAGCAGGGGCTCCTCTTGCAAAAGTGTTGCATCACTCAGTTAAGTTGAACAGAGATGAAACTAGCTAGACAATTTGATTGTCTCATGGAGTGATTTGGTTGTGCTCTAGGGTACGCAGTTGCATTGACTCTTTGGCATTGTGAACCAATTCCTATCTATATTCATGCCAAGATGTTGAACCAAATGAGAACCTGAACTGAAAAGAGTATCCAAAAGTCAAAATTCAACTGGAATTGAACCGAAACTTGAACCAGTATTCTAAGAATGTTTCTGAACTGGGTCTGAAAAGAAAGAAAATGCACAGCTTTGGAATAAAGTGGTGTGAATGTGGTCTGCATGTGTTGACATATGTAGCCTTACTTTTGCAGAATGGACACTATGAAAATTTTTTGTTTATTTCAATGCTCTGTGGTAGCCTTTTTTGCTTACGCTCTTATTCTGACCAGCTTAAAGACACTCTTCAAACATCCTCACCTTTGTGCAGGACGTGCACTTGCGAGCATCCTCAAGCAAAAAAGAGAACTTGGTTATGGTTGCCAAGAGGTCACATGTGCTTGCTATGCAACCTGGTGCTCATAACATGTTAATGTTTATCAGGCCATGAAGCTCGCAGACCATGGTGAAACTTTGGGCTTGTTGGTACTGCATAGTAAAATAACGTAGAAAAGTTTTGCATTGCAATCGAAGTGTTTGATTCCAGCTCATGAAAAAACTATCCTTTCCATGTTCCACTCTAATAAACGAATGAAGGCATAAAAATTTATGCACCTATATCCATTGTTGCTGCCACCCTCACTTTATTTTTTGGTGACATGGAAAGTTCAAGAAGGATTTCTATTTCAAGGTTCGCGGAGGTGCAGTGGCTGGCGGTTATAAGAGCATGGGAAAGGTTTCACTGCAGGGTACAGACTTCAGCTGTAGAAGTGGCATTAGGAACAGAAAACTGACACATATTTCATAGTCCGCCGCGGTGGGGTAGTGGTTATGGTACTCGGCTTCCATGGAAAAAAATTGGGCACGTATCTGCGTGCTTTGCTGCAAATGTCGTCGCAAGACGATAGTCTTCTGCCGGCCGTACTACGCTGCGTGAGATATGGTCGCCATGTGGCAGCGCCGTCGGGAAACATGTGCTTGTGCAGAATCTCTGGCCAACTGCCAGGTGGCAGCACCAAGTCGTCAGGTAGAGGCCTTTTTTCATGCATAGCGTTGCATTTTTAGCGCAGCCTAAGAAACACTAGGGTCTTTACATTTATGTGTCTGTGTATTTTCTAGTAAAGGAACACACCACACTTACGTATTGATGTTGTGCCTCAGATGTGCGTAACATTTGCTTTTTGATCAACAATGTTCACAAGTAGTTAATGCAGCTACCAGTTCAAGATGGCTGGGCATTAGGCAAGTGCTTAAACTTTGGCCGGGTGTCTGAATCGTGTGACAGACAAACAGACAGACAGACCAAAATTTCTGCGTTCAAGCATCCAAAGAAAGATTATCGTCTTTAAAAAACGCGGGTGCGACACCGGCCGTGGCGGCCCCGTTTTCGATGGAGGCGAAAATTCCAGAGGCCCCTGTACTGTGCGTCGTAATGTGCACGTTAAGGAACCCCAGGTGATCGAAATTTCCGGAGCCCTCCACTACAGCCTTTCTCTCCTTTCACTCTCTTTCACTCCCTTTCCCCTACTGCCACGGACGCATAGCCGTGCTTCCTACATGGGTGGATGGCTGGCAGGCGCTCCGCGTACAGGTTTGCACTTATCTGCCATGCCTAGTACGTCTCCCAGGGTGGTTCCTCTCTCTGTAGTTCTCCCCCCCCCCCCCGTTCCCTCCGCTTTTCCCAGTGCAATAAATATTATTATTATTATTATTATTATTATTATTATTATTATTATTATTATTATTATTACATGGGCTGCAGAAATTAGCGTCCGTTCCTTGACCGAACCACAATCACATATTTCATGGTGTTAATAACGCGTGACAGCTGTATTCGACACTGCAAGAAAGGTGGCCGCAAAAAAATGCACACAAACTTTCACAGCGGAAGGACGAACGCTAAGGCTAAACCCAAAAACGCCCGAGCAACGCTGCAAGCGACACACCCCTGCGGAACGGGTGGACGCGCGTCTGTGCTCACACGGATGGATGGATGGATGCTGGATGGATGATATGAGCGTCTCCTTTGTAAAGGGGTGGTGACATGTGCGGCACCAGGCTCGTAAGAAAATTTAAGAACCTTTTTTTTTTCTCTCTTTAAATTGCCCTCATGCCTTTTAAATCTACTTCAATCAAATTGATCATACTATAGCAAAAATGGAAATTCATAGCCCAGTTCCCTGCCCCTCATGGCAGAAAGCCCATATTTTTCCCTGTAATTATTTTTGTCCGTTCTCTCTAGTTTTCTGCCACCAGTATTCTAACTGTCTCTTACTTATTTCAATCGAGGCAATGTTCAGCTTCCCGTTGTTCGCCCTAAAACCCAAGGCTTCATGTAGGGTGGTGCCCAAACGTACACCTGGGTGGATATTTCTGCATTCAATAAGAACATGCTCCGTCGTTTCCCTATCTTCCTCACAGCATGAGCATTTTTCTTCTTCTTTACTGAATTTCGCTTTATGAATACACGTTCTAAGGCAGCCTGATCTCGCTTCAAATAGTAAAGCGCTTCCTCTTGAATTATCATCAAATACCTCCCTCTTTATTTCGTTTTTGCCCTCTCGGTTATCTTCTCCGCCTCTCTGACTTTTCCCTTTACGCTCTTTGTTGTCAGTTCTCTTAGAGCTGTATATTTACTGGTGAGCCTCCTAGTTCTCTTTCTCCACTGCGTGTCAACGCTCTTTATAAATAGCGGAACACCTTCACTGCCCACCTACTCTCTTTCATATTCCTTAGCCTCTCTCCAAACCTTATTTTGCTCTGCGCTTCCCTTGCCTCAAAACTTGCCCATCCCATATCGCCCTTTACAGCCTCGTTTGTCGTTTTCCCATGGGCACCCAACGCGAGGTGTCCCACAGTTCTTTGATCCACATCCATTCCTGATTGTAACTTTGGCCTCATGCACACCACTGAGTTCCCAAATGTAAGCCCCGGTACCACTACCCCTTTCCACAGACCCCTAAGCACCTCGTACCTATTGTGTCCCCATAACGCTCTGTGCTTCATTATTGCTGCGTTCCTTTTTCCCTTTGCTGCCAAGGCTTTTTCGTGTACCTTCATGTATCTATCACCCTCATTTACCCATACGCCAAGGTACTTGTATTCGCTTACTCTCGGTATTTCTTGGCCCTGTATGGATACCGCCTGGTCGTTGGGATCATTGAATACCATCAGTCCGCATTTTGTTACACTAAATCCTAGTCCTAGAGCCTCGCCTTCCTTCCCTCATATATTCACCAGCCGTTGTATATCATCTCGAATGTGGCAGACATTTTACCTAGTGCTCTTATGTGGTTCCAAAATATCCTAGGTGCACCCTTTTTCTTATCATGAATTTCTGTCACCCAGCGTTCGCTTTCACCTTTAATTTTTGCCTCGACCAATTTCTGTACAATAGATTTTTTCTCTAAATATAATTCCCATCTTTCCATGACTTCGACTTGCGGCTGCTTCTCCCTTTTTGCCTGTCTGTGCTCCCTTGATGCTTTACGTCACTTTTCGATCGCTTCCTGGATTCCCTTGTTCCACCATCTTTTTGGCTTTCCCTTTCCTTTCCAGCAAACAGTTTTCTTCTCTTTACTTATTTCTTTCGTCATTACATGAACTAGCTCATTATGCCCCCAGTCCTTGCCTCGTATTTTGCCTACATCTTCCTCTACTCTTGCGGCTATATTTTTCATTTGTTTGTCATTTAAATACGAGCTGCCAAACCTTGACTCTACGTTATTACTTTCAGTTTTATATCCCAGTTCTAACGTTATGCGTTTATGATCACTACCCAAGCTGTTCATCCCGTCCTCGTCTATTCTCATTTCTCTGTTTTTCATAGATTTCTTCTGTCATAAGACAATAATCAATGTTCGATTGTCTGTTTCTGACCTCCCACGTGATCTGTCCATCACACTTGGGCCCCGTGTTAACTATCTCAAGACTACGTTGCTCGCAGAGATCGAGCAATAACCTCCCATTGGTGTCTGGATATCCGTTAAGGTCGTGGATGTGGGCATTCATATCCTCTAGGAGGATGATTTCGGCCCCATGACCAAATTCTTTAATATTGGTGTTTATGCAATTCTTTACCTGCAGATTCTTTTCCTTACAGTTATTTCCCGTCCACATGTAAGCTACACCTAGCCACGTTTTCTTTCCACCTACCGTACCCGAAACCCAGAGGTGCTCTGAACACGTTTGTTTTACTCTCTCCCATTTGGTTCCTCTATGAATAAGCATTCCAACACCCCCACCTTTTCTTTCTGATATGATCCTGTTGCACCCTTCCCAAACATAACTGTCAATATGTTGTGGCTCTTCCAGGTCTCTAAGGTGTGTTTCTGTAACCGCATGAACGCCTATCTTTTCTTTGTTTAACTGTTCCTCAATCTATAACCATTTTGCCTTTTTTCTGCCACCCTGCATGTTTATGTAACTAATTGCTACACGTGCCTGCGCTCTTTTCTTCCTTTTACCTCTGGCATTTTCTGGCCTTTTCTGGCATTTCTCCGTGCTGCCTGCCCGAAAATCCCCCTGGTTGTTTCCTTTGTTCCTTGCTATCCCGGACTCCGAAGGGCCCGCGTGCCCCCCAAAAAAGCTACTGCACGTCCTGCAAGCCGCCAACCCACCTCATGACCAAGCCTACTATCGAAGTGAATTCTGTCTCTTTGGAAACCCCCCCACCTATGCACCTCCCTGTTTATTTCCACTACTTCGAAACCCTTCTCTCGACTCGTACGCCATATCTCTTTGTTTGCTGCATCGACAACCGCTCTTTGCAGGTTGCCGTCACGCACTGGTATTTCCAGTACCGTGCACACTACTATCTGCACCTGGGGGGAGATGGCGCGCATGTCATCGACGCCTTTTGCTAAGGTCGTCGCTGATCCTGATGATTATTTGTTGAGGACATCGTTTAGCCCTGCCGCAATCATCACGAGGTTGCGTCCGTGAGCCCCAGACGTGACTTTTTCTCTTGCTTGCCTCATGACTGAACCCAGCCTATGTCCTGGGAACGTCCCTACCAATATTCGTTTGTCGCCTTTCACCCTCTCTTTGAGTGCCTCGGCGCATCAAACTAAATTGGAATCGCCAGCTATGATAACCCGCTAAGGTTTTCCAGCTGGAGTCACCTGCACCTGGCTACTGTCTGGGTGTTTAGCCTGAGTCACAGCTGCTGCATTGTCTATTCCCTCCCGCAAAGCTACTTCCTGAAAGCTGTGCCCCGAGCTCTTTGCAGTTGCGTTTTTCACACCCTGTCCTTGCGCCCCTCCCACGCTGGAGGTCGGCGCTGTATTATTCTCGCTGTTGCCTGCTTCTTTGTTCACCTTAACTACCATGGCTAGTTCCTCCTCTGCTGACCTAAGCCTCTCTCCCATGGCCTTCGTTTCCTCACGCTCTTTTGCCAACGCATTTTCAAGCTCAGCGATTCTGTCCATAAGTCCGCTCTGAGCAGCCATCATTTTATCCATTTTTGCCTCGATCTCGCACTGTCTACATTTGGCGTCAGCTTCTTCTGCCTTCTCTTCCGCACAAACTTCCATTTTCACAGCTGCCCCACACCCTGAACACTTTGCCGTCTTTTTGACCATGACCGCTTGTAGCACAAGAATTACACTACCTAAAGAACAAAGGCCCTCTGTACTACAAACACTTCCCTGAGACAATACATACCCAAAAACTCAATGGATAGCCCACACTTCAAAACACTCGTGGTGGGTGTACGTGCACCTCAGCCACGTGGAGGAAGAAAAGGGAAAGCAAAAAAACCCAAAAGAAACAAGTTACTGACCCCCCAAAAAACCGTACCAGCTAATAACCACAAATATAGTTTATGCTAATGACCTATACTAGGAAAGCAAGCTCATTGCATGCAAGAACACTTATCTGCCACTGTCGTTCCGGAGACCTCGAAAAACACGTCCGCTAATGCCGGCACCCTAGCAGAGACCTTTTTTTTTTTTAGGGGCGAAGCTCCTTAGGGCGTGGGTCGTTCCCTCCTCTGTAGTAGTATGTATGTAGCCACCTGTAGTTTCTGAAGCGCTCACTAGATGGCGCTAGTATGTCTACATATAATTGGAGGTTGCGTGACGGCAACCTCCAAAGAGCGGTTGTCGATGAAAACATAGAGATGTGGAGTACGAGTCGAGAGAAGGGTTTCGAAGTAGTGGAAATAAACAGGGAGGTGCATAGGTGGGGGGGTTTCCAAAGAGACAGAATTCACTTCGATAGTAGGCTTGGTCATGAGGTGGGTTGGCGGCTTGCAGGATGTGCAGTAGCTTTTCTGGGGGGCAAGCGGGTCCTTCGGAGTCCGGAGTAGCAAGGAACAAAAGAAACAACCAGGGGGATTTTCGGGCAGGCAGCACTGAGAAATGCCAGAAAAGAGGTAAAAGGAAGAAAAGAGCGAAGGCACGTGTAGCAATTAGTTGCATAAACATGCAGGGTGGCAGAAAAAAGGCAAAATGGTTAGAGATTGAGGACCAGTTAAACAAAGAAAACATAGGCGTTTATGCGGTTACAGAAACACACCTTAGAGAGCTGGAAGAGCCACCACATATTGACAATTATGTTTGGGAAGGGTGCAACAGGATCATATCAGAAAGAAAAGGTGGGGGTGTTGGAATGCTTATTCATAGCGGAGCCAAATGAGAGAGAGTAAAACAAACGTGTTCAGAGAACCTCTGGGTTTTGGGTACGGTAGGTGGAAAGAAAACGTGGCTAGGTGTAGCTTACATGAGTACGGGAAATAACTGTAAGGAAAATAATCTGGAGATAAAGCATTGCATAAACACTGATATTAAAGAATTTGGTCATGGGGCCGAAATCATCCTCCTAGGGGATATGAATGCCCACATCCACGACCTTGACGGATATACAGACACCAATGGGAGGTTATTGCTCGATCTTTGCGAGCACCATAGTCTTGTGATAGTTAACACAGGGCCCAAGTGTGATGGACAGATCACGTGGGAGGTCAGAAACAGACAACCGAACATTGATTATTGTCTTATGACGGAAGGAATCTATGAAAAACTGAGAGAAATGAGAATAGACGAGGACGGGATGAACAGCTTGGGTAGGTGATCATAAATGCATAACGTTACAACTGGGATATAAAACTGAAAGTAATAACGTAGAGTCAAAGTTTGCCAGCTCGTATTTAAATGACAAACAAATAAAAAATATAGCCGCAAGAGTAGAGGAAGAAGTAGGCAAAATACGAGGCAAGGACTGGGGGTATAATGAGCTAGTTCATGTAATGATGAAAGAAATAAGTAAAGAGGAGAAAACTGTTTGCTGGAAAGGAAAGAGAACGCCAAAAAGATGGTGGAACAGGGAAATCCGGGAAGCGATCGAAAAGTGACGTAAAGCATCAAGGGAGCACAGGCAGGCAAAAAGGGAGAAGCGGCCGCAAGTGGAAGTCACGGAAAGATGGGAAATATATTTAGAGAAAATATCTATTGTACAGAAATTGGTCGAGGCAGAAATTAAAGGTGAAAGGGAACGCTGAGTGACAGAAATTCATGACAAATAGAAGGGCACGCCTAGGATATTTTGGAACCACATAAAAGCGCTAGGTAAAAAGTCTGCCACATTGTAACAGCATATTGTTGATCAGAGAGGAAATCAATTGGAAGGGTACGAAGCGTTGGGTTACATCCAGAAGGTAACAGCCGGTTCGTTTAAAAAGATCGTCCAAGAGATTCTCCCAGTGGATAAAACCATGACGGTGAGTGAAACTAAGGAAGAGCTAGAACTTGAGAATTTCAACTGGAAAAAGGCCGAAGGAAAAATTCCAAAGCGCACTGCTCTGGGTTTAGATGGGGTACCCGTTAGCCTCATTAACGAATTAGGACAGAACACTAAAGAAGCACTATTGAAAGCCGTAGAAAAATGCTTACAGAAGAGGCAAATACCGGACAGTTGGCGAAAAAGCAGAATGAACTTAACCTATAAAGGCAAGGGGGAAAAGAATAACATTCGCTCGTATAGACCGCTAACCATTACATCGGTACTATACAGGATGGCTATGCAAGCAGTAAAATTAAAAATAGAAGCATGGGCAGAACGTAACAATATTTTGGGAGAACTTCAGAATGGATTTCGAGTAGACAGGCGTTTAGACGATAACCTATTTGTTCTTACTCAGTGTATAGAAATATCTAAAATAGAAAGCAGGCCATTGTATGTGGCTTTTCTAGACATCACTGGAGCATATGACAATGGTAATCAGGAAATATTGTCGGAAATTTTGGAAGGAATGGGCATAGGGGACGATTGTGTACAGCTTTTGAGTGAAATATATCGAGAAAATACAGTTTGCATAGAATGGGAAGGAATCAGTAGCAGAGAGAACGTTGGTATTAGCAAGGGGCTGAGACAGGGATGTCCTTTGTCGCCGCTGTTATTCATGCTGTACATGGTTAGAATGGAAAAAGCGCTAGGAGATAGCAACATTGGTTTTAATCTGTCACACAAACAGGGCGGCGTGATGATTGAGCAGATGCTTCCAGATTTATTTTATGCTGATGATATTGTCTTATTCGCGTAGAATCGAGATGATATACAACGGCTGGTGAATATATGAGGGAAGGAAGGCGAGGCTCTAGGACTAGGATTTAGTGTAATAAAATGCGGACTGATGGTATTCAATGATCCCAACGACCAGGCGGTATCCATACAGGGCCAAGAGATACCGAGAGTAAGCGAATACAAGTACCTTGGCGTATGGGTTAATGAGGGTGATATATACATGAAGGTACACGGAAAAAGCCTTGGCAGCAAAGGGAAACAGGAACGCAGGCAATAATGAAGCACAGAGCGTTATGGGGATCACAATAGGTACGAGGTGCTTAGGGGTCTGTGGAAAGGGGTAATGGTACCGGGGCTTACATTTGGGAACTCAGTGGTGTGCATGAGGCCAGAGGTACAACCAGGAATGGATGTGAATCAAAGAACTGTGGGACGCCTTGCATTGGGTGCTCACGGGAAAACGACAAACGAGGCTGTAGAGGGCGATATGGGATGGGCGAGTTTTGAGGCAAGGGAAGCGCTGAGCAAAATAAGGTTTGAAGAGAGGCTAAGGAATATGAAAGAGAGTAGGTGGGCAGTGAAGGTGTTCCACTATTTATATAGAAAGAGCGTTGACACGTAGTGGAGAAAGAGAACTAGGAGGCTCACCAGTAAATATACGGCTCTAAGAGAACTGACAACAAAGAGCGTAAAGGGAAAAGTCAGAGAGGCGGAGAAGATTTTGCTGGAGGGCAGCGATGGAAAAAAAACCGACTCTGAATAACTACCGAGAGGGCAAAAACGAAATAAAGAGGGAGGCATTTTATGATAATTCAAGAGGAAGCACTTTATTGTTTGAAGCGAGATCGGGCTGCCTTAGAACGCGTATTTATAAAGCGAAATTCAGTAAAGAAGAAGAAAAATACACATGCTGTGAGGAAGATAGGGAAACGACGGAGCACGTTCTGATTGAATGCGGAAATATCAACCCAGTTGTATGTTTGGGCACCACCCTACAGGAAGCCTTGGGTTTTAGGGCGAACAACGGGAAGCTGAACATAGCCACGATTGAAATAAGTAAGAGATGGTTAGAATACTGGTGGCAGAAAACTAGAGAGAACGGACAAAAATAATTATAGGGAAAAATATGGACTTTCTGCCATAAGGGGCAGGGAACTGGGCTATGAATTTCCGTTTTTGCTATAGTATGATCGATTTGATTGAAGTAATTTAAAAGGCATGAGGAAAATTTAAAGAGAGAGGAAAAAAAAAAGTTTTACGAGCCTGTGGCGCACATGTCACCGCCCCGTTACAAAGGGGACGCTCACAGCATCCATCCATCTATCCATCCATAATGCGCTCGAATCCCAGCATATGCTCGCTTCAACTTGCTCTTTTCCTGCATGATTTACACGTAAACCTAGACCGTAACATTCCGACTGACACAATATTCTTAGATTTCGAAAAGGCATTTGACAAGGTTCCCCATGGTCGTCTTTTATTAAAACTATCCCGTCTTAACATCCACCCCTGTGTTTTAAACTGGATTCGAGGCTTTTTAACCAACCGTCAGCAATTCGTTCATGCCAACTCACACTCTTCATCTCTAACACCCGTTCTTTCAGGGGTACCGCAAGGTACCGTCCTTGGTCCCCTCCTGTTCTTGATATACATTAATGACCTCCCATCAAATATTTCTTCTCACATCCGTCTATTCGCAGATGATTGTGTTGTCTACCGCGCAATTACTAACCCCTCCGATCATTCCATATTACAGTGTGATCTCACCCGCATACAGAACTGGTGTAAATCTTGGCTCATGTCCTTGAATGTATCTAAAACTGTGTTAATGTCTATCCACCGCCGTCAACATCACGTTGTTCATAACTACAGTATCAATAACAACCAGATTTCTACAGTTGATTCATTTAAATACCTTGGTGCGAACATCTCGCGTGACCTAACTTGGACCTGTCATATTAACCACATCATAAATTCTGCTAATCGTACTCTGGGGTACATACGCCGTAACCTTTCGCTCGCTCCTCCTTCTGTTAAAAAACTTGCCTTCGAAACCTTTGTCCGGCCAAAGCTAGAGTATGCGCATGCGATTTTTGATCCTCACCACAATAACCTCACTAACGCCCTCGAGTCTGTCCAGAACCGTGCGGCGCGATTCATACTATCTAACTATTCATACACCTCAAGCATCTCGGCACTAAAAGCAGAAATTAACTTAACTGATCTGGCTAAGCGCCGAAAAATTGCACGTCTCAACCTTTATCATAAATTCTTCCATTCTTTGCCTTTAGATAACCCATACATCAGAAGAGCCCACCGCATTTCCCGCCACAGTCACTGCAATGCCGTCTATCCAATCCCAGCCAATATCCGTCACCTTTCACCAATCGTTTTTCCAACGCACAACCCAAGACTGGAATGACCTGCCCACCGAAGTTGCCACCACCATCAACTTTCAAGCATTCAAGCGGCTCATCGAAACTATCCCATCATAACTACCATTATATTTGTAGCCTTTATTTCACCCACTCCCTCATGTAATATCCCCACCGGGACCTTTGAGGTAATAAAATGAATGAATGAATGTATGGGAACGCGTAGTATGGGAGTCTGTCAGTCTGTCCGTCCGTCTGTCAGTCTGTCCGTCCGTCCGTCCGTCCGTCCGAGCGCTGCGGTGCTGCTTAGCTAGTACGTGATATGCGTGGATATGCGTGGTGTTAGTTCGGTCGCTGCCTAGATGGCGCGGAGGCGCTCGCTGCTTGCTCTAGTGTGATAGGAGAGCGCTAGATTGGCGACACAGTGTTTGTCACGTCTTTGATGATGTACTGGGCAAGATTCACGGAAGATTCACGGTTTTTACCGACGAACGTCCGGAGCTTCGCCCACTCATCATTCACTCCATGGATATGCGTGGATTTTTCTTTTTTTTTTAGCTGTATGTGCTATTATGTTTATTACAGAGCTGAGCAGACATCAAACATTGTAAAAAAAAGATACCTTTATTCTTGCATTAATATTCTTCATCAGAGTCCATGCCAGCTCTGCGCCTGTCAAACTTCACAGTAGTTGTTTTCTGAGTTTGCTCACTGACTCTTTCCAGAAGGTTGATAAGGTCGGATTCTTGAAGCTTGCTTTGAATCTGTCCCATTTGAACCATTCTCACTATCATGCTTTCAACAAGGGCCGCTTTTTCAGGCTTGGCCACAGCAATTGTGTTCAATCGGGCTCTTGCTTCCTGAGTGAGCACTTGGTTCAATAGCTGGTTTTTGAAGTCTTCCGCTTTTGCCTTCTGCTCGGCTTCACGTTCAGCATTCGGTGGTCCATTCCCGCCAAATTCCTTTTGAAGATCGCCAAGTCGCCTTGCGCGAAGGGCTCTCAGCTCTTCGTCGTCCATAATTTTTCTGTTCACAGATGGATGGATGGATGGATGCTATGAGCGTCCCCTTTGTAACGGGGCGGTGACATGCGCCACCAGGCTCGTAAGAAAATTTAAGAACTTTTCTTTTATTTTCTCTCTCTCTTTAAATTGTCCTCATGCCTTTTAAACCCACTTCAATCAAATCGATCATACTATAGCAAAAAACAGAAATTCACGCCTCCGACGACGAGCGCCTCTCGCGGCGTTGAGAGGCAGTATTCATAAGCTCACACGGTGGCCGCGCTTTTTCAGTCACAACGGCGGTTCGCAGTGCATTGTGTATGTGTGAGGGCCGATGCTGGCGAAGAGCCGGCGTTCGTGAAACCTGTGCCATGCATGCGATGAAGTGGTTCTCCGTGGACGAGCCTGAGGTTTGTTCGTGAACACTGACGCGGAAATTCGGTTTTACCACAGCAGGGGTACTGTGCGAAAAGCGCTATGGAAAGCAGTAGTGAATGGGTGCCGGCCGACCAGCTTCCGGACGAACTACGTCCTCTTGCCATAGCCGAGGACGTCTCATCTGAAGATGATGACGACTCCGACGAGGGCATCTCCTTGGAAGACCCTCGTGAGAACGTGCCATTTGCGGAGGCCGCAACAACTTCCACTATTTCGTCGGGCCATCCCTCACGCGCTGCCGAAGAGGAGTCCCTCGTAGGTGCGTGAAAGATTTGGAACCGCAGCATGCAGCTGATACACATTTCGGAGCAATGTTCTTATGTGTCCTCGTTTTAGTGTTGCATGTTCTGCGCTAGTTTAGGCCTCACGAGGCCATATTTTTCGGCGATACAGCCCTTAACACCCAGTATATTCGCGTTGTCTTGGAGAGAGCATGCATTTGTTTGGGCACTGTCATCGGTAATCGCGAGCGCCTGCCTCTTTGATGCTCTGAGGGCTAACTAAAGTCCCTAGATTTTTCACTTCTTTAAAGAAACCGAAAAAAAAAAAAAACTCCATGAATCTCCACGAAGTGAATCATGACGAGTGGGCGAAGCACTGGGCATCGTTCGGTGTTGCCGTAAATCACCCGTGACATTGCCCACTCGCGCATGTAAATGAGTGACAACCCGTGTGCTCGCACGCTGCGAATCTTTATTATTCAACTACGCATAAGAGAAATATCCCACCGGCACAACATTGCAGGTCGAGGTCCGGTGAACGGTTGTGCAGCGCGAGCAGTCTGTTTTTTCAATCAAGAGACGCTAGCATACGCTGCCTGCGTCGGCGTTGTATCTCGCGGGCGAGGCCGCGTTCTCAACTTCTCATTCCTTGCAAGCTGGTACAGCGTTCATCGCAGAAAGAGCGTTTTAATGGCCTCCGTCCACTGACCAGAGCGCGCAGCGTAGCTCTCGTCGGACGGCTCATTGTCGCCGACATTTGGCCGCTACTTATGAGACGCGCGCGCGCGTTCGCATGGTGAAAGCCGAGGCGACAGCGACGCGCGCGTTTATTCGCTGCTTTTCGGGCTTGCTACGAAGTTTGAAAAACACACGCACGCTCGCGTCGCCCTGTGGAACAGTTTGCTACAGGTTTGGAACGCTGCTTTTCGGGCTTGCTACGAAGTTTGAAAAACACACGCACGCTCGCGTCGCCCTGTGGAACAGTTTGCTACAGGTTTGGAACGCGCGTCTCAAAGGAAACAAAAAGTGGGACGCGTGGTGTAGACGCGCGCGTCGCGTTTGCGTATTGTCCGGCCACAGTCTACCGAATTTTGCTTCTTCTGTCCGCCAGGCTGTGCGTTCTGGCACGCAGCGGCGCTCTGTTGTGAGCGGTTTGAGGCAGTTGTTAGCTAAATGAAAGCATTAATTGCAGGTCGAACGGTAATACATACATCCTTCAATTGCACGTCAGTGCAGGAAGCACGCAAAACTCTTTTGTTGCGCCGTGAAAAAAGCGTGATATGCATTCAATGGGGCACTGACCATCACTCAGCCTCACAATTTAACTTCCTCGTCGGTTCTTTCCGTCTATTTTTCTTTCACCATACTTAAGTTCTCTTCTGTCTACAGCGTTAGCATTGCTGTTCATTGAGTTCTATGTCCCAAAACCAGCTCTCATTATGAGAGACGCCGTAGTGGAGGGCTCCGGAAATCTTGACCACCTAGGGTTCTTTAACGTGCACTGACATTGCACAGTACACGGACCTCAACATTTCGCGTCAGCATTGCTGTTGCGTGACTGAAAGAGTTCAGTATTGTGTTCTCACTCATTTTTCACTATTGGCTGCAACAACAAAAAAAGTGCTGTTACTGCACATTGAGTTGCAAGTAGCAGCTTGTGTACTCCACTGTATCACTTGCACGAAGACTTAGGTTTAAATGCCTTGCTTGTCATGTTCCATGAAACGCAAAGCCGCCAACTGGCTCAGTTAGTCAAGCTGCGTGACCCTGTATGCCGCTTGAGTAACATCACAATATTTGACATACCCCTATATTAAGTAAATGTTTTAATACTCAAAGGCATCACTTCCTTCGCATGATTACTTGCGTGACCGTGACAAGAAATAGTTTATTTTTTGTGCACATAAAAAAAAAGGATATGTGTTCTTCAAGTGAAAAAGGTCTGCTTGTTTCCGTCATGCTCGCAATCGCATATCGCGAGACGATATCGCTGCAGCACTGCATTTACACATTGATGTTTTCTGCTTAACTTATTCAGGAGGACGTTAAGTACACTTAAGTGTACACTTCAAATGCTCAGCAGCAGCCAAACTGATATAACTTTGTTCAACCGGAAGTGCGACGACATAGCACGCTCATGACACAGGCACTGAGCGATTTTAAAAATGAAAAAGACGGCAGCACTAAGCTAAATAATACTATAACTAATACTTTTACGCTTCGACAAGAATACGCGAAAGTGTTCAACGCTGCACAGGCTCAGGGAACAAACATATTGGAGGATATTCGTGACATACGCTCTCTTGTAAAAGCTCAGTGGCTAGCAGATGATGCAAGAAGCTATCCACACACTTGGGAGCTTCGTCCACTCGGCGCTAGGCGCCGACTGTGTTCGATCTAGAGGCCAATAGCAATGGTGCTGTGCCATGAGCACAGACAACAGACAAGGCTCAACCCTAAGGTGCTTCGTCCCTAGAAATATCTAGGGACTTTAGGGCTAACCAGGCGTACACATTGGAAAGCATCGGCATGCGCCGCATAGACTTGGTGTCGCGTCGCTTTGCAACGAAGAAAAAGGGTGTGCAACCCGGCGCAACCACACGTTTCGCGAGTCGCTGTGCGTCATCTCTCAACAACATGGCGGCAAGCAAAGCACCCGCTTCAATTCAAATTCGTACCAGTTAGTTGCTCTTTGCATGGATGGCTACAAACAAACCTGGGACCCAATGGGCCCAATGCAGCTGATCCCCTCTGGGAAATGCACCATAAACCACTTAAACTGATCCCAACCAGTCCCCATTGCTACTGGCTCCAGTCAGCATCACAGTGGCCTTACCCCCTATTACACATATGTGCAGGGTTTGTGAACCATGCCCAGCTGGAGCCATACATCATGATTGAGTAAGAGTGGGATTCAAGACTGCAAAAGATCGTCTGTTGCCATCGCAAGTGACAGGCCATGAAATCTGCAGGTCAAGTCATCCAGTGGAAGCAGCTTGGTGCTGAAACATGACATTAGAAATATTGCAGCTTGTGCTCTGACTGGGAATCTTTTTGAATGCTTTCTTGGAGACATGGCAAACCCTTGCACATTTCGTAGGTTGTGCACATATTTCAACACCAGAAATCAATTCTCTTTGAACACTGTTAGCAAAGCTAAATAAAATCACCACTACAAACATGTAACCCTACCAAAAATTACTACTTCAATGTCAAACAGCAGCCACTGGCTTACACTTAAAAAAATGGTGCAACTAAGAGTTCAGCATAATGCAGTGTGAACCGAAACTTGCCTTTTTCTGCTCCAAAATCGAGTAGCAGGAAACTTTGAAGCACCTTGACTGTAAAAATCCATACACAGGGGCATCGTACAGTGCTGTGTCAAAAACATTGTTCACTGTACAGTGTCCCACGCTGTCAACATCTCAAGTCACTGGCACAATTTGCATGTGACACTGCTGTCACATGCAAGAGTGTAGATGTAACTGAGATGCCCGTGTACTTGACATCACAATAAATTGCATTGATAGACAATGCAAATTGTTGAAGGTTTCATCCCACCGTTCTCAGAATTTTCTGTGATGGCTCTTATTGGAGTGCAGCGTGTGGCATTCACGTTGTGGAGTTCTGCTCACTCAGAAGATGGGCCCCAGTCGATGTGTTGATGTGTTATGTGAGCATTACTCTGTAAGGTGTAGTTTAGTTGGTTTCCAGGTGCATTTGTGGATGCTTGACTGCTTAGTGAGCAGTGCGTACAGCATGTGTGGCAAGCCATCTTGTTATATACCATTACTAACTTTGTGTGGAGACACAGCTGGGCGGGCCAGGAACCCTTGCGCTTTTGGCTCATCGGCAGCATAATTTTTCTGCTTCTCCCAGGATCAAGTCTTGCCGAGGTCCCAACTGACCTGGAAAACTGCTTGGCTTTTAATCGTGCCTACCGGGCATTGCTGGAGAATGCAATCGCTGAGCTGGCGGAAAGGCTCGAGGTCAACAGGTGCGTCTAGTGTGTTCTATGTCATTGTTGCATCCAGTGTGCGCTGCCGTGTGCTGTAAGGACTAACCAACCAGCCCACCAGCTTGTCTCGAGCAAGTACATGCGTACAGTAGACTCATTATTTTATACTTGAGGGGAGTTAATCACTTGTTGTTCCAATCAAGTGATCAACTTTTATTTTTAAGCAAGATAAGTGAACCTGAGTGGGCTTTCCTTGGTTTTTCTCTACTACTTGGAGTTTGACATGCATCACTACAAATGGCAACCATTTTTTCATGATCTTCAGGGCCAAGTAAAAGATGCTATCCCTTTTTAAGTCTGTAAGAAACAGACTTGTCATTTTCACCAGCAACAGAAAGGAGTTTTTCGAGCAGCTGACTGTCTTTTTAAGCATGTTCAGTGCTTGTGTGTGTCTCTTGCGTTTTGTGTTGTTGCATCCAGTGTGCGCTGCACGTATACTGCAGTGACCAACCCACTATAACCTACCTGTACGTCTCGAGCGAAAAGCACTGTCTTTCTGGTCCCCTTAAAAGGCCCCTGCTATACTTTTTTAACAAAACATAAAATTCTGCTGATCAATTGCGGAGGCTCCTGTGATGTCAACCGAATACCGTATTTACTCGATTCTAAGCAACCCCCCACCAGACCCTTTCTTTAAGATTCGCAGTACTCGGTGAGCAGGGTTGCTTAGATTAGGAAAAAAAAAAACAACCCTTTTTGCAACGATATTTTGACGACGTGGACACGAGAAACCATATTTTATTTTGTGTGCAATAAAAAGAAAAATATGCACACACAGTGAACCCACTGCCTCTTGTGTCTGACAGTCGGTCACACACTCTCCCTGCTGCTCGGAACTCAAGTCCGTTCCGCTGCTTGAGCTGCGACTCTTGGTATCCCATAGCAGATGCTAGAGAGACATGGGCATGCTCTCAGGACACAGTGCATGGGCTCAGAGATTGGCAGTGAGCGAGAACGCTTGTCATCAGCTATGTGCTATTCAACGAAAGCAAAGGGGGTACTTAGAATTGCAGGCAAACATTTTTTTCCCATATTTTTCTTCAAAAATAGGGGGTGCCTAGAATAGTGGAAACACAGTATTATTGCACTGCATGCTGTAGGACCATGTGCAATCTGGTTTCAAAATAGTTCTGGAAAGTGCCTGCTCTTTGCTCAACAAAACACTTCGACGGCTGGGCTCGGATTATGCAGGAGGAGGGAGAACTGCCATTAGCTAACTACAGGTGCTGTTGGGTGGTGCCATGTCCTTTAAGTGATTCTGGTGGCTGTCGTGTCGTCGCTGAATAAGCGTGAACACTTTAAAAGGAAAATGAGAGAGAAAATGTTCGAGGTCGTGGCACTTGCTGTCGTAGCCCTTTGCCCTTCTTTCGTGCCCCTCTGCGTAGCTTGTCGGGAAGAAATGAGAGTGGGTGGGCTTAGACAGTGGAGTTCCCCCTCAGACTTGATGCTGTAACTGTGCTTGCTAATACCTGACGGGTTTGGAAAACCTCTTGCGGCAGGCGATTCGTTAAGCCGATGCCTCCTTCACTAGATGCCTGCGACATGAGAAGGAAAGCTAGTCCCCTACCCTCTCCTGTTTTCTCCTTCTCTGGTGTCGTGTGATAGTGTCAGTTGCGAACGTTTTGTTGTGGCAACCAGTGCAAGCATCGATCACTTCACCTTGCATTCGAGGTAAAAACAGAGGTTGCTGGCGTCTTGGAGGTGTCTCACTCGGAGGCGGCAGAGTGGAAGGACATTTCTTTTGCTTAAAATCAGTTGCCTCGTCAGTCAACTCTGACATCTGTACCATTGAAGGCGATTGACGAAGAAGGAAATTCCGCTTCGCGACAGGGTGGTGTCGCTTGCGAGCACTGCCTCGCGGAGACTACACTGAACTATGAGGAACCTTCGCCCCATTGGGGAAAACGAGCGACTTCGCAGGCAATCTAGTAGGGGAGGCATTGGTTATGCAATAAGGATTTCACTGGATGATTTCTTGGGGAGTGTTGCAGGCTACCCTTGAAAGGGGTCGTGAAATGTGTTCCGAAAATTTATTATGATGCATGCATTCAAAATCGTGGCCTCTGCACTAATACACATTGGTTCATTGTGTTGTCCGCGTTGACTTACAGCGACAAGAAAACATGGTCTTGAATTCTCAGCGTGCGTTAACATCAACCCCGAGGCTTGTCATTTTAGTCGCCACCATGGCCTCGGGGATCGGCGTGCCGTCGGAGGCCATGGGAAAACAAACTGTGCTCCATCCTTGCTTCTGTACGGCAGCGCCATGCGGGTTTCGACTGTTTTCTTACTTTCTAGCTTCAATAGAAACCTGTTATTTTAGAGCAAACGAAAGTTACGTTTACGGTTTTAAATGTCTTAAGGTGGCATCACTCAATAGTGCCTATGCCTGCCTTTGGTGTTGCACGGCCATTTCAGTAGGGCAAGAACACCAGGATTTCAAACAGGTGTTATTTATTAAGGGTACACTCAATATTGCGCCGAAATATTTCGGAATCGGCATATGCTTATTGACGCTGCATAATTTACAGCCGGGCAGCTCCGTGTTCTCCTCATGACACCTTTATGCTATGACGTTTTGTCATCGCTCATTGACTGAGCTTCTTGCTGGCATGTGCGGAATCCAGGCAGCTGCAGAAGGAGCTTCCGGCGCAGCTGTCCGAGCGTTTCCAGAAGCCGAAGCTGCGAGTGCGCAGGAACTGGTACCACTCGCTGGTGTTCCACCACCCCTACTTCAGGGACATCAATGGCATGCGGGCACCCATGAACGAGGACGAGAAGATCAAGCGGGCCAACAAGGAGTTGGACCCGTACCTGGCCCCATCGAAGCCGTGGACTGCCGAGGAAAATCAAATGCTGGTGGGTGCTCGGTTAGAGGGCCGTTTGTAGCTCAAGGGGTGATGTATCAGGTCGTCCATTCTCGGTGTGAACATGGCTCAGCGTGGCTGTGCTCCTCGGAGTGCCAGCGCTGGTGGCGTGGCCATGCATCGAAGCTAATCTGGCGTACGGGGGCTCGGAGGCGAGGCTGTGTTTTGTTTGAAAAGCGCGAGCCACAGGAATGCTGTGCATTCGAGCAAGGCGAGCACTTGGGCGCTTTCAGGCGAAATGAAACCGCGCTTCCAAGCCCTTGTGCGCGTGTGTGCTAGGTCAGCTTCGATGTGCCGGCCATGCTGAACCGTGTTTGCACGAAGAGTGCACGACCCTGTCCCTGTACTCGAGTGCGCTCCTATGTCAAGCTGCTACAAGTGAGACTTGTGTTATCGTGATGGAAGTCTATGCATATTGTGCCGCACTTAAGGGGGCAGGCTGTTTTTAGATGTAGTGTTTTATTATTTAAGCTATGATGATAAAAGCATCAGTGATTGTGTATGTTCATGTACTGATGCTAAATATGAACTCAGACTTCCTTTGAACTAGGTCATTAAATTTAGAATGAGAATATCATTCAGTCACATTTTAATTAAATTTTAGTCTGTATGGAACTTGCTGAAAGAAATGTTGTTGGATTATATACACGCCAAGGAGTGTAAAGAAGTTTATTTGACAGTTCTAGCTTTTCTAGAACAAAACTTACAAAGCTTTAATGTTTTCATTTGAATGGCTGAGTGATGACATGTTTATCATTTTGTCCTTTCCTAAGATTTGTAGCCTACCAAAGTAACATTTCACACTTTTGTTGCACTCTGTAAGCATTCAGCTCTTCAGCACAAGAAAAACAATCAGAATTGAGTCCATCAAACCGAAGAAAAGCTTCTCAGAAGATTGTAAGATCACAAAAAGAAATTGACTAGTGGGGTTTAACGGTCCCCAAACCACAATCTGATTATGAGAGATGCTGTAGTGGAGGGCTCCGGAAATTTCGACCACTTGGGGTTCCTTAACGTGCACTGACATCGCACAGCGCACAAGCCTCAACATTTTGCCTCCATTGAAAGGCAACCACCGCGGCCAGGGTACGAACCGCAACCCTCGGATCAGCAGCCCGAGTACCATAGCCACTGTGGCGGGGCTCTCTCTCTCTCTTTTCCTTTCTTTCTTTCTCTCTCTCACACACACACACACACACACACACACACACACACACACACACACACACACACACAAAAGCACCCAAATTTCTCTCCATCACTGATGGGATATAAAAAGCTGTTATGGTGAGAATAACGATCTAGGATGCAAGAAAATCGGTTAGTTTATGCCTTACTAGTGGCAGAATTTGAAAACAACATTATTCAAAACCAAAATTCTTTTTCTAAAATTTGTGGCTGGTGGTGGAATGGTGGTGCAATCTTTCTTCTGTCTCCTCCCCCCCTTATCGCTTGCTTTACATTTTATTTTCTTCCCGAGACCACACCTGAGTGGAATTCGTCGCTCGAAGCATTCATGAACAAAAGATGCTACCAAGTTGGATTTAATTGTGACGATCTCTGTCCTCCCAGGTCAAGGCAGTGAAGAACAACCTGCTGCAGCAGAGCCTCGAGTCCCTGATGGACCGCAAGGAGGCCCTGGCCCAAAAAGTCCTGGAGACTGAGGACCCCGAGCAGAGTGCCGAGCTCGCTGCTCGCATAGAGCAGCTGGACAAGCAGGTCGGACCCACATCTCTCGTTGCGGGCGCCATCACGGTCGTATTTGATTGTGCCGAGTGTTGACGTTGAACGTAATGTCGGTGAAAAGATAGCAGGTGGGCTGGTGAGGACGGAGACATTTGGCGCAGTAATGTACGACCTTTGGATTGTGTTGTTATTCTGTACTTGCCAGTAGTGCTCGCTGATTAGTCAATCTTTGGGCCCGTGCCCACTATGGTTGTTTGTTGTCACGGAATGTGATGAAAGCCTTAAATATGCTCAGTTGGAATAGTAATCTCCGAAATGAAACGGAAATGTATAAATTTCTTTAGGAATAGCTGAGCAGTGTTCCATTCTGAGCGGACAGTGGTGCCATCAGCAAGGAACAGCAACAACCAAACTGCATCAGAAAAAAGCACTTGATCTACAAAGCTATGTCATTTGGGGCTTTAGAGTACAGTCGGCACTCTGGCAGAGCTTTCACCTTGGCAACATGTACTTCCTGAAGTACTTCCTGAGTGGCTAGCTGCCGAAATATCTTGTAAGGAAAGCCACAATTTTTGACACCATGAAAGCAAGACAGACAACACAGGATGAGCGCCTTCTTTTTGGTGGCTTCTGACCTTCAGTTGTATAAAAAAAAAAAATGTCTGAGAACAGCGGAGGGTTCCAACATCTGAAATTTCAGATTTCATTATACCTCGACCCAGTGTGGCTTGTGGTGGTGCCTCTGGGCGAATCCCGGCCGCGGCGGCTGCATTTCGATGGAGGCGAAATGTTGAGGCCCGTGTGCTGTGCGATGTCAGTGCACGTTAAAGTACCCCAGGTGGTCGAAATTTCTGGAGCCCTCCACTACGGCGTCTCTCATAATCAGAACTGGTTTTGGGACGTTAAACCCCACAAATCAATCAACCCTCTTACAGCAATGCCCCCCCCCCAATGTCCCATTATTGGTTGCAACAATGAAGTCTGGCTGCTGATGTGTGTGCCCATGTTGTTGTTGCTAAGAGGTAATGGAATGGTGGGAAATCCTTGAAGACGAAACAAGCTCTGGCCACTGCACTCCCTGTTCCTCCCTACAAAAGGCTTGCCCCACTGTCATACAATATAAACCAGCTTTCCCTGCTTTCCTCCAGGATCTCTCTGTCCCTGTTCCATTCTGCTGCCCTCCAGAACATGAGCCCCCACCCTGAAAAGAAAGTAACTGAGGACATTGGCTCCAAAGCTGGCCTTGAGGAACCTCATCTAGCTTCCCCAGTGTTACGTCTGTACAGCCGCTTGTGGCTGTAGACGATTTATTAAAGTACAGGAAATGTAAACAAGTTCAGAAGCGTAGCTCAAGCGTTGGAGTCACTCCTCGCCAACGTTCGACACCAGGCTCGCGCTTGTGCCACAGCGCCAGTACAGTTGCGCGCGCACTTCGTTGTCATCTTCTAAGGCGACATGTCACCCAGAAAGGCCTCAGTGCTACCCCCTCTTGCAAGTGTGGGGATTAAAATAGCACTGCGGCAGGGGAGGGGCAGGGGAGGTTCCTTTCAGTGCAGCTCAGGGTTGTTTCAGTGTGTTGTTATCTTTGGCCAATTTTGTGTTCACTGTCATGCTGTGAAACTTGCAGTTTGTGGGTACGGGCTTTTATCCATTCATCCCCCCTCCCACCTACTCTTACAAACAAAAGAAGCTGAGGGGTCCACTTATTTAGCTTTTCTTTTTTTTTTTTGCCAACCTTCTTGTAACAAATATCGGTCATAACAGTGTAATTTTCACCAGGCTTCGGTATTCTTGTAAGTGGGTTAGACCATATAACCAGTCATTCATCTTGGGAGGGGGCAGGGTATGCGTATACATGTTTACATACATATACATGTGTATACATGGAGTTCTATGGGAGGGTAAATGGTGGTGAGAAAATGGTGCACTATAGCTGGTCCAATATCTATTGCAGGTCGACCATTTTGTTGAAATTCGAAATTCAGATCTTCCAGGGGGAAGTTGACTTGCAGTTGAAGAGTTGGAATGTGTGCCACCAGACCATTTTTTCTTTTGGCTCGTGATATCTTGTAGAGGGAGGGGTTGGGGTGGGTGTGTCAACCCATATTTGAATCAACTTTACAATCATGTAAGCAAATAGTACAGCAATCTGCTAACTGCAGGTGTCTGAGACAAACGACCTGACCCTGGAAGAGCTGCTGGAGCAGTCGTCACGCCCCATCGACTGGCTGCGCATTGCGGCAGTGGAGATGAACGCGAACCGGACGGCATTTGGATGCGAGATGAGGTGGCGCCACCTGCTGGACGTGCGCCTCAACCAGGACCCCTGGACCCCCGCGGAGGAGGAGCGGTTGAGGACCTTCGCCGCCAAGTACGGCGAGCGCAACTGGGACAAGGTGGGTGAACACGTGAAAGCTGTGTGTCAACGCCGGGCCAATGGTGTGCCATAGTTATACGATGCAAGTTGGCCTGTTTCCGCAAAACTTGAGATCGAAAGTTGGGAGGTCGACTTACAATTGAAATCGAAACTTGCGCTGTGAGTGGTTACCGCAGCTGCGAAGCTGTGCACTGCCTAAAATCACCAGTTGTGTCGGCCTTCAGTGTCTGTTACAGAATGTGCGTGCCATTTTATTTTGTTATTATTACAGTCAATCCCGAATGTATCAGTATATCGAATTATTGGCTATATCAAACGGTTGAAGAATTCCTTTCAAAATTTAATGCTAAAGTATAGCCCAAAAACTGAGTATGCGTTAGAATTGAGTGCGAAACTGAGACCACGTTCACAGTGTCCGCAAAAGCCTCCCCTTAGAGGTGTCAAATACAGTGTAATTTCCATTGCAAAATGGCAGCTGGGCGCATTTTATCGCAGGTTCACTTTGTTTGGCTTCATTCTCAACTGTGCTGTACGTTGACCTTCCCATTAAAACGAGCTCAGTTAAGATGAATTCTCATAATGTACTGAAGATCATAGGTACTTTTGTTTGGCTTTCCCATGGACTAGATGCATAAAAAATAAAATCGTGAACACGAACCCCTCACAGCTACTTTTCTGTTTTTTATTTCATAATAAAACAATATAAAAATTTATTTCGTCAATGTGGGCCTAACGCCCAAAAAAAAAAAAAATCCGAGAAGCTTGCCGTTTCTCTTACTGGCAGGTAGGCACCATGCATTTTGAAAGGCCGCATTGCTTGTAAGCATCGCTTTGAGGTGTGACGTACCTGTGAAGGAGATCCATGTGCTGCAGCGGATTCTCCAAAGCTAGGATCTGCCAACTCCCTGGCCAACACCTAAGAATCTTGTTCATGCTTGCCATCATTGTTGCAGTCAGTGGACGCATTCATGACCCAGTTTGCAACGATCTCGGCAGTGCTTTGGCCCTCTGGTATCACAATGGCAGCATCCACGGTGACGTAGTTGTTGTATGTGACTCCCGTGGCACATAGCGCATTCATAGCCTCAGTAAACTCTTGATCACAAAAGGCTCTTTGCGACTCTTCAGGTTCCGTGGCAGTTTCCCCTTCGCTGTCCTTACGGAAGCCACACCTCGTAAAGCAGTGCTGTGCGGTTGACGTGTTCATTGTAGGCTGCGCTTAAGCGACATAGGGCATAGTGTCAAGCACAGCAATGGTCGTAGGCTGCTCTCCGCGATCAGTACGCGTGAGACAGCACTTCACGATGCTCTTTCTAACGAATGCTTTAGGTTCTTTATGATGGCGGCATCCAGTGGCTGCAAGTGGCTTGTAGCATTCACAGGGAAAAACGCAGGCTTGACGTTGTGGAGAAACGGTGGATCTCTTAAGTGGGTGGGTAGCACAGTTGCCCAGAAGAAGGAGAAAAAAAAAGTACTGCTGCGCTGGGAGACCATCTTGTTGTCAAAGCACCGAAGAAATTCTTCAGACAAAGAACAGGTCATCCATGCAGGACGGTTGCTTCTATGGTGACATGTCAGTAGGCGAGTGTTTTTCAAGCATCGTGGGTTCTGATATTTGCCGATTACCCATGACTTTAGTTTGTCAGAGCCATCCGTGTTGTAGCAAAGGAGCACCGTCAATTGGTCTTTGCTACATGTGCCCCGATGGCATGCTTCGCCCTCCAGGCCAACTTCGATGGTTTGCACACGAAAGAAGGTGCCCATTTTGTCGGCAGTGTAAATGTCATGAGGCTCATACTCTTCGTTTATAGCCGACAATGCGAAAATAGTCATGTACTCATTGGATTTGGGCACATTAACAAAGAAACCTATGGGTTTAAAATTACTACTCCAGGGCCCTTCACGACAGTGTGCGTTGTAGTCATATTGTGGTTTTGTCGTTTTGACATATGTTACCTGAGAATTTAATTTCTTTTGCGGGCTTCCTTCATACCTGTGGTGCAGCAGAATGCTCTGGTTGATGCACTTTAGACTAGGGCAACAAAGCAGGCACAGTAGGTTCTCAATGATTCAAACTCTGATGACAATTCGTACTTCGGCTCATTCAAACAAATTTCAAATTTTTGGTTGGCCTCCTAAGCTTTCAATGCATTCAAAAGATGCGTAATTCAAGCTGCGCTCTTCAAATAGTTCTGTTTAGTTCACACTTCTTTTGCTTATGCTTACCAGAAATGTCTCCTGCTTTGGTTCCTTCTAGCTGAATATTCGTGTTCAGATATTCTTAAACATCCATGCCTGTCAGTACTCGTTAATGCATGCAAAACCACTAGCAGTGGCAAAGCAAAATGAAATGCCACCAATTTCGCAACAGTACAAGTCATGGCTGCCATCTCCGCTGTTGCACTGAGCCGTACCGTCTGCTCAACTCTGATAACTCAATCTTCAGATACTTTCAAACAACATTCTGGAGTCTCCGCCAAGTTCGAATGCCGCGTGAACTCGCTTGTTGCAGATAGCCAAGGAGCTGAAAACCGGCCGCAGCGCATTCCAGTGTGCCAAGCACTACTCCAGCAAGCTTGTGACACGCCACAACATGGGCATGTTTTCGGTCGAGGAGAACCACCAACTGCAGCAGCTCATCGCCGTCTGCGCCGACGGGGACGACATTTCCTGGGCACAGGTGAGTGTCTCGTGGATTGTAATGTCGGGTGCCGTCTCTGGGCTGAGTATACCGTATTTACTCGCATAATGATCGCGGTCGCGTTATGATCGCGCCCCTAAATTTTGTCGTCAAAATTCGATTTTTTTTTTTTCCCCCCACGTAATGATCGCACCCCGAACTTGCTGCAGTGATGTTGTGTGCCAATTCTAGCTGACGATCATCATGTTTACCATCTGTCAAACGTTACGTAAATAACTCTTCAAGACTCGCCAAGTGAACTGCACGCACCCAGCAGATGCCTAATTTTTGCCCACCCTTGGCAGAAACATGCCGTATGAGGATAGCAGTAAAGACAAATGCCGTAGTTTTCACCACGCCAACAGCTTCAAGAAGACAGGCATATCTAACGCGCTCGACGGAACGGAAGATAACCTTCTGTGGGACTGCTATGACACTGCCTGTTCCGACAGGGAATCGAGCGGCGACGACACTGACACCAGTGATGCTTCAGACTCTGAACGAAAGTTAGGGGGTCAGTGAATGAAAAAAAATTGAAGGCAGTATGCAGTGCATGTAGCTCCTGTGTAATGTGTGCATTTATTACAAAGGTAAGCCTTACTCTACTTTTATATTTGGTTATGTTCATGATAGCTCTCGTAAGAATTCTAATACGCGACTTGTTTGCATTCTCAGTGCTCAGAGTATTATTTCGCAGAAAATTTACCCCGTGTAATGATCGCACCCTGCAATTTGCTTCAATTCTCTTGAAAAAAAAGTGTGATCATTGTGCGAGTAAATACTGGTAAAGCAGGTGTAAAACTTTATTCAGATCCTGCAGATTTCATCTCACAGCTTTTGCAGATGGACCCTGAAACCTCCTAACAAAGTCTGTCTGACGGAAAAAGACCTCTATAGCGAAACGGGAACTCGAGTTCTACGGCGCAACTTTCAGTTAGCATTTCAGTTAGCATTTGCTATCCCTATGCCTGCTTGCATAGTAGCCACTTCTGCGCTCTGCTGTACAGCATGTAGAAGGTTTAGGTGGAGTTCTTGAAGAGGGTCGTCGGATTGAGCTGATGTGTAGTCCGAGATGCCAAGCAGCATTCGCAGCTCGTGCTGTTCGCAGGGCTGATAGGGAGCGAGCTGTCGTGGCCATGGACGTAGCAGATGTCATCTGTACATCGTTTGCTGTTTTTGTATGTTTTTCCTTTGTCGCTGCAGTTCTGGTGCCTTGGGGCTGTGGAGTCTGGTTTCTATCACCTCTGCGATCCTTGCGCTGCTATCATGGGGAGCTCGCTGTGAACGTGGTTTTCAGATCGGAAAGAAGCTTCGGATGACTGGAATTAACGTGCATTGTTTTGTACGGTCATTCAGAGTGCCATTTTCAGAGATATCTTGCGATGGGCGCACTCCTCCACTGTCTAGGAGCAGAAAAAGAAAAGGCAAGGAGGGATATAAACCGGAGATGCTGCTGGCTAACAGCTTGCTTCTCTCAGCGGCCGTTACACAACGTTACACAATGTAAAACAGCAGGTCCTATGGTTGTGGTTTGAACAGCCGTCACGTGACCACGTGCCAGTTTTGTGCAGGAGCAGCGTTGCTGATTGTGTTGACATGTGAAAGCCCACATTGCTCATTAGCTTGGCTCTACTGTATTTATCGTATTTATTGTACTGGTTATTTCAGGAAGATGTGTCTGAAAATCTTGTAAATGCAGAGAAACAGATAGTTGCGCACTTTTGCAGTATTGCTTTGCTCATGGCAGCACGCGCTGAAGAATGGGCAGGAGCGTTATTTCAAAGAGTAATTAACAAAATTTTATGCCAACTTTTAAACTATACACTGAAACCCAATTAAGAAATTGAAGTTTTTTATACAGCAAATCTGTATACATTGTAATATTTCAAAAAGGATGATGCTCCTAATTTCTACAGATAGGTGAAATCAGCCTAATTTCACCCACGAAATTGAAGCTGAGAGATCGAAGAGTGCAGTTGCTGCTACCTTCGCTAGTGGCCTATACGACTGCACAGTTGCTCCCCTAGCATTGCCGAGCAATAACGAGTGAGTTTCATTATCAAGAGGCAATTATTATCATTCCGTGACTGTGCCTGGTTGTGCTTGCTTGAATAGCCCCTCGATGGCGATGTATACTCATCATGCGGTGAGTCAGGGGATCAAATATGTCCCGCCAGAGCTAGCGGAAACTGCGTTCTTTGACCACTCAGTTTCGGTTTTCCGGTTGCACTTAGCACCATTTCATCAGTCTTTAGAAATTAGCAGCATCGCCGTTCTGCAGCTACAGTGGAACCCATTTATAATGACACTGAAGTTCCTTGAAAATTACATTGCTGTCACCAAAAATTGTTATAACAAGGTCCTATGAAAGAAAGCTGATTTCGTGCCAGGAAGGTGAAATGTCTCTCCCATCACAGAGTCTTCCGTGTTTGATGTTCGAGTGCTCTTGGCCTATCTTCATCACTTAGTTGCTCGGACCTTCAGACTTAAGAGCCCTTGGTCCGGAGGGCTAAGCTGGCGGCTCGTACCAATGGGGTCCCGGACTAGGGACACCACCCACTGTGCTGCCCTTTGAAGGCTACACCTCTCTTTCTTTTTAAGGGGGGACACGGCTCTTAGAAACCGAAAATCGGCCGAAAAATCGGATTTTCAAAGTCTTCATTTTCGCGTTCCTACTACCATCCCGCATGTGTCTGCAAATTTTTACGAAAAAATACCGCCTATTTATGCAGTAATAGCGATTTAAAATTTGCTGCTGCAGCTGTGGACCTTTAAACTTTAAAGTGCCCTCCATTTCAATTTCCTCTAGCTCGCGAACGGCTTGCCCGATCCCAGCCATTTTGGCATCGTTCAAAAGCTCGCGTTTCTAGCTTTTTTTATGTTCTCAGTAAGCAACCCTGAGCGCGCTGCCTACTTCACAAAAAAAAAAAAAGCGCGGCGCGCGGTGAGGCGCCATCTTGTTTTTTTTTTTTTTTTTTTTTTTTTGAGCAACGGCGCGGTAAACGTGCCTTGCGAAGCGAAGAAGTTTCCTGCGGTGCATCGCGGTGCATCGCTTCGGCAAATAAAAGATAAACGTGCAAAAAAACAAGAAACGCACTAACGCCGTGACATCGCGGGTCCATGAAAGGGATGAGCAAGCGGCCCACGATCTCGCCTGATAACGGCGGAGGGGTGCAGATGCGCTGATTCCGATCGCTTATCACAAGCAGTGACATGGCTCAAGAAAGAACCCGCGAGATAGGGACGCTTGATCGGCTCTTTTCAAAGACCGCGTGATCGTTCAAAGACCGTACAATCCTGATCATACGAGATCGACGATCTCGACATAGTGAATCTGCCCCTCGGTTACACGCAGTGCAAGATATGCAGCAGAGACGTCAAACTGACGAGGGGCGATAGTAACTATGGCTCAGCAACGAAACTAGCTTTTTTGAGCGAAAAGCGCAACAAAGTTGGTGCAGGCCTCAAGGCGGGGGGGGGGGGGGGGTGCGTAGGATACCGACTTTGCTTTATAACTATTGAGCAAGTTGTAGCAGGAGATTTATCTTTGCGGTAACAGATTCCTGGACCTTCAGTTATCATTTCGGTGTGTTATTCTTTGAAATAAACCTCACGAATACTACTTGAAACGTTTTTTCTTGTTTTCTCAAAATGGCATTTTTGACCAATTTGTGATCTGGGAGGGGCCATATCTCTGGTTCTACTAGTCGAATTGCAATAAATCTTTTTTTGTCGGAAAGGTGGGCAATAGCAGAGTGCAGTAGGCCTGAAGTATGACCATATAGCATTGCATAAAATTTTTAAAACTTATAATTGTCTTTAGGTGCCAATCTCAGTTTTCACATACAAATGTTTGACATGCTGTAACTTGTGCTAAAGTTTGTCTAAACCATCCATTCTTGTATCACTGCACTCTCTGATTATAGTAGATCATTTTCATGGCCTATTTTTTCTTGTAACATCCAGTACCTTTGAAGCAGCACTCCTCCCAACCAGCCTCCACTGAGGATAGCTGGGAACATGAATTATTTTAGTTGCCTGAAAACTACTCACTACAAATGAAAACCAAGTGCATATTTGAAATCAGCAATTTAAAATACATAAGTGGTGCAAGTTTGATCAGAATCTGAGCATAAATAAAAAAAATATTTTTAAGTGGGGTGTCCCCCCTTAAATGAATGTTTTCTTTCTCTCTCTCGTCACTGCCGTCCCCCCGCAGCCACTGTTCCACATTACAAACCTCGGTGGTTTCCCCGCACCAATTTTGCAGGTCTCACATTTCATGGGCAGCAGGTCCAAGAAGCAGGTGATGAACCGCTACAACCGTTCCTTGCATCCCGAGATGCTACATGGCCGCTGGACGGCACAGGAAGATCTCATGCTGCTCATCGCTGTGAAGCTCTATTTGCATATCAGCTGGACAAAGGCAGGTTGCACTTGAGAGGCATTTTTTTAGATGCGGAGCATCTCTTGCTCGCGGGTATGTCACGCGTCCGGCGTCCGAACTCACACTACGCATGCGCCACTCTCCTCTCCCTTCCCTCTCTCCAACAGCTGCTGCAATAAATAAAGCGGATAGAGAGCGCTCGCGCTTCGCTTCAGTATAGTATCTCCTCCTTCTCCGATGAAAGAAGTTGGTCGTGTTGTGTGATTGAAGCAACAGTTCTGTCAGCGAGTGGTTTGACGCAAGTATGCATCAGCATCAACCCACACTCTGACAACGGTCACGCGATGCGTGGTAACGAACCAAGCTAATAACGTAATAACACGCAAGGTTCACCGCAAAGGTAACACCGAAAACACTGCAAACCTGTAAACACTGCCGTTAAATGCACCGTTGAAACTCCCAGCAATGCTCCGCATCACCCCATGGTCCCCTTCAGGGAGATGGTGTAATTTTTTGAACAGCCTTCTGGAGCAGTGGAGTGTGTGTAGTATGGAATACTGAGATGAGTGCAAAAGGAATGATAAGAATGGGTGCATGAAACTGAAGTTATTTGTCCTCAAAGTATACAACACAAACAGACTGTTTGGAAAAAAAACATTCCCTTTCGCATTTCACTTCCCCATTGATGTTAGCGGTTGCGTTGCCTCAAGGTAGCCTGTACACAGTATCTTGGCGCTACTTTTTTTTGACGGAGTTGTCGTGGTTACAGCAAACCACGTGTGTAGGGCAGGAGGTGCAGTTTTCAAAATACAGTAAACGCTTGTTAACTTGAACTTAGAATTATTTCGAGCTGATGCCCTGGTCCCAGTACTGCCTTGCGTATTTCAGTGGAGAGGAAAACTCGCGATAATTTGAACATGTCTGTGCCCACTATGGTTAATTTGAACTGGGAGAGCTCCTGGTTTATGTAGATAGCTCCTCACAGAAGAAGTAGACCCAGAGTCGTCATCATATGTTTCAAAACCAGAGTAAATCACTGATGAATATTGTCGAACACATTTAACTTTGATTGCTTTAACCCTATAATATAAAGAAATGTGATTTGCAGCATAAGTGACCCCATACATTTCAAGATAAGACTTGCTGCTGACATGAATGCATGGCGGTGTTCGTTTCCGGCATGCAATTGACTGATCAGTTAAGGGCGGGGATGTCGGTCTTAAAAATGAAAAAAAAAAAAATGATGAAAAAAGTCAATTTTTAATTTTGTTGCAATGCCATTCAGCATGTCTTTCTGCCTCGAAGGACCCCAGGTGGTCAAAATTTCCGGAGCCCTGCATTACGGAGCCTCTAATAATCATATCGTCGTTTTGGATGTAAAACCTCAGAAATTATTATAGTTTTTCTGGCATGTGTAACAATAGTTAGCGGGTGTGCACTCCTGTGCTTTCTGTTGCGGCAGCTGCCTCTGCAATCGGAAGCTTTTAGCTAGAGCTGTGTGAATAGCAAAATTTTGAGCGCGAAGCGAATTCGAATATTTATGTTCGAATGCGAATCGAATATTTTTCGAATAAGTTTCGAGTGTTTTTCTTTAATAATACCATGCCAAATTATGGAGAAATGTGCGGCTAAAAACGGGCAAATAAGTTTATTACATGACTAGTGTACTCCCACAGTGTCATTCCAATGTCCTGAAGAACAGTCCAACAGAAAACTGTGCAACACAACGTTGAGCTAACTTCACTGCAGTACACGCGCGTTAGCTTTCCCGCAGTACACGTGTTAGCTTTGCCGCAGCACACGGATGTTATGCTGCAAAGAGTACTACATGCAGGAATAAGCCATGTGTCACGAGACATAGCATATTTTTTCCTGTAATTGCCAACTTCGAATAGTTCGAATAGTAAAAGTTCAGTGCGAATCGAATTGAATAGCAAGTGCTATTCGAAAATTATTTGAAACTTGGAATATTTGCACACCCCCTACTTTCAACGCACATTACTCCTAGATGGCACCACCCAGCTGTTATTTCCCCTGCAAACATGGTGTGGTAACATTGTCGCATCCTACTCGTGAAATGAAGTCTAAGCGTCCTCCAACTCACTGAATTGAAAGTGTGCTTTGCGGTGGCTGTGCCCTGCAGGTGGCAAGCATGCTGCCTGGTCGTACGGGCGGCCAGTGCAGGGAACGCTACATGGACAATTTTGCCCAGCGCTACATCTCAGGGCCGTACACTCCGGACGAGGACTACACACTGTTGGAGCTGGTGAAGAAGCATGGAGTTGGCCGCTGGGCCAAGGTCAGTACATTCGGACCTTTGTGTAGAATGAATGCTAATATAAGTATTTACTGGTTATAGCAAGCTAAGTAAGAAGTAAAGTCATAACAACAGTGTCAGCATACATTCACCTACTATAACAAATTATGGGATATAACCAAACCATTTTCCTGTCATATTAAGTCATATACTGAGGTTTGACTGCATGCAAGAGGGTTCAGCCTGCAACACCTGCAAGAAAGCAGTGAACTTTGGTATAAGCTCTTGGGTTTGAGGTTAGCAGCTTGTTGAACCAGCAAAGACAGGCAGTTAGTGGCATCGAGTGTGGGTTGTTGTTAAAATGAGGACAAAGGTATTAGTTAGTTCAGTTACTGTAGGTTCAGTTACTGTGTGCGTAATTTTATCAAAATCGCAGACGTCTAAGAGATGAGGACATTGTTGAAAAGGGGCTGAACAAAGGGTGCCATTGTGACAGGTAATTGTAGGAAAGTAAGGATTGCCAAAATGAAAAGTAAGTGATATGGTCAAACCCATTTGTAACGAACAGTGCAGTTCTCAGAATTTGTTATATCAAGTATTTCGACATAGCTGACACCTCTTTTAAACAATTCCAGCACTTAGTTCGTTATAAGAAATAATGTGTGCACTCTGAGTATTGTGTGCGGGTACAGCACGCACCATGAAATGATCGGCTCTGACGTCTTCGCATTCATTTTACTCGAATGATGCTTACTTAAGGTGGCAGGCATGGCATAACTGTGTAGCACATTCTCTGAGTGCCATGGCATGCGCTTGTTTACGTAGCTGTGGTTTGAATGTACAAACTGGCATAGGCAGTATAGACCATGCACTGTTCTACGAAAAGTGGCAGGAATGTCCATCTAAGACATGGATGGTGGTGTTTACGTTCCATTGCATATGTGGGAAGCTGGCGTTAGAGACACGTAAATACGGATAATTCACTTTATGTTGTATTACGGAAATAGTGTTTCCATCATTTATTTACGCAAGGAGGCAATGCCGAAACGATGCATACAGGTCCCGAGTCAACTGCTTCATGTTGTGAGTGCTGGAAAACTCAGTTTTGCGTTTCGTTCCTGCCCTTCTGGCCTACGATGACTACATTAAAAAAAAAAAGTCATACAACAATTTGATGAATTTCATGACGCACTCATGCCGTCATGCTGTGAGACGGCTGTGGTAATCGTACACCACCTGCGGTGGTGGAATGCCTGCCGGCTAGGACATTTCATGAATGTTTTGTCGATTCGCCGATTCTTTCTTAAGTGCACTGTGTTTATCGCATTAAGCAAAGCAACGTCTGACTGTTAATTAAATGTGCACAGAGAGCCGAGTGCAAGCCTCCCATAATATTTTTGGATCACACAAGCTGGTGTTCAGATCATGGTGGACTGAACGAGTCAACAGGCAGTCGTGCAAGCAGTCCCTTGCCGTGTTTGTTGTAAAATGACAGTAAAGCAAACCATTGTCCATAGTCCTCGAGTTATGTACTGCGTAATAGCCAGGCCCGTAGGCTGGAATTTCTTTCAGGAGGGGCCCACTTGCTGAAGACGTTGGCTATGTGAAAAACATCCATTTTCATTATTTGTTTTTAGTAAAAATTGCAGTATGTACAGTAAATAACCTATTAAATGCAAGGTTATTAATAGGCTTAAATATTGTGCTTAAAAAAGCACTATGCTATGTTGTGCTTTACACTACACTATGCACTACACTGTCCTGCCAGAGGAATACCACATTGGTGGGCGGAACCGGCTTACCGTTGGCAAAAGGGAACTGTGGTGGCGCGCTCGCGAATGGCGTGCATAGATACAGCGCCAGCCCACCTGGCCCCTCCCACCTGTTCACAGTTTGACTGGTCCATCGCCATGGTGACTGGACCGTGCCATGGTGGCACCATGGCGCAGGTTGCAGGTGCGCGGTCGGACCAGTTGGCCAAATTCACGTCTTCGAACAAACCGTTAGTGCTGAGTCAGCGGCCGTGTCGTGTTTCTTCTTTGTCGTCGTCTTGTCCCGCTGTTGTTCTTGCAAAGTAAATCTAATGCTCGAGCTGCGTGAATAAACACGTTTTCATATGAAACGTCTTCTCGTGTTTTTGCGTGCATGCTATGGCAGTAGCCTCTCATGTTCTTATATGCTCACTGCTGTGAAGCACGGAACAATTGGTGCTGCGTGCAGTGGTCTGTTCGGGTGCCCAATGCATTATTCACCCAGATGCTGTTGGGAGGCCGGTGTTTTCATATGCATGTATGGCTGGCTATTCATGGGGTATGGGTGTCATAATGTAAACGGTGCTACCTTCGCGCCACGCTTTGTAGCGCGGGAGTGTGCTCCCGCTTTTTGGGTTCACATCCTGAACTGACCTTTACATATGCCGCGTTTCTACAGTGCATAGTTATTGACATTGCACTCCAAAATATGTGTGTTAGAGCCTACTTTATCACGCATGCATTTATAATATTGAAAATGCGCTTTGTACAGCTAATTAACGGGACCCCCATTAGTTTGGACTCCGGTTATTTTTCTGTCCCCACACAGTTCAAATTGACGAGGTTTGACTGTAACTAGAAGCATTAGTTAACTTCGCTGGTGTACACAAGGGCTCTGCACGGAAGCACAGCACGGAATTTTTTCCCTCAATTACAAACTTATCTGGCACCATTCGCAAACTATTCAAAACTTCGTTCTCTTAGCTCCATTTTCAATGCCTGTCCATGTGTTTCATGTGTGCAGATTGCACAGGAGATGCCATGGCGTACAACCAATGCGGCACTGATGCGCTATCGACGGCTCTCTGAAGCCCTTGGGATTGAGCATCCAACGGTGGATGACCTGCAGCGAAGTCTTAAAACCCCCGCTGGTCCCGTCACCTCAGCGCGGTGTGCCCGCCTCAGCGGCATGGACAAGCGCTTGGACCTGTACCGGCGCATCTGCCGCCTGCTCAGCACACAAAGGATGAAGCGTGCTGCCATGCTGCTGGTCAAGGTACTGTACTTACACAAATGTAGGCGTACACTTGCTTTGGAAAAAAAAAAAAGAAAGAAAAGGAACGTACGAAAGTATGGGGTCGGCTCAGATTTGAGTACTGTGGTTTGGCTGCAACTGCCACATACCTAAACGCTCGACCATGATAGTGCCACGGCAGATCGCCATGCTCCATTCTGAAGCTGCTTTGTTCACGCACATTTGCTGTTGCCATTCTGAAAATGGTTACGGGTTCGCGCGTCCAGTCTGGGGCACATTTTTGTGACGCTCTACATTGGCCGCACAGTGATGTGGTTGCTTAGGCTCGGCAACGAAGAAGTGCTTGCCGTGGCCATACAGGCATGCCATGTTATCAATTTTGTACCATCTGCCGTTTTCTTCCACAGCACCCATGTTGTTTCGTTTGCCCGTAGAGCCCCAATACGAGAAGCACATTCTCAGCGTCATCAAAATTTGATCACGTGATCTTGTGGCACACCACTGCAATGACACCCTACTTAATTATTTTGGGCAGGCATCTTGAAATGATGAGAAAAATTGATACTTACCACCACCACCACCGGCATACGCTATGCTTGACCAATTTATCATTGTTTTGAGATTATCAGAGCTTGAAAGTTGTGAAGGAAAATGCAGCTCTCACACGTTCTTCAGCACCGTCAATGACATGGAGGGTGACTTAATTAACGAAGAAAGCTACAATTGCAGTTGGCACCAAAGACAACTAGCAATGTATGCAGCATGCACGGATGAAACAGCTGCACGCATTACCGAAAGGGCGCCAACCGCTTTGCAAGTTTACAGATTTCATACTCGTACAGTAAAACCTCGTTATAACGAAGCTGAAAGGGGAGTGGTAATTACTTTGTTATGAACATTAGTTCGTTATAACCAATATCAATTTCATCTATAGGAATTTCAAGGGAAATTTGCGATTGCTTCGTTATATCCGATAATTCGTTATATCCAGGTTCGTTATAACGAGGTTTTACTGTAATTGAAATTGGACCGAATGGACCAGTTCAGTGTAGGAGCCACACCTTTTGGTTTCAAAAGTGCGGGTTGACAAGACTGTATGGTGTGCCTTTGTGTTGGGTGCCGCTTTGTTAAAATAACTTTTCACTGCATTTTAGTGGTAATATTCAGGGGAATGAACCGGTGTACCCTTCCTTAACAGTGGAATAGCATCCGTTAGAAGCTGCAGGGTATCTGTTCTGTAGGCTTGAGTAGCGGCAACATTTGCGACCGTTGCTTGTGCTCGTGTGAGACGACGACGTGTCTCTGGCAGGGCCGGGGCGAAAGCCTGGATCGAGATACGTGCCTGAGGCTGTACCACAAGATACGACGGCATCACCGGGGCGGAAGTGTGCGGAGCAGCTATCTGATTCGGGGCCGTTCCCTGAACAAGGCCATTGCTCAGTACGCGCAGCCTCTGCATCGACCCATGCTGCCGAGCCTGGCTGCATACGAGCACCAAGAGTGGCACGCTGTAGCCAACGGTATGTGCGATGTTATTTATTTATTTATCTACAAATACTGTCAATCTCTTGAGGGATTATAACAGGAAGGGCGAAGCAATGATAAAGTAGTGAGTAAACAAATTACAGACACATATACAGTAAAACCTCGTTATAACGAAGTTGATGGGGGAGCGGTAATTACTTCGTTATAACCATTAGTTCGTTATAACCAATATCAATTTCATGTATAGGAAATTCAAGGGGAATTGCAATTGCTTTGTTATATCCGATATTTCGTTATATCCGGTTTCGTTATAACGAGGTTCTACTGTATACATGATATCAGGAGTGTTAGTGCAAAGCATGTACTCGTATGACATTCAAAATATTGTCACTTGTTCCAGATAACTTTTTTTAGAACGTGAAACAAATCGCTTCAAGATGGCGTATACAGATGCGTTTAAACAGTATTTCACACAGGCCTATAGTTATACAAGGTTTCAGGGTAACGAGCGAACATCGATAATAATAAGTTACACATCCAAATGATGACTATGAACACCAAAAGGATGCGATAAAAAAAAAATCTTCATTGTAGTACAGGAGAGTTAAATCTGTAACGCTACTAGGCTATTTTCCATCGAACAAGTAAATACATCCAATGAGCTGCTGCTAGTGATGGCCTTGCTGATATCGTTCCACTCTCTTATAGCTAAAGGAAAAAATGGAATTTTTAAAACAGGTCGGTACGAATTGATACTCCTTGAGTGTTTGTGCATGTTTATGTTGCGATGGCCGTGCTTCATTTCTGGAAATGTATCTGGAGACATCAATGTTAAATTGCTTGTGCAGAAGCTGGTATAAGAGCTTAGAACGGGCTAGGGGTGTGCAAATGTGTGAATTTTTGCATAGTTTTCAAGCAGCGCTTGCTGTTCAGTTTGATTCGCACCTAACCTTCATTGTTCAAGCTGTCTGAAGTGTGCAATTGAGGGCAAAAAAATGCCGTCTCTGATGACGAGTGGCCTGTTTCCGCATGTAGTACACTTCGCTGCACAACACTCATGTGCTGTGTCATAGCTGATGGTTGTGTACTGCAGCGAAGTTGACTTGTGCATCTGCAGAGTTTTGTGTTGGACTGTTCTGTAGGGTGAGCGTTCATTTTCTATGGATGATCTCATGGGAGTGCATTGGTCGTGCAGTGAATTGTTTTCATTTTTGCCCATGTTTAGCAGTATATTTCCCCGCAATTTGACATGGTGTTATGTTAAAACTTTTTCTAACATTATTAGAAAATAATCAATTTGATCTGCACTCAAAAATTAACATTCAAATTTGCTTTGCACTCAAAATTTTGCTATTCACAAAGCTCCAGTGATAACCTTATCGTGACTGAGCTTTATGTAGCTATCATCCCCTTATCACATCACTGAATGACTGTATGCATGGTACTCTCAAGCAGAAGTGTTGTACATTGTGTAATTGTGCTCTACATTGCTTGCCATACCAGCAGCTTGCTTTTCTATTTCTGCTTTATGAAAATAAAAGTATTTTACACACATTCACTACGAGTATTCGAAAAATATTTGCAAGATACGCTACTCGATTTGCACGTTTTTTTGTTATTCAAATTCCTTTCCAACGTTGAACATCACAGAACGAAGGAGGGGCGATATTCGCACACCCCTACTTCACTCTTTCTGAATGCTTCAAGGAAGTCGGAATGCTCCTTTGTTCACCGATGATACTGCTTGATACACGGACTAGAACAGGCACAAGACATTTCACTGAACAGTCTACACCTTGCCGCACTGTTTGTACGGAAGGTTTTTACCTGTTCAAGGAAGGAATCAATGGAAGAACAAGTACTGGGCACAGCTTGGTGATCTTTATTGCTCTGTGTCTGTGATGCTAAAGAATGCAGTAGCCAAATGGGCCAAGCGTAGAGGACTTGATGTTTGGCAAAACACATCATCTCATATGCATGTGCTGTTACACATGCCTTTGTAATCATTGTTCATGTCAGCTCCGGAATGTGTGCAACTATTCACATTATGCGCGCAGTCTAACTGGATGCTGCGATAAGACGACAGAAGTTTACTGTGCACAAAAGCGCCATGTGCCTTGGGATGGCTTTGTAACATTTGATAGTCAGTAGAATTGCGCGAATAGCAAAATTTTGAGTGCGAAGCGAATTCGAATATTTACGCTCAAGTGCGAATCGAATAGAATATTTTTCAAGTAATTTTTGAATATTTTTGAATGATACCATATCTAATTATGGAGAAATGTATTGTTAAACATGGGCAAAAAATTATTGCGTGAGGTATGTATTTCCAGTGTCATTCCGAAGTCCTGAAGAACAGTCCAACACTGAACTGTGCAACAGAAAGCTGAGGTAACTTTGCCGCAGTATGTCAGTGTTAGCTTTGCTGCAGTACACGGATGCTAGCTTCTCCACAATACGCAAGTTTTAACTTCGCCGAGGTACAAGGATGTTAGCTTCGCCGCACTATAAGTGGTAACTACGCCACAGTGCGCGGGTGCTAGCTTCGCTGCTGTTTGTTCAAATAGTAAAAGTTAAGTGCGAATCGAATAGCAAGCGCTATTAGAAAATTATTTGAAATTTCAAATAGTCGCACACCTCTGATAGTTCACGGACAGCGCACCAAAAGGACATAAACATGCACGCATGCCAGCGTGTATTTTGACATAAAACACTAATGCTGGCACGAAAATAATTGAATCTAATGACGCCTTTTACTTTATTTACAAGTGTGCTCTACACGCTTTTCGAGAGTAATGAAATCCATAAGAAATAGCTCCGACGTAGTTTTACATGAACCCTGACGCTCTATTTTTCCAAATGTCTTTGCCTGATACTCAGTTTTTCCATATGTTTATGCATCCAAGTTTTCACTAGTTATTTAAATATGTTGCTGCTTTGTTTGTGTGAGTTTGTTGTATATATTTTTTCCCTATTTTAATTCAGTGTTTTTTATTGATGTTCAGTCGTGGCATTTCTCTTTATGTATTCGCTAACAGAGGTTTTGTTGTTATTGCCGCAATGCCTCATATGTGTTTATTGTAACCATTTCTCTTTGTATTTACTTGTACCCACTCCTGCCTAAGGTCTGAAGATCAGACCGGCAGTATTGTAATAAATAAAATAAATTATGTGCCAGTGAGGTTCCCTTTGGCCGTGCTTGATGAGCAGTGCTGTGGCCCATTCTTTTTTTGGCAGTGCTGCATGACCTGCATGGCCTGCCGAGGCCGCCTCCAGATCCTGACGTCGAGGAAGCGGGAACTGTGCCCATCTTTGAAGAGTTCTTCTCCAAGGAAGTCGTTGGCGTGCCAGACGAATTCGATCCCAAAACACCTGGCCTCCTGCTTCCCCTGCTTCCACCGAATGAGGTGCGTTGAGCTGTCATTGTTTGCTAGAAACAATGACCCACAGAATTGTGGGTTTCCTTGATGCTGCTCAGAAGGGTGGCAAAATAGATGTACTCTATTTACATGATTGCAAACACAGTTAAACCTTGGCATACCTAAGCCGGTAAAATTAATTTGTATTGTGCTATATCGAAACTTTGTTAAAATGAAATTCACCCTTTTACTTGGAGTGTGGTCATCGAAGTGCCGCAAGAGTGCTAAAATTGACAGGGCAGTGCAAAACAGTGCAAAAAGCACAAGTATTTCAGTAACGTTTACAACATGTCTTTTGTTGACTGGGAGATACGGCAACTACCAACTTCGTGCTACGCTGTCGAATTCCTCTTAACAGTGGCCGCACGTCATGCATAAAGCTGAAATAAATGCATATCTGACGCGCTGTGGTTATAATCATAAAGCGAAGCTATCACACCCATTCGGCTGCTGCAGCTTGCTATTAAAACCTTGGGTGTTGCCCAGGTTGAGGGTGAAACTCCGTATTACCACTTAACCGTGCTGCTTGATCTCTACACTTAATTCGATAAGCGTGCCACAATCTAGAAACAAGAGCTTCAGTCGAAAATTACAAGAAAGCAAAGTGACAGCATGAATTGTGTACCCAGTACACCCAGTACGAGTGACATTGTCAACCGGAAAGACAGCAACATTATCGAGCAGTCAACAGTGAAAGTCTGTCATGATCAGCAGCGTGATGTGTAAGCATGTAGGCCAATGGATCTCACCGCACCAGCTTGGCTTGGCAAACTTGCGCGTTTCAGGGCTGTTATGCTGCCCATGCACTTTCAAAGGCCGCGTGTTTAGTTGCATTTGCATGTGACCAAAATGACTGAAGTCGACGGACTAGTCATTTCTTACCACTGCAGGTGAGCAACGGCGTACCGTCACATTTCTCCCTCGTTTCTAGTCGTACGAAATGCATCGTGGAGCGTATCGAGATGTCATATACTGCACAAGCCAGTCGCTGTCCATGATGTCTACGTTGAAGTCTCCGACAAGTACGAAGGGGTTGTTCTTGTACTTTGTTTCGTAATCGCGCATGGCTAGATCAATTTTCTATGTTGCCTCGGGAGAGATTCGGGGCCAAGTACACTGTCATGACGACGGTTTCCGTTAAATAGTTTTATTGCAGCGTGATTGCTATTGTGAGGGTGACTCATTATTGGTAGGTAGAGATTCACTGTGGTCTGTGGCAATTTCACGTACATCTCAACACCACCCACCGATCGCTCTGCTTCTTCTGCTTCTGTGCAGACGACGGGGAAAGCATTGATTGATGTGTGGTCTTTTCTCATTCCACATTTCGGTAAAGCAAAGGACATCTGCTTTCTTTCATGTAGGATCTTGTTTGATGTCATACGTGTGGGCGTTGAGGGAGAGAGCATTCAGCCAGACGAGGGTAAACTCTGTCGTGAGATCTTCAAAGGGTGTGAGGCTCCAGGTCAAGGAAATCACGCTTGAACCACGCATTGGTGCCTCCCAGGCAATGCTTCTGGCGTTTACCCGCCGCTTCCTGAGCTGTTGCCTCTGGGATAGCAGCTTGTTGTCGACGTAGACATTGAGCTGCTGCTTGCCGAGCTCTCAACTCCGGGTCCGCCTGGTGTTTTTGCCATTGAGCTGCCGCATGCTGTGCCCTTGCCTTCGGAGTAGCAGCTTGTTGTTGGCGTTGCCGTTTTTCCGCTGCTTCCAGCACCCTCGCCTCCGGAGTAGCAGCTTGTCGTCGGCGTCGGCATTGCCTTTCACAGGCGAGAGCGCATTCGCGTTCGTTTTCCATCCATGGCAGAAAGAGAATGTGTGGTCTGGAATGCGCTTATATACACATTTGAACCGCAGCGCCCTCCTGTGTATTTTCACTGCAGTGTACATTGTGCTCTCATGTCGCTTATATGTCGGTTTCGGTTATCGATTTTACGTGATGCTGTGCCTGGATATCGTACTGGGTACTGGGCACTGGGTTCCTCTACATATGCCCACTGTCTGGGTGCACTGCCTCCAGGATGGGCCCACATGCGCACACACACATTCTGTATTGCAGTATTGCTAAGGAACCAGCTGCAGTAACAGACGAACAGCGTGGACGGACAAGCCTCGCCCCTAAAATAACTGACTGCGGATGCAACCGTATTTGCTAGGTACTCCATGGCTAGCAACGCGATCATAGAGAATTACCGTGTAGAAGCTAGCTACGATCAGCAGAATCGTAGTCGTAGATGGCATCCACACAATGTAGTCGCAGTTTGACAGCTACGGGTGTTGTCAGACAGTTCGCATGTCCTGTGACGACCGCATCCGCCGTGGATGAGCCCTCCGTAGCACACAACGCAATGGCGTCTACGCGTTTCCGAATGCATGTGCGACACGACCAGCACGGTGTCGTACACAATGGCACATGCGGTCATGGTGTCTTTCAGCTTTTCTGCCATTCTTGCATGGCTCACGGTGATGATGATGGCAATTCATGCTGGGCTGCATCGGATCGTTTGGGTGCCAATGCCATTTCTTACCTTTTTCGCATGGCACATTTGCGGTGCTTCGTGCTCAGCACGCCTCGAGGGTCGTTCGAATTAACAAGGGTGTGGCCAAAGGCAGCCATATTAACAGGAGTTTGACACCGTCGGACAATGCATATGCTGCCATGACCAGATAACAAGTCCGACCTTTCCCATTTTGCAAATTAGTGCAGGTTGAATTAACGTAATTTAGGATATTTTTTCAATGCCAAGAAATAAAGCCATTTGCCTGCTAGCACTTGTCAAAGCATTCAAAACTCACTAGCAGGAAAAGGAAAAGCAAGCGTTGAGGCGGCAACAGTGTACAGTAAAACCTCGTTATAACGAAGTTATAGGGGGAGCCATAATTACTTTGTTATAACCATTAGTTCATTATAGCCAACATCTGTTTCATCTATGGGAATTTCAAGGGGAATTGCAATTGCTTCATTATATTTAATAGTTCGTTATATCTGGGTTCGTTATAACGAGGTTCTACTGTACATGATAACGGGCCGTCTCTCCTGCTTCTTGTATGTCAGCGCCTGGCCACACTTCATGCTTGCTTTGATAGTTGAAACGTCTGATAATTAAGCGAAATTCTGTGGTCCCCTCAAGTCTGAATTAACGAGCGTTTACTGCACTGCAGATGCTGTCAATGCACAGTTAATCATGGCCTTTGAGATTCTCATGATGCAGTCTCGGAGAATGTACTCCATGGCTGTGCCATCTTGCGCAGAACACCTGCAGCGAGGGAAGGTAAAATGCTACAGAGTGGGAGGGTGGGGACTGCAGCTGCATGCAGGAAGACCAGTGTGCGAGTAAAGGGCATGCGCTGGTGCTTGCTCACGGCAACACACGACAGGTGTACAGCTGTTTTGTCGGGACGCGGGAGTTTTGAATGGCCATGGCGAACACTGTGATGATTGGCTCTGGAGATGAGTTTAGTTCGTTGTAGGCATTAAATAGGTAATTTTAATTCATTAAAACATGTTTTGTAATGCGTGTGTGTCTGTGGGTACTGTTTCAAGGGAATCTTGATTTGCTTCTTTATATGTCGTGACATGATAACGAGGTTTGAGTACGTTTTTCGCTTTTAGCAGTACTTTACTTGTGGGACTTGCACTATGAATCACTTCCTCAAGCATTGACATAGGTGCCTTTTGTCCACATTTTCTTTCTTACAGACCACGGTGGCTTCTTTCGGGAGGCTTTCAGACCGTTTTGCCAACGGTGAGCTCATGGATTCTTTGCCGACTTTGCGAGCCGACAGTAAATATCCCGAGCTATCGGCAGCTCTCGATGCCGACAGCCTCGAGGACGTCCGCTGCACCGAGTGCACCTCCAGGAGCCTGTTGGAGCTCTCATCCGCCGCTGCCTGCAGCATGCAGGAGACCTGCGGCCGGTGCGCAGAGCTACGAACCCTTCGGTTGAATTACGAAGTGCTGCAGTCACGCTTCATCGCCTACTTTTTCTACCCTGCATTGATGGACACCATGAACATCTGCGAGACGGTCGAGCTTCCGCCGGACAAGAAAAAGAAGCGCTGCAAGAAGCCCCGCAAGCAGGCCAAGCTGAAGAAACCGTGGGTGAAGGAGAAGTGGAAGGAGCGCAGGCGATTGGCTGCTGAAGCAGCTGCGGCCGCCGCTGCTGCACGCTCAGGAGACATTGAGGCTCCAAGAGAATCCAGCGCTGGGGCAGCCTCCGGTGCTTCAACCAATGCAGTCGCCTGAGTTTGCATGCCATCTCAGGGTCAGAAATGTCACTGCCTTACATTGTTCAGTTCATGATTCTGTGATAAGACTTTCACAAAGTTTGTATGAATGCAGCTGTGCTGAAAGGTAGCACTGTGGTTTCAAGTGTGTTGATATTTATCTCATAAAAAGGTTTCATCGATCTCTGTTTGTTTCTTTCCTGGGCCGACACAGTACCTAAAAAATGTTAGAAATTTCGTGCACCTTGGAGTCGCGTTGGTTGAAACATGCATATTGATTATTTACTTACAGCACTATAATATTGGTTTAGTTAAATGACGTGGAAGTTTTGGAGGGCAAGTTCATATACAACGAACTAATGATGTAATGACCACTTTCCGCGGCACTTTCGAGTTTGTTATACAGTTGACTATCGCTACAACGAAATTGACGGTTTGCGGAAAAAAAATTTAAAAATTCGCCCATGTGAAGTCAAAAAATATAACTGGCCTGAGCTGGTAGAACAAAGAAACCTTTGACAATCTTGCGCGCGGCATCATGGCGGTAGTCAGTAGGGTTCAGAAACCGTGAGTACTGAAACAGTACCTGCCAAGTTTGCAGAAACGATTGTAACGCGCACCAGTTGATAAGAACAAATACCCACATAATGAACGCACTCTCAAAATAAATGCACCGCCAGCTTTGAATCCCTGCCACCCCCCAAACGGCTGCGTTGCGACTTTCCTGCCTCACTTGATCTGCGGTGTCTCGAAGTCGTTCGGAGCGCCGATTCACAACTCCTGTGTCTCGATAAAGCTGCCACACGTTGCCGGGCGTAGCAGAGTACAAGCGGCAGGTAACATTATTTACTTGCACTGCTACATTCCTCCGTGCTATCACAGTTCCCACACGGCCTCTGCCGCGTGCTGCGCAGGCCGGTGCAGCTAAGCCTAAGCATGGTTGGAGTGTGGTCTCAAATTGCCACGATGCCATCTCTGATGTCATGCAGTGCGCACGACTGAGAGGCTTAGGCTCAGCACAGATATGCGGGAGAAATGTGATGATGGGCCGTTTTGCGTGCAGTGATGGGAACATCTCCCGTTACGGCCACCCGCGAACGCTAGTGGAGGCTGGTGCAGCTGGGTGTCTCGGAGGTTGCATCGGCGACACGTAGCGACTTTGGTTAGCCGCAAGACGGCCAAGCCGGCGCGGCGAGTATCATCGGCCTACGGATCATGTGCATCGTGGCGTCGTTACGCGCGGGGTCGGCGGCGACATAGAAACTACAGAAGCCATGCGTGCCAAGACCGCCGCGCTAGTGCGTTTTTTTTTTTTTGTCGGTGACTGCTGACAGCGCCCGAAGCTTGTAGGAAGCAGCTATTTTGATGCCGACGGCGATATGGTAACGGTGTCGTTCGTTCGCACTTGATTCTAACGCGCAGACAATTCTTGGACCCATTTCATCGTGAAATAAAGGTGCGCATTAGTAAATACGGTAAGGCGGTGTGGAGGTGTTTGGACCACAAAAAAAAAAAAAAATTGACGGGGGTGGTTGGTTGGGGGGTGTTATTGCGATAGCAGTTATATGGACACTGGGTTTTTGCAGTTGCCGTTCTGTACAAAGTTCAACTCGATAACATTGCCTATGGATCGTATGTTTTATGCGCAAGTAAAAGCGCGCTAGCGCTGGGGACGAACGCGGCTGAAGCATAGATGAAACGACCTGGCCGTCTCCGCCGAACGGACGGCACATGCGGTAACATCGCACCACGAAGCTGTCGTTGCTTCTCAAGCAGATAGGAAACGCACGGCCCGTCCTATGTCAGGTGAAGGACAGTAAGGGGCGCCGGTGGGAGAGGGGCGGTCGCGCACGCTGTCTGAACAGACATCGGTAGATGACTACTACGTGCTATGCTTGAAACATACTGCACACACTGACTTATTCTCCATGCCCCTTACGCATCAGTCACGTGGTGAGCCACCACTGTTGGCTTAAATTTCGTGACAAAAGGCTAACGCCTATATTGTCCTTCCCTTATGCCAATGTTGTGAGCAACTGAGATTCCGCTTGTCTGCGACTAAAAGCAACTTAAGCCAGTGGCAAAAGTAGGGCAGTCTCATCGCCGCCGCTATCGAGCTATGGCAGCCCCCATACTCGGTCAACCACGCGGTCAACAGCGGCCGTTATTGGCGGTGCCAGCGTGCAGTTTCCACTTGGTAACGTATTTTAGCTTCTGAAATGCACCAAAATGTTCAGGACTGTGTTTACTGCATAGTGAATCGAATTTTCGAACCTGGAATCGCATCATCTAATTTCGTTGAACGAAACGGCACAAAAAGAAGTGTTCGTTGTGGCGAGCATATTTAAAGGGCCCATGACAGCTATTTTTTGTTGGATACTTTTGTGTTCTAATGAGTAGAACAGTGTCTTGTAATCACGGCATGGAGTGGCAAATTCTCCAGCGTGAAGTCAAATTAGTCACAGCATAGTTGATTTTGTTCAGTTGTAATGAAGCTTCGAAACGCGCGCCAAAAACTGCAAGAAACTAGCGCCGCGGGGCTAGCGCGGCGGCTGTCGGAAGTGAGCGCATGCACTGATCACTTGAGCTCAAGATTCGGTGACGTTGCGGAGAGCGCGAGCGCCAGACCAGCTCGCCACACTCGCTTTGCATCATAGCGCGTGTACAATGTACGCTTGAGGGACCAACACGGAGAGGAAGCAGAAAAATACGGCTTTTGGCGTGGCCTCCGCGATCGGCTGCGAGAGCCGATCTTGGAGGCCACGCTCGGAGGCCATAGCGCGGCGCGCCCGTGTCTCTCTGTGACGTCACGATATCAACTTACAAAAGTGAAACGTCACAGATGGCCCACAAACTACGTCATACTAGTGACGATGTCGCGAGGTGCCGCAAACCCAGATGAGCATTTCTGGTCACTTTAAATACATATTAAAATATCTTAACGACAACGTTCGCCGTTAATACTTGGCCACAAGTGCCTTCAGATGTTCGACAACCAAACAACACACATATCGGGTTTGAAATTTTGGTGTCATGGGCCCTTTAAGCGTGTACTGCTGACTGCTGTATTGAGCTTTTCTGAACTTCACAGGGAAGATTTGAGCGCTGAAGTATCTCCGTTCTGATTTAGACGGCCCGCCTGCTCGGGTAGGCAGCGTTGCAGGTAATGACGTCAGAAACGCAGGGTGGCTCGCGCGGGAATCCGCTAAAAAATATTAAAAATTCATTTTCAGAAAAACTAAGTGACTTGAAACCGCCTGGCTTGGCATAAATTATTGCAGCACAGAGGAGAACATATACTGAAAATTTGGTTGAGATCAGTGGATATTAAAAATCGCCGGAGTTGCCCTTTAACAAGCTTCAATACACACTACAACTGCTCTACGCCGAGTAAAATCTCCATTCTGGAGCTAATGCACAAGAGACACAGGAGGACTGCTGGTAGAGCTTTTTACAGCGAAGCTGTTAGCAGCTGGCCAGAATCGTATCATTCCGTCGTGGAAAGGTTTCGTCGAGCTCTAAAAATAGCAGCAGGGAGCATAGCGCACACGGCGAGGAGTCACGGAGCGCGGCTCATGCACATCAGTGGTGTGACGTGTTCCGGCGCGCTCACGTCTCACGACCGTTTTCCCATCGGCGCCATGTTGCCTAGCGGGCGGAAGCGCCTCCAGTCTGGCAACCCTCCTGGCTTGTGCAAAAATAACGCTCGCTTTTGTATAGTCGGTATGGGGGCGGATGCAGTTTTCGTCGTTTTTTTTTTTTTACTTCTGACGCGCCCAATTTTGCCTAAATTGGGGCTCTGTATATAGGAAGTGAGTATGTGCAACGTCCTAACAAGCTTTTACCGTGTGATAGTCGTTGATAGGGGGGCGTCGCAGTTGCATAGTGGCGTCATGCACTCTCCGATGAAAAACTTCGCCAGCTCTTTCTCGCAGTACAACGGGGACACGGTATTTGCTTGAAGAGCAACTCCGGAGGTTTTTCTTCACCATACCCATGATATCGCTGTTTTCCAATGGCACTGATAGACCTGTAGCAGGAAGGGTGGTTCAGTTTGCTCAGAAACTCGCCAATAATGTTAAATAAACGAATGAACGATGCGCCATGTCAGTGCACGTTAAAGAACCCCAGGTGGTCGAAATCTCCGGATCCCTCCACTACAGCGTCTCGCATAATCAGAACTGGTTTTGGGACGTTAAACACCACAAAACAACAATGAACGATGTGTTCAAACCGAAACCGAAACGGGTAGATGCTTCTTGCAGCCCATGCGGTGACGACACAAGTGTTCCCGTCACCGGAAATATGGAGCTGGTGCCATAAAAATGAAAAAGGCGATGTCATCCGACGATATATTGAGTTATATGCCAGCTTTTCTGAACTTGACAGCGACGATTTGAGCGCTTAAATATCGCCGTATGGTTCTTGACAGCCCGCTCACTCGGGTACCCAGCATTGCAGGTAATGACGTCAAAAACGCAGGGTGGCCTGCAGGGGCATCTGCTAAAAAGATATAAAATTTGTTTTCAGGAAAACTAAATGACTCACAACTGCCTGGTTTGGCATATATCATTACAGTAACGATATGAAGATATATTGAAAATTTCATTAAGATCCATGGGCACTAAAAAGTCGCCGGACTTGCCATTAACTATGGCGAAGATCAGGACTCCAGAGTCCAGAGGAAGCAGCAGCTCGACTAGAGCGTCGTCGAAAGGCTAAGTGTGAGTAGATGAGGCGACAGCGATCCGATCCTGACGCGAGAGCCAGGGATGCTGAAGCCAAGCATCACAGAAGAGATACCGGGTGTAGACAGAGGGAAGCTGCGAGTTGGCGTTGGCGAGTCAACGAACACCCGGGGAAGCGAGGCTGCTTGGTGAAGTCCAACAAGATGTTAAAGGTCCCATGACACCAAAATTTCAAACGCGAGATGCTTGCGTTAATTGGTTTTCCTGCATACGAAGGCAATCTTGACCAAGTATTAGCGGCGAACGTCGCCTCTAAGTAATTTTAATAAGGTTCCAAAGTAAGCGGGAATGCTCATCCGAGCTTGCAGCACCTCGCGACATCGCCACTAGTGTGACGTAGTTTGTGGGCCATCTGTGACGTTTCACTTTTGTAAGTTGATATCGTGACGTCACAGAGAGACACGGGCGCGCCGCGCTATGGCCTCCGAGCGTAGCCTCCAAGATTGGCTCTCGCAGCCGATCGCGGAGGCCACGCCAAAAGCCGTATTTTTCTGCTTCCTCTCCGTGTTGGTCGCTCAAGCGTACATTGTACACACGCTATGATGCAAAGCGAGTGTGACGAGCTGGTCTGGCGCTCGCGCTCTCCGCAATGTCACCGAATCTTGAGCTCAAGTGATCAGTGCATGCGCTCACTTCCGACAGCCGCCGCGCTAGCCCCGCGGCGCTAGTTTCTTGCAGTTTTTGGCGCGCGTTTCGAAGCTTCATTAAAAATGAACAAAATTAACGATGCTGTGACTAATTAGACTTGGCGCTGGAGAATTTGCCACTCCATGCCGTGATTACAAGACTGTTCTACTCATTAGAACATAAAAGTCTCCAACAAAAAAATAGCTGTCATGGGCCCTTTAAATTACCAACTTCGCTGGTTGTTGGCTTTTACGTTAACAGATCCAAGCTTAATTTTTCTTGTGTGTGTGTGTGTGTGTGCGTGCGCGCGCGAAATGAATCGGTAGCGAGTATTAGCGTCACCAGTAGCGAGTGAAAGCAATAAGCGGTAAAGTTTGCGAACTTCTAAATCTTACTTAAAAAATATAGGCTTTGAGACTGAAAAAAAAAAAAATAACGAATAGATTAATTGGAGTAGTGGTATTATGCATACTTCGGCAATAAGTGTGGCTTCACGACACCCTGAATTTACTCCGTAAAAGCTGTTTTACGGTATACCTACTACACGACGCGGTGAATCAATATTTAAAGGCGTCTTACATACGGAATACTTCATAAGAATGGCGATGTGGGAAAGCCTGGTTCTATAGTCTGTTTCAGGAGTTCCGCGCAGCACTGTGGAAGCTACAGGCCCCTTCTGCCAATCAGGAGGGCAAACACGCGTTAAACGTATCCCTCCGCACCATGGCATCTGCCATTAGCGAACCGTGCAGTGTCAAGAGAAGCCTTGGAAAGGCCAGGAGAAGGACGGAGTGAGGCCCCTGTTGGCAGGAGTGGCTCGCAGGTGCGTGTCCGAACAATGACGTTTCGTCTCGCCTCGAAAGAATTCGGCGTTCGATGGCTTCGTGGCCTTGGCTTTGCTGCACGGAACTCATGAAACAGACTACATACTGTACTGTGCATGGCTATGCTATGACGCGAGCACCTTGGCACGCCCGCTTTCCGTGGCCCATACTCGTTTTCCTGCGATGCTGGTTAAAATGGAAGAATTACGAATAGCTTTAATTGCTTCGCTGTTAAGAAAAAGAATGCTCATGCTACAACGATGCAATCGTAAGCCCGACGGTACATTTGTTATGCTTTCGATACGAGCTACTGAAGACGCTTTTGGACAAAAAAAGAAAAAAAAAGCCTTTCGAATTTCCTTCCCTGCTTTCACGCACACAACTGGTCAATCGGCACACTAACGTTGAGGATTCGGCATATGGGGAAGTTCCTCACTGGCTTCTATGACATCGATTCCCATCATGCGCGGGACATGCCGGTTGATCTTTTTTTGCATACATTTCGAATCCGAGCGTCTCTGAAATCGCCATGTCTTCCACACAGTGAGAAGGACAGAAAGTATTTTGGGCATCTTCAGCGTTAGCACGTGACCGGGCTGTGTGACCGCTTGTACACAGGTCCACAATGGACCATCATTTCTCTGTCTTAATCCCTGCCCCCAGAGTAAGGTAGCAAACCAGACGTGCGCCTGGCTGACATCCCTGGCTTTTATTTTCCCTCTTCCTCCTCTTGTACCGCTTATCGCCTATTTCCAACACCGGTGCTCTAGACTTCCAGAAGTCGTCGTCTTGTAGATGTTGCCATTTCGCGTGTCTTTCATTCAGTAATCTCCACGCGCCCAGTGTATATCGGACACACGAACTTCGCGCTAGCAATCAGCGACACATGTAGTATTCTCGACAGCAAAGTGTCTAGTTTCGAGTCCTCTAAAAAGACAAGGCAGGCAGACCTGTACATAGCAATCGTTGCTTAGAGACAATAAGAAGGTTCCCCAAGTATTCTCGACAGCAAAGTGTCTGCCGAGTTCTCTAAAAAGACAAGGCAGGCAGACCTGTAGACAGCAATCGTTGCTTAGAGACAATAAGAAGGTTCCCCAAGAGGCGCAAGTTGTTTTTACAAGCGTAAGAGCCTCCACCGGTGAAATATCCTGTCTGGAAAGTTCCTCTTTTGCTCCGTATAGAGATTCACAAACACGGCACGAAGCAAATGAAGTCCGTTTCTTGGGACACTCTCGCTTGGGACGTCGCAGACGAGACACCGGATGAAACGTCTTCTCCAGAAGGGACTGATTTGCGACGTTCAGGAGATGACCTTGGGAGAAGCAAGTACCAGAACTCGAAAACGAAAACAGAGGCCAGGTAATAAAGAGAGAAAAAAAAGAGAAAAACTCGTCAGGTATACTGCTATAACCGAAGCGCGCCGTGTCTAGCGCAGTACAAATATTAATTTGTCAGAGACAATGAAAGGAGAACTGAGTGCTCACCTCGCGCACTCAGTTCTGCTCATTTTATTGTCTCTGACAAATTAATTTCTGCTCCGACACATCATTACTCTCAAGGCTCCGCGAGCACACATTTTCAACAAGAAGAGCGTGCAGATCCCGACTGGGTCAACAGAATCAGGCGGGGTAACACAATTTCTTTCGACGTCACTCTTTCGCCTGTTTCGAAGTGTAGCAACCCACATTTTATGTTGCAGACGTGACCTATACAGCGAATACGTCAAGAGAAGGAGACGGAAAGAGGGAGACAATTGCTTTCATGTGCTGTGATTCGTGGCTGCAGGAAATGCGGTGTCAAGCATAGCACGTAGTACCTAAACGTTGTTTTGATGCCCCGCCACGGTGGTCTAGTGGCTATGGTACTCTGCTGCTGATCCGAGGGTCGCGGGATCGAATCCCGGCCGCGGCGGCTGCATTTCGATGGAGGCGAAATGTTGAGGTGTGCGATGTCGGTGCACGTTAAAGAACCCCAGGTGGTCGAAATTTCCGGAGGCCTCCACTACGGCGTCTCTCATAATCAGAGCTGGTTTTGGGACGCTAAACCCCGCAAATCAGTCAATCAAAATCAATCAAAACAACGGTTCTTTTGATGTATTTCCAGGCTTGTAGGCTAGGAAGAATCACGGGCGAATATGACGAGCCAGTATCTGGGCAAAATATGCGATGTGCAGGTGCCCCGCCACGGTGGTCTAGTGGTTATAATGGCACTCGGCTGCTGATCCGGAGGTGGCAGGATCGAATCCCGGCCGCGGCGGCTGCATTTCGTTGGATGCGATATACTGAAGCCCGATAATGATGCTTTCTGCAGCCCATGTCGGGAGCATGGCCAAGCGTCCGTTGGCATAGGGGAAAGGAACTGAAAGAGATAGAAAGGAAAGAAAAGCCGTAGCGGAGGGAAGTTTGACCACCTGGGGTTCTTTAACGTGCAATGACAACGCACGGGTCTTTGGCATTTTCGCCTCCGTCGAAAACGCGACCGCCGCGGCCGGGATCGAACCCGTGTTTTTCGGGTGGCAGTCGAGCACCGTAACCACTACACCACCGCGGCGGACAATGCCTATTTTGCGATGTCAGAGCACGTTAAAAGAACACCAGGCGACGGTAATTTTCGGAGCCCCCCACTACGGCCTCTCTCATAATCACATCGCTGGTTTCGGGGCGTAAAACCTCAGAAGTTGACATTTTCAAGCCGACTAAACATGAATAAGGTTACATCGATGAAAGTGTAGAAGTCCGCGTCCACTGCAGTGTTGTATCAATTAACAAAGGGAAGCGCTTCGGACGTACGACTTGTGCCAAAATTAATCACGCTTGGTGATTGCGGTCCATTCAGCAGATTGTCCCCGCCCCCCCCTCCCTCCTGTCATTAATTTCCTCTGCAATTTCCAACGAATCGCTTCTGACGTGCAGCCTCTTATTTCCCTTGGGAAAACAGCAGGGGACGCTTGCTGTCCGGGCGAGTACCGAAAAAGCAGCCTACATGGGGAGCATATTGCACAAGTTGTAAATACCAGGAAACTCTAGAAGCTATCGTAGCGTGTTTTACCTCCTCTAAGCGCATTTTACGCAACCACCTGCACGCAATAACGTTCTAGTGGAGAAGCAACACAAAGCGGCAATCCAGGGCCTGTTGTCAAGTTGCATGAAAGTGTAATAGGGTGTGCTCGTTCCGTCAGCTTTCTGCTCAGACGCACAGTTCATATGCACTTCGTTCTTCTTTCTTGATGTACGAAAAGGTTACCTGATAGGCAAGCGGAAACAATAAGTGTTGGATTGAAGAAATTATACAGCTACAAGTTATTGTCGCAGTTGTTTCGTCTTTGTCGAATTTCGATTTCGAGACTGCCCAGTGAAGAAGATGGAGCCAAATGGAACATCCTTTTTCCCAATTGGCCACGTTTTTCTTTTGCAAACTGTTTTTTTTATTTTTCATTGTCCTGCCGACATCGCTAATTTTAGGCTCTGGAAAGGCTGGACCCTTTTTTTATTGGAATTAAACTATCCTAGCGTAAGCGTTTCTTTTAAGATAGGTCGCAAAGAGGCACACATTGCAAGGCGCCCTAATGTCATATCACGAACGTCTGAAATTCTTCAGGTTATTTCTGATTTTTCTTTCATCTGCACAAACCTAGCGAAAACCGCAGAAACGCCCTATATAGACACATGTACAGTACTCACGGATTGAAATGGGAAAAGTTAGGGATAAGTAATGCGCATACTTTTGTTTTTACAATCTTGAATTTGTGTGCCATCGGTGTAATATTGGTTCACATATTTGCATGAGGAAGAATACCGCCTTCAGACGCCAGATTTGCAGCTACATGGCACGGCTAAAGCGAGCATTTGCACATTTTAGCTGGTTTAATTCAATGTTTACATGTCCCATTTCATTCCGTGAGCACTGTACGTAGCACAATGCACACTTACGAAGCACAGAAGAAAGAAAGAAAGAAAGAAAGAAAGAAAGAAAGAAAGAAAGAAAGAAAGAAAGAAAGAAAGAAAGAACTGTTCATCCCAATGCTAAGCTGTTGTCGTTAACCCGCCGTTATTTGTTACCATTTTAGTGTCATCTGCCGAACCGGTCTGTCTGCAGCACACGACGGCACTGAACTGAAAAAAAAATGTCTTACAAACAACTTTAAAAGTTAATTTCTTGGGTTTTGCGTGTCAAAACCACGGTATGATTATGAGAGACGCTGCAGTGGAAGGCTATCGAAATTTCGACAACCCAAGGTTCTTTAACGTGCATAACGTTGCAAAATACACGGGCGTCTAGCATTTCGCCTTCATCGAAATGCGTCCGCTGCAGCCGGCACTCGAACCCGCGACCTTCAGGCGTCGGCAGTCAAGTTCCAAAGCAACTAGACCACCGCGGCGGGATTGAAACGAAAAGGACGCCATATTTTGTATACCACCGCGAATTCCCATAATGCGATTGTTCGCGTAAAATAAAAGTATAGACACCGTTTTGGAAAAGGTGCAGCATTAAAACAAATGAACATGACAAGGCAGTCTAGGCCCATGCAAGACTAATGAAGCAAACAATCTCTCATAGTATTTACTTACGGAGCTCTTAGTCATTCAGTTAAATATCATTATTGGGTTCCTGAAGTGCCAGTTTCCCTCAACGGCGAGGGTCTGCTGCGAGCGGAAGTCACGTGGGGACGGATGAGCCGAGCCATCAAGTTGTGGGCCCTCCGGACAGCCCGAAGTTGGACCTCGTAGTCCGAGCTGGTGAGAGCCGATTGCCAGGCCTCTTCCGAGTTGCGTGAGGCGTGATGCAGAGCCGAACATTGACAGAACATGTACGGGACTGTACATTGTCGTTTGAGGAAGTTAGGGCAGTTTGGCTTAATGCTATCCACAGATTTGCTGAGTTTACAAAGAAATCTGGAAAGGGACAAAGAAGAAGCTGAAAACTATGTACACAGCACGCGATTCTCTGGGCACTAGACGTAGTGCTGGACTTTTGGCGATGGTTGGGCGCTGCGTTCACAAATGCCTATGCGTTCCGCATAGGAATGGCCGACACCGCGGCCTGTGACCACTGCGGTCACGAAGAGTCAATTGGGCACATTTTATGTGACTGCCCACGATACAGCGCAGAGAGGCGATCCCTTCGCTACGCACTACACAAGCTGGACGACCGACTACTGCCGGAAGAAGGCATTCTACGACATCGTCTAGACCTCGCATCGCAGAAGAAGGCCATGCAAGCGCTACTGCGCTTCTTGAGATCTACCAGCCTTCATGAAGGCCTCTAAGTGGAACGTCCTTTGTGTGTGTGTGTGTGTTGTTTTATTTGCTTTGCTTGTCTGGAATGTTGTACCCTCTCTTGCTGTCATCTTTCTAACCTTCTCCCCAGTGCAGGGTAGCAAACCGGAGACTAATATCTGGTTAACCTCCCTGCCTTTCCTCTTCATTTCTCTCTCTCTCTTGGCGATGGCGCTTGCCACAAGGGAATTGAAAAGCTGAGCAAAAGTATGCCGTAGTTCACGCTATGCTGGGTGCCTTCATGAGGTGAAACTTATTAATAGTGATAATAACGTAAGTCGTATGGAATCAAGCGCAGACATGGTGTAAAATAGCATGTGCACGCATCATGAAGACGTGTACGTGCGTCATGAAGTGTCATTAAATGCTGCGATATATGTATACGCCGCGATGAGCCAACACCTCATATGTCTCGCTCCTTGCCACAGTGCCCTATACTTGTCCTGTGCTGTTAATCTTTTTGCACCCCTAAAGTGCTAGCTATAACCGGGATACTAGTTCACAGGTTGCCGTTTCCTGGTTATAGCTAGCACCCAGGCGAGGTGCACAATAACACTCGGAAACAAAAAAAGTGAAACGCGGATCTTTTTGTCCTCCCCATCTAATGTTACTTTTATGTTCCTCGAAAAAGAGAGTGGAAGAGCGTCTAAGTATCTCGCACCATCAACTTGCGTGGTACATTTTCTTCGAGGCACCGCAACGACCAAAAAAGCCCAACGCGTAGACATGTAGTACTTTATTATGGACAAGTGAAAGAACGCCGGAAACCTTTTCACGGCAAACAGAAAGCAAAGATTGCAATGTATGCTAGAATAACCGCTCGTGCCCTTCACTGCCGTCACGGCCGACTGCAGCCCCGCAGTGTTCTAGCTCTTTCTGGCATGCGCGACGAATCAACAAACAACCGAAACATCGGTACAAGCAAAGGAAGCACTTTCCCTGGCGACGCAAAAGGGCATATACACGGGCAGCAAATGCGCTGCCTTGGCCGCGCAGGCAATCTCCGCTGCTTCGGGAAAAGGCCTTGGCGCAGACAGACCCTTGAATTAGTGTGCCATGTTCGGGAGCACCAACCCTTCCATTCCCGAAGCTCTTGAGCACGGCGGGAGGAAAGGTCACTGGCGAAGATGATTAACGCTCCCACCATTCAGCTCGCACGAAGACCGCTGAGTGGGGTTTGGTGCAGGCTTCCTTTATACCGTCCCGGTGTTCGTTATCATTGACAACACCATATAAGCAGAGGGGCCTCTTGTCTGCACATACATTGGAAGGATGCCTCTTTCACTGTCGAGAGCGAAACCTTGTTGCCGGAGACGACATTTCTGTACATGTTGCCGCACTCTGATTCGGATCGAGTAGTATATGTCGCTGTATAGGGCGCTATAGAAGAGCCAAGGTGAGAGCCTGGTTGGTTCGTACGTAGCTCCTTTTGCAACGTGATACTGAGACACCACACGCGGTGCTGCAAAGAAAACAAGAGCCTGAACGGGAAAAGCACTCTTGCCCTGTTCATGCTCTTGCTTTGCTTGGCCCGGGTCTTGCGTTACTCTTACTTGAGTTTTACTTTTAGTAGCGCGTTGCAAACGTATGTATAGGGGGCCCATGGGGCATACACTCGTAACTATAGGCAGCTATAGGCAACTCGTGAACCGCGAACGTGACCTAAGGAATAGCACGTCGATATGCTTCTTGCTGATTGATTACTGACGGCGGTGCTCATTACAAAAAAGGGGATAAATCGCGTAGGAGGCTATTTCGCTGTCTGCAGATTAAAGGGCGGTCTACCGACCTTCATCGCTCTCCCGTTTTTTGTCTCAGTAGAAGGCGTACCTTTCGAAGTGTCTCAGCGTGCGGTGGTTTCACCGGAAAGTGAGTAGAAAATAGTGAAACAGAATTTTTTAAATCATGAAGTCGCGCCTTTTTTTTTACGTGTAAGGACGCCGACAAACACGGTTAATGGGCACGATGACAATTGTAGCTACAAACCAGAAGCGCATGCGGTTTCTGCGGAATATGGAAATGTTTAACATTAACATTATTACCTCAACAAGCGTTTTCAGCGCACATTTTCAGTGGAACGAAGCATTCGAAACGAATATTCGAAATTTTGAATAATTTTCGAATAGCGTTTGCCTTTCGATTCGCACTTAAATTTTACTATTCGAACTATTCGAAGTTGGTAATTAAGGGCGAAAAATACGCTATGTCCCGCGTGAAGAGGCCCATTTCTGCATGTAGTCCGCTTCGCCGCATAACACTTATGTACTGCGGCGAAGCTAACACTTGTGTAGTGCGGCGAAGCTAACACCATACTGCAGCGAAGTTAGCCTTCTGTTGCACAATTCTCTGTTGGGCTGTTCCTCAGGACTTTGGAATGGCACTGTGGCAGTAGACTAGTCATGCAATAAATCTTCTTGCCTATGTTTAGCAGAACATTTCTCCATAATTTGACATGGTATTAGTAAAGAAATATTCGAAAATTATTCGAAGAATGTTTGATTCGATTCGCACTTGAACATACGTATTCGAATGCGCTTCGCACTCAAAATTTTGCTGTTCACACAGCTCTAGTTTAAAGACGATAGTCTTTCTTGGGCCGTCTTTACAGAATTTTTTAAGGCGATAGTCTTTCTTGGGTAGTCTTTCTAAGCTTGGATCTTTTAATACTACACTGCGCATTTACATGTGTGAGCTAACGTTGCTGGCCAACTACGTCCTCTTTCTCGTTTAGTTCTCGCGTGTAATAGAGGCGGCGGAATTCAAGATAAACTGTCTCTATTATCTTTTTCAGTCTACCTTTCTCAGCGCACCGTTCTTTCACAGAGAACGTCGTGGTAAAGTTCGATGGCTGCGAACTAAACACCACAGTTCGCCGTTGATTGATTCATTTGTGGGGTTTAACGTCCCAAAACCAGCTCTGATTATGAGAGACGCCGTAGTGGAGGTCTCCGAAATTTCGACCACCTTGGGTTCTTTAGCGTGCACTGACATCGCACAGCGCACGGGCCTCAACATTTCGCCTCCATCGAAATGCAGCCGCCGCGGCCGGGATTCGATCCCGCGACCCTCGGATCAGCAGCCGAGTGCCATAACCACTAGACCACCGTGGCGGGGCACAGTTCGCCGTATCAAGTGTACACGTATTTGCCGTCCGAGCCAGGGTGAATGTGTCTACTGTTTTGTTAGCTCTGCTGTGTATGGAGCTTTATGCTTAATTGTGAAAACGAAAAGATAAAAACGAACGTACTCAAAGAACTCGAGTCAGCCGCTGCAGACGTCGCTGGCAGCTAAGAGTGGATTTCATTTTCGCCGTAAGGCGCCTAAAAGTTCACAAGCAACACAGAAAAGCTTTCCCACGCTAATAGCGATACCACTAGTGCGCTTGTTTTGACATATACGCACTCATTAAGAATCGCAGAAAGAGCTTGAGGGCTTATAACTTTCGTGAGCGTACGCTTTGAGGCCGTATTAAGAAGTGCGCACTCGAGTAATCTTTTTTCCGCGCGTGATATATATAGGGTGCAGCGACTACGTTCTAATCCGATGCGTCAGGAAGTTCCAGTGCTAGGCCTAATCCCCGAGACTAAACATTGCTGGCCTTCCGCTCGTAGTGGGCGAGGTGTTGCTCATTATTCACCGCGTTGAAGTGATCCCAGGGTTTCAGAGAAATTCGAGATTTCGAAAATAACGAGCGCCATGGGGGACGACCTTCAATGTCGAAGAGAGCTAAGAAGCCCGAATGTCCTCGCGTCGCCCCCCTCTCAAAAACAGAAAATGCTGAGCCACCGAATATACAGTTAATGCGGAACCGGAATCTATCTATCTATCTATCTATCTATCTATCTATCTATCTATCTATCTATCTATCTATCTATCTATCTATCTATCTATCTATCTATCTATCTATCTATCTATCTATCCCCGCCACGGTGGTGTAGTGGCTAAGGTACTCGGCTGCAGATCCGAGGGTCGCGGGATCGAATCCCTGCCGCGGCGGCTGCATTTCGATAGAGGCGAAATGTTGAGGCCCGTGTGCTGTGCGATGTCAGTGCACGTTAAAAAACCCCATGCCGTCAAAATTTCCGGAGCCCTCCACTACGGCGTCTCTCATAATCGCAGCTGGTTTTGGGAATGTAAAACCCCAGAAATCAATCAATCAATCAATCAATCAATCAATCAATCAATCAATCAATCAATCAATAATGCCAAATTCCTTGTAACCATTTTATCCAGCACATCCTATTGACACGTGTCGTCTTGAGTCTGCGTCTTGAGTGCGGCGTGCGTCGTGACACACGTGACACTATTGTTACGCAGGATTACATGAAATCGTAGAGTCAATTCTGCGTCTACCTGCGGGTTTCACGACTGTTGCGCAATGCCCAAAGTACGTTTTCTTATTGTTATTTTACGCCTTCACCGACGCACTCACACCACCACAAGAGCCGATTATCATCGACATCGAACACCTCTGAAGCCTCAAGAAGTCTGCAGCTACAGCCCGCAACGGCATTCTTATCAACCATCTTCTGTATCAGTACAAAAGCGCATTGTTTCCGGGAGGAAACTAGGAGAACAAAAAGATCTTTAAAATGATCGATGCCTGTGTGCACGACTTGGCAGAGAAACTGAGCACAAGAGATCGGAGGGAAAACAACAAAGAAAACGAGGGCCTACTCCTTCCTTTCCATTTCTCCTTGTTTCCTTTCGCCAGTTACATAAACCTTAAGAATGTTATGAAAGATCTGAAGAACGCAATCCGCTGAGGATTTATTTTCGTCGGTATGACGCCAGAGCAAACGAGCTCGTACACGATGGCATAATCCCGAAAAGTCTCAGACACACTTCATGGTTTCTGCGCGCACAATTCTCTTTCTCTCTTATTTTTTGTTCCCGAGATGACATGCTCACTAAGAGCAAATGATAGCCTCCAGAGGCCGACGGCTTTCGCCCGCCGTCGCTAGCAGACGAACGTCCCAGAGCAAACACAGCGTGCGTGCTTTAGAGCGGTGTGTACCAAAGATTTTGTTTGTTTTACGCCTCTGTTTCTATTTCGTATCAGATGACAAGCGAGAATTAGGCCGTGCCAGCTACAGGATCTAGGCTCAGGCTCAAGGCAACCAAGTGAGACAAGTAGGAGCAAGAAATCCCACGGCCACAGCTCTGAAGCAAGCGCCCCGAGTGTAGAGCGTTCGCAGAAACATAGCATAGATACCGCTGTCAAAGTGGGCACGTGTAGCATAATGATCTCATAAAGCCGTATCTTGCGGTGTACAGAAGTCTACCCGTTTTCCGCAAAGGGTTTCTTCGCAGTACATTAAGAATATACGGTACGTAAGACATGTTAAGTACACAATTTCTTGCTTCTGCATGGCAAGTAAATGAAAGATCCTATGCAGAAAATAGCAAAAAGAAGTCGTACATCACTCCGACGTGCCTTAACCAGACTAGAAGTGCATCACTTGATTCTCAGCACCAACCGTCAAATGATCAGCGCAAAGGCGCACGCATGTAGGTGTTCGCCTGATTAGAGTATACGTTCTTAGCGGCAACAGTTAAAAGGTCATTACAAAGGTGCACGCATGTATACGTCATTTCTTGGCATATACGGTTTGTCTAAATAGTCATAATTTGCGCGAAATAATAAATGTATAGAAGACAGTCTACTTTAGTGCTTCGTGTGGCTTTGAACTCAATTACCAAGAAAGTATAGTCTGTTAATTCCGGTAAGGACTATACGTTGACTATCGGGATGATGTTTTTGCATGCCTCAAAGCCACCGTGGCGATGGGTCAAGAACCGGGTACTGCTATTGTAGGTATACTCAGTGTAGTACTCTACGAACGTAGGTAATTATGTAAGCAAATGTACAAGAAAAAAAGAGAAGTTGCAAAGGTGACCATACATTTCACTCACGCGTCTCGCCTAGCGTTCGTTCCCGTTCATTTTTGGTTCACTGAGTTAGGTCTTTGACTGCGGTACACTTTAGGTTAACTTTATGTGCATATCCAATGCGGGCATTCCTTTTGCCTGAGATGCAGAAATTCTTGCTCGCCCTCAACCCTTACAAGAAAGAAAGAAAGAAAGAAAGAAAGAAAGAAAGAAAGCAAGAAACAAAGAAGGGAAAGGTGTTGGGTTGCGCACATGAGAAAAGCGAACCCGGCTTGCCCTATAACCAATAAACACATCCGTGCCCTCAGCCCACTGTTCCATGATAGTGACAGTGGTAACGATAGTGCACATGGGAGCGATATCACGGTATCATGACAGTGATATCATGAGTGATAGTGATTGTACAGGTAGAGCGGGAAGAGTAAGACATTGATTTGTGGGGTTTAACGTCCCAAAACCAGTTCTGATTATGAGAGACGCCGTAGTGGAGGGCTCCGGAAATTTCGACCACCTGGGGTTCTTTAACGTGCACTGACATCGCACAGCACACGGGCCTCAACATTTCGCCTCCATCGAAATGCAGCCGCCGCGGCCGGGATTCGATCCCGCGACCTTCGGATCTGTAGCCGAGTGCCATAACCACTAGACCACCGTGGCGGGGCGAAGAGTAAGACGATAAGAGTATACAGAATGTGAGGACGAGTCCGAGAAACGACACTCGGCAATGCACGCCGTGCCGTGTATCGGCAATACAAGACTCTCCGCTAGTTAAGATACCGATTGTGACGGGGTAACGTCAAGTTCCGCCCCCAAACGAGCAGGTTCTTTTATTGTTGTTTTGTGGCGTTTAACGTCCCAAAACCAGCTCTGATTATGAGAGACGCCGTAGTGGAGGGCTCCGGAAATTTCGACCACCTGGGGTTCTTTAACGTGCACTGACATCGCACAGCACACGGGCCTCAACATTTCGCCTCCATCGAAATGCAGCCGCCGCAGCCGGGATTCGATCCCGCGACCCTCGGATCAGCAGCCGAGTACCATAGCCACTAGACCACCGTGGCGGGGCAGCAGGTTCTTTTACCTTTGAGGTGTCCGAGGCCTCACCTGAAGACACCCGAAGAAGGACGAGGCCGTTTGCACACCACATTTAATATACAGACTACAAACACACAGCACAAGCACACACCGAAAGACACATCCTACATAGATTCAAAACTGAAGGGCTTGACAAGATTGCACAGGATGGCTAAGTTAAATGAAGTCCCTAATGAAATAGCCAGTTCCTAATTATATCTGATCGCGGAGGGAGGAGAGGGCACGAGCGCTCGTCTCACCAGCGTCCGGATACAAGCGATGGCATGGGCGGCTGATAAGGAACGCCGCGACAGTCGGCGTCCAGAAGCACGAGGGCCGATGGTAGCTCGGGCAGCTTCTCCAGGTTGCAGGGAAGAAGACGGTTCGCCGGCGTTGAAGGCGCGTCCAGGCTGGACATCCACGCTTGAGCTCGCGACCGAAGCTCGACATCTCAGGCCTGTCCACGGGCACGGGAACGTCTTGCAATGGCAACAGGTTGCGGAGACTCGGCCTTGATCAGATAGCTGCCCCCAGGTCTCGCAGGCCTCATGCGGGCACCGTGGCTCGGGTCCGTAACCCGACAGCCCAGTAGCGTGGCCGGTCTTCTCCGCTCGCCTTTCTCTGGTCTCTCCCCCTCTCGCAAGTTCGCTTGGCGCTTTTTATCGCCTATCTACATCGTGGGCCTTCGCTATTGGTGTTCTTGTGCCTACGTGTCATCTTCCGATTGCTCCGAGCTCTATTTGTGGCATTCTCGGATTGGTGCTGCTTTTCTTCATTATTTTATTTTTTTCTAGTGCTCGTGCCAACGTCGTCTTCATCTTCGTCCATTCATTTTCAGAGCGCGCACATTTAAATACTAGGCCTTCACTCATCACACCGATAAGCAGAGTTAGAGCAAAGTGAGTGCATACATATACGGGGTGGCCGGTGAACGGTTGTGCAGCACGAGCAGTAGGTTTTTAAAATCAAGAAACTCGCTACCAGACATTGTCTGCGTCAGCCTTGTCTCTCGCGGGCGAGGGTGCGTTCTCGTTCCTTGCCAGCATGGATCAGCTGCTGCGCATGCGCAGTGGGGGGTGTGGACGGCGCAAGGACGGAACAGGCTCGACTATAAGCTGCTTCGCATCTAAAACCGACTGCTCGCGCGGCACAACCGTTCACCGACCACACACACACACACACACACACACACACACATATATATATATATATATATATATATATATATATATATATATATATATATATATATATATATATATATATATATATATATATATATATATATTGATAGTACGCGTTTAGCGTTGAGCCAGTGAGGCGTTTATTGAACAGAGCTAAGCTCAATCGACCAGCCGTTCAGGCGAAGCAAGCGCGAGCACCAACAACTGTCCTCGTCTTCGTCTTTTGCTGGCTCTCCTATCTGCGCCCTATTTATGTTACAATTACTCCCCCGCTGAAGAGGAGCCATCCTGGCGACCTAAGGAACAGGTACAACTGGCGGGTCATAGTGCGGCTTCAGGCGGTCGACATGAACAGTTTCGCGGCCCCGAAGGCGGCGGTCTGTGGATGGGTCGACAGGCTCAATAATATAGTTGACCGGAGATGCTTGATGTAGGACACGGTAAGGGCCGTGATACTTGGGAAGTAGCTTCGCGGAAAGGCCAGGAACGGACGAGGGGACGCGAAGCCACACCAATGCTCCTGGCGAATATGACTGTGAAGGCAGGTTTTGGTCATGACGGTCTTTCTGTCGCACTTGGTCTTCAGCGGTAAAGGAACGAGCGAGCTGTCGGCAGTCCTCGGCATACGTGGCGACTTCCGATAGAGGCGTGGATTCTGACGCGTCCGGGCGATACAGAAGAATAGTGTCCATAAATGACGAAGGTTCGCGGCCGTAAAGAAGAAAGAAGGGAGAGAAGCCTGTTGTAGACTGAGTGGCGGTGTTGTAGGCGTACGTGACAAATGGTAATATGCGATCCCAGTTGGTATGATCAGCTGACACGTACATGGAGAGCATGTCGCCCAGCGTACGGTTAAAGCGCTCAGTCATTCCGTTGGTTTGTGGATGGTATGCGCTGGTTGTACGGTGCACAACGTTGCATTCACGTAAGAGGGCTTCGACGGCTTCAGAGAGGAACGAACGTCCGCGATCGCTGAGTAGCTCACGAGGCGCGCCGTGGCGAAGAACAAGTTTGTAAAGGATGAATAAGCCGACTTCGCGTGCTGTGGCCTCTGGCAGCGCGGCAGTTTCAGCATAGCGCGTCAGGTGGTCAATAGCGACAATCACCCAGCGGTTACCGTCAGGTGTGTACGGAAGGGGACCATACAAGTCAATTCCGATACGGTCAAAAGGGCGGGATGGGCATGGCAGTGGCTGAAGTGGTCCAGTGATGATATTAGATGGGCTCTTCCGACGTTGGCACTGGGAGCATGAACGTACATACTGTCGGACAAAGCGGTACATTCCACGCCAGTAGTAACGCAGCCGGAGGCGCGCATATGTTTTGACTACACCGGCGTGGGCACATTGTGGGTCCGCGTGAAAGGAGGCGCAGATATCGGCCCGCAGATGGCGAGGGATTACCAGCAACCATTTGCGCCCATCAGATAAGTAGTTGCGGCGGTACAGAAGGCCATCACGGATGGTGAAATACCGAGCTGTGCGCCGCAGTGAACGGGGAGCGGTACGTGGGGACGGATGAGATAGGTACTCAATTATAGAGACTATCCAAGGGTCCTGACGCTGCTCGGACGGCATGTCAGCGTATGCAAGTGACACCAAATCGTAGCTGGAAGCAGACGCGGCGCCATACTCATGGGGAAGTGGAGAGCGGGAAAGAGCGTCGGCATCTGAATGTTTGCGGCCTGACCTGTAGACGACGCGGATGTCGTAGTCTTGGAGACGTAATGCCCAACGGGCTAAGCGGCCAGATGGATCTTTCAGCGACGTTAACCAGCACAGGGCGTGGTGATCAGTCACGACGTCAAACGGACGGCCATATACGTACGGTCGAAATTTTGTGATCGCCCAAACAATGGCCAGACACTCTTTTTCCGTGACCGAATAATTCGCTTCAGCTCTGGTGAGAGTTCGGCTGGCGTACGAGACTACATACTCGTCGAAACCAGACTTGCGTTGAGCAAGAACAGCGCCAAGGCCAACTCCGCTAGCATCCGTGTGGATTTCAGTAGGAGCATCGGGGTCGAAGTGACGGAGAATCGGCGGGGATGTCAGAAGGTGACGCAGCGTTGTGAATGCGTCATCGCAAGCGGAAGACCACGCCGATATGCCTTGGCTGTTAGCAAGTAACTTTGTCAGAGGGGCTATTATCGACGCAAAATTGCGGACGAACCGGCGAAAATAGGAACATAGCCCTATAAAACTCCGGAGTTCCTTGAGTGTTGACGGCTTAGGAAACTCGGCGACGGCGTGAAGCTTTGCGGGGTCGGGCAGAACACCGTCCTTGCTGACAACGTGCCCTAGGATGGTAAGCTTCCGGGCTGCGAAATGACACTTTTTCAAATTCAGTTGCAGCCCAGCATTTGTAAGGCAATCCAAGACGGCTGCGAGGCGCATGAGATGGGTGTTGAAATCTTTGGAAAAAACTACGACGTCATCCAGATAGCAGAGACACGTGTGCCATTTGAGACCGCGAAGTAGGTTGTCCATAAGACGCTCGAACGTAGCGGGGGCGTTGCAAAGGCCAAAAGGCATCACGTTGAACTCGTACAAGCCGTCAGGAGTCACGAACGCAGTTTTGGGGCGGTCAGCTTCATCGATAGGCACCTGCCAGTACCCCGATCGAAGATCCAAGGAAGAAAAGAACTCTGCGCCTTGCAAGCAGTCGAGTGCGTCGTCGATTCTTGGGAGCGGATAAACATCTTTGCGAGTGATCTTATTAAGGCGCCTATAATCAACACAAAATCTGATGCTACCGTCCTTCTTTTTGACGAGTACGACCGGAGAGGCCCAAGAGCTGTGGGAGGGCTGTACAACGCCGCGACTAAGCATATCGTTCACCTGGGCGTCTATAACCTGGCGTTCAGCGTGGGAGACCCGATATGGACGCTGGCGCAGGGGCGCGTGGGTGCCGGTGTCAATACGATGAACGGTTGCAGATGTTCGGCCCAAGGTGGTTTGATTGTGGTCGAAATAATTCCGATAGCGGTCGAGGAGTTTCAAGAGTTCCATCCGGTGAGCACCAGACAACGCCGAATCAATTGACGGAAGAAAGACGTCTGCGGAGGATGAGTTGGACGTAGTAGCGGGATTAATACTGGCGACCGCGAGACTTGCCGTATGGTCGGGCACTTTACTGGCGCAAACAGAATCAATGTCCTCAAGTCGGCCAATACATTCACCACGGAATAAAGTGGCTGGGGATGAAAGCGGGTTCGTGACATAAATGTTTCCGCAAGAGTTTTCAATCATCAGAACTGCATAGGGAAGAAGGAAGTTTTTTCGTGAGGTAAATGCTTCGGATGGGGCGAACATGGCGCTAGAGAAGGGAGCATAGTCGCAAGTGATCGGCACAAGAACACAAGACAAAGGCGGGACGTCAGTGTCTGCTGCGACGACCACACGAGAAAGAGAGGAATCGCGAGAGCCAACGTCAGAGGTCGCTGATAATTCCAGTTGTGCACGCGCACAATCAACAACGGCTTGATGTGTAGCGAGGAAGTCCCAACCCAATATAACGTCGTGCGAGCAACGTGATAAGACGACGAATTCTACAACATACAAAACGTCCTGAATGATTAGCCGAGCCATGCACGCCATAGAAGGTTTTATGTGATGCGCGGTTGCTGTTCGTAGGGAGACGTCGGAAAGCGGAATCGTAATTTTCTTCAATTTGCGGCACATTTCTTCACTCAACACAGACACAGCGGCTCCGGTATCCACCAATGCTTGCACGGCAACACCTTCAATGAATACCATTATTTCGTTAGCAGGCAGAGATCGAGGGCTTGTAGATTTCGACGGCGGCGCAGTTCTTGCCTCCGGAACTGCGGCGGTCAGTTTTCCGTTTGGACGGGTGGTGGACGACGAACCATCGGCGAAATGGAACGTCGTCGTGGAGAGGGCGACCGACGTGTGTTGAAGTTTCGGCGAGTAGGCGAAGAGGTGTCGGAAGTTGTGTGGGAGGGAAGCGGCGGTGCTGGATCAGTACGGACGTAGCTGTAGGCTTCGTCCACGGTAGCTGGACGAGGGACGCGCCGGTAGCAGAAACGCTCGACATGGCCGGGGAGGTGACAGTAGTAACAGATTGGCTTATTGTCGGGTGTGCGCCAAGTATTACTAGGCGAGACTGCGGGACGGCGATACTGGGGCACGTGCGGTGCTGGCGGAGCGCGCGGTGCATAGATGACGTTTGGCTGATGGGCAGCATCCGTGACGTGGGACAGCGCATATGGCTGCCTCCTCGCGACGTCGGCGTAGCTCAAGGGTGCGGATACAGGGGGCGGCTGGTGCGGTGGAGGAAGCGCCTCGGATACTTGCTCTTCGATGGTTTGTCGCAAAGAAGAGGCGAGCCCGTGAGTATTGTTTGGGATAAATGGCGCAAGAGACAACTGTCGCGCCACTTCCTCTCGTATAAACTGCTGTATCTGCTGCGTTAAAAGACCACGGTCCGCAGATATGGCACCGACGGTCAAAGCAGACGTGGCGGGCGAGTTTAAAGCGGGACGTCGAGTTGCAATGCGCTGCTTCCGCAACTCGTCATAGCTCTGGCAGTGCTGTATGACATCGGCAACTGTTTGAGGGTTTTTGGCCACCAGCATGTGGAACGCATCGTCCTCGATGCCTTTCATTATATGCTTGACTTTGTCAGCTTCGGACATCACAGGATTGAAGCGGCGGCAGAGGCTTACGACGTCCTCAATATAGGAAGTGAAGCACTCACCAGACAGTTGGGCGCGATCACGTAAGCGCTGTTCTGCACGGAGCTTGCGAACTGTCGGTCGGCCGAAGACGTCAACAAAGGTGGTTTTGAAAGCGGGCCAGTTGGAAATCTCAGCCTCGTGGTTGTTAAACCAGAGCTCTGCTACTCCTCGCAGGTAGAACTGGACGCGGCCAAGTTTGTCTCTATCGTCCCACTTGTTGTTGACGCTTACTCGTTCATACGAAGCGAGCCAGTCCTCGACGTCTTGCTCGTCAGTGCCGTTGAAGAGGACGGGGTCGCGCTATATATATATATATATATATATATATATATATATATATATATATATATATATATATATATATAGGCCCTGGATCTTGACCTGCAATGCAGTGCCGGTGGGAGATTTCTCTTGTGCGCAGTTGAACCATAAGGATTCGCAGAGTGCGCGTTAACTAAATTAATCCGGAACTCAGCACGACCTATGACATGGCAGCGCAGGAATCTCATAAAGACCAGGAGCATAATTGACAACGCGTGTGTAAATATACACACGCGTTGTCACTCATTTACGTGCATGAGTGGGCAATGTTGCGGGTCATTTACGGTAACACAGAAAGATCCCCAGCTTTGCTCACTCGTCATGGTTCACTTCGTGGAGAAGCGTGGTGTTCTTTTTTTTTTGTTATACAGACCCTGATGTTATGAACAAGGAGCGCAGCTATTTCTGCGTTGGAAAGAAGAAAATGTCAAAATACACCGAGAGATGTTGGTGTAAGCTTTCTGAAACTAGTTCGTTCATTTACATGTATCCACATGTATGGGTGATGGCTTATTACGCCATAAAATGCTTTTTTTTTCTTTTTGTAGACGGCACGCGTATTGTTAAACAGCACGGCACTGCCAACAGCTCTCGCATAAGTGTTCTCCCTTAGTAACAATTTCTCCAAACGAAAACTTCGCTGTGATCCTCTTTTTTTCAGTGCAAGCAAGTTTTGTGTGTTATATTGTATTAGTTGCATTTTTACATTCCATTCGCTACGTTACATTGTTTCTTACCTATCTTTCATTCGCTTGACTTTCAGGGTACTGTAAGGGTACTGCGTCATTGTACTCCCAAGTTATTTCTGATATATTTTCCCGGGAAGTAACACCACTGTGCTCGCCTCTTGCGAACTTAATGAATCAGTTTTCTTTCTCATAAAAGAAAAATACAGGCTTTATTTGTCTTTTGGTTAATTAATTTAATTAAGCTTTAGGGAGACTTACTTTTGGGCTCGCTGAAAATGTTTCAAAATTGCCGGTCCATCCTCCTAAAAATTCTTTTTTTGCCGGGATTAGGGTGCTTCTTCTGAGCCACCGTTCAGGCATACATTTTGAATCGTGTTATACCGGTAGACTATTTTCCCTTCTCGTTGCGCGGTGCTTCTCCGAGTGTTCCCAATGAGGTAGCCAACGTTTTTGTTTCTTTTTTTTTTGTGCCTAATCGCCCGTTAATACACAGCTGCATCCTACTTTATTGCCCTTTATGAACATTTTTGTAAATTGTTTGAAAACCCCGCGGAAGAAAAGAGGACAGGAAGATGAGAGGACAGGCGGGCGGGAGCACGCGGCACGTGCAGCGCTTTTAGCATTTCTTGTAGGAATGGCTTAGAAGACTTGGATGCACGGTTTCGCGTCTCTCTCACTGGGCGCCACCAGACGCTCATGTGTGGTTTTGCCACATTTCTGTTTCACTTATTTAGCTTTAACCATACTGCAGCCTTTACGCATGTCCTGTCTCTTGCCGCATTGCCTTCCCCAGTTTGTTCCAATTTTAACTGATCTAGGAAGTTCTGCATTCTCCTTGTAATCCTTGCTTGCTTGTAATCTTGTAATGTCTTGTAACCCTTGGTACTTGCTTTCTGTACAGTTTTCGCTATTTCGGCTGTGTTGCATAGCGAATTAGTTTACCATAACATGTCAAACATATCAGCTTACGTATTTCTGAGCGTATCTTATTCTTGTTTGCGTACTGTGCCCGGTGTGTACACGAGACGTTATTGGTTAGCTGCAATATTTTTTAGGGGCGGGGCGGGAGATCTACCTGGGACGGTGTTAGAGGGGCGGGCAAAATCCTTCCACATCATTAACTACTCCCATACTTCAGCATAACTTCACCACGCCTACCCATTCTACTTGATTAGTGAAAGCGTGTGTCAATTGCTCCTACAGATATTAGCACTAGGGGAACCAGTGAAATCAGTGTATCCGCATTCATTCTCCATGTACTTACGTGCTTCTACTGTGTCAGAATCTCTTTTCCCGACACATAAAGGCGCGTTACGAGACTCCGAACGTAGGAAATACATCATTTCTGTCTGCGCTTTCAGTACAATCTCAGAGACAACCCATTACCAGCTGCGCTTTCTGTTCCTGCATGTAGTGTGCTATTAATAGTAGGCAGTGCTCTTAATTCTGCCCCATTCTTTAGCTACTTGTAGCTCGATAGATGGCCTGATTGCCGTGCTCACATCGCCTTCGCTTTCCCATGGTCTGACCGTTCTATTTTACCCTTCGGGAGTAAAGGTTCTACGTTAATCGAAATCTCGGTATGATAAAATGTAAGACTCAGTTTTTCAAGGAGCGCTTCAGTAGATACATGCTTTTAAATATCTTAGTCCTAGAGATGCGTCTGCGTTTTTCAGCCAGTAATGCAGCTTTCGGCGGGCTTACACAATTAAGACAAGCCGCGCTGAAAGAAGAGATAGGAAAAAAGCGAAGTATAGTGAGACAAATTGCGTCTCTAGAAGCTCCACTCAGAATTGACTTACGTAGACTTTTCTTTCTTGGAAAAGAGTTTTCCTATGTGAACCTCGCGCGTTGTCGTAAGGGCTCACTTGTGCAACAAGGTTAGGACTATCTTTTATTTACATGAGACTGCTTCAAACACCAAGTGTCTCTTTTGGCAAGTACTATAGGGCCTTGCTCATCTCGTAGCAGTTCTCGCCAACGTATGAACTTCTACGTGTACCAGGGTCCCTTCTCATACTGCACGGACAGCTCGGACGGGTTCACGACGTCGTCCAACATCAGATAGCGCCTCAAAATACGCCAGCAGTCTTCGTTGAGGGAGTCCAGTTGTGCGCTTCCGTCGGGGCTCGCGTGAAACTCCACTCGCTCCTTCACGACGCCCGTGTACTTCATGAAGTCTTGCAGGCCCTCGATGCATGTGAGCCACTTCCGAGCTTCCATCTCCATCTCTGCCTCGTCCATGTCCAGCACATCAGCCAGCTCTTCCAGCAGGGCGCGATGTTTGGAGACCCGCTCCAGTGCGGCGACGTGGTTCCTAGCGGGGCAAACGTTGAAGGGCGTTCGAGCATCGACTTTAAGAGGGGAACGCGATAGCATGCTGCGTTCGCATTGGAAAGCACGCGAGACAGGCGCCATCTTGCCGTAACGCGAATAAACACTTTTGCTTCCAGAGGCGGCCGTTAGAGCAGGAAGCGCACGAGCGCGCCCGCTAACTATAGTCATGTGCTAAAGCGAAGAAGGAAGTTGCTGCCTACGGTTCTGCCACCACCGAAGGGCCTACGTTCGACTGCCATCGTCACCCCGCTTTACCCAAATTGCTGCTCACCTCAATTTTTCATTCTTCCCCTCTTTTACCAGTTTTTTATTATTTGCAGTGCTTTAATACCATCTCCCGTACACGGTGAATGACGACAATACATTTTTGCCATACGACCTCGTTGACATTTGTGGGAACCATGCGCACCACGAAGCTCGTGTGATGCGCATGGCGTGTGTGATGGCGTGCGTGATGCGTGTGCTGTGTGCCCTACCAGGTACAAGGCTAGTGACCAGTAATAGTAAGATAATAATTGATTGGAACGCGGAATTTTGCGCGAGTTGGTGACGCATGATGAAGCACATCGCGTGCGGAGACGGGAACTACAAGAAGAAGAGCGCTGTTGTAGTCCTTATCTACGCCTGCACTGTAGTTGATGGGGTCTTAAGTGCGAAGGTTACGTTTGCGCTGTAAGTGACGGGGTCTTAAGTGCCAAGGTTACGTTTGCGCTGTAAGTGAAGGGGTTTCAAATTCCTTGACTACGACGTGATTACGAGGCACGCCCTATGGTAGATGACGATGATTTCTGGGGTTGTGCGTCTCAAGACCACGATATGGTTATGAGTGACACGCCGTAGTCGAGGGCTCCGGAAGTTTCGACCATCCGGAGGTCTTTAACATGCACACACATCGGTACAGAACACGGGCCTCAACATTTCCCCTTGATCGAAATGCAGCCTCCACGGCCGGGATTCGATTCCGCGCCCTTCGTGCAGCCGCCTGCCATAGCCCGTAGACCACCGTGGCTAGTGGAGATCGTCGGGGTAATTTTGACCACCTGGGGTTCCTAGAGTGCAACTAAGCCTAATTACACGTGTGTTTTCTGATATATAGGCACTGGATCTTGACTTGCAATGAAGTGCCGGTGAGAGATTTCACTTGTGTCTAGTTGAACCATAAGGATTGTAGCGTGCGCGTTAACTAAATTAATCCGGAACTCGGCACGATCTACGATGAACTTCCATACCATAGCTTCTCTGGCCGCCCAGCTTCTCCAGGCGGCCTATGGCGCTTTCACCCGCACTCCATCCGCATTATCTGGTCCCCTGGCCACGCTGGTCTCCCCGGTAATGAAGCGGCTCATGCCGCTGCCTGCGTCTCTCTTTCCCAGGCTGTCAGCCCCTCCAATCCCGCGTCTCGCCCAGGCACCTCAGCTCTTACGCAGTAGTGCGAAATTCTTGATTATCGAACCTCGCGCCGTCTTTACCCAGACCCTGCACGGGGCCTCTCTAAAGCGGACGAGGGACTCCTGAGACGCATGCAGACGAACACCTTGTTGTGTCCTGCGGCCGCGCAGCACTTCATGCCGGGTATACACGGCTACTGCACGCACTGTGGGGTCCTGGCCGATACCTATCACATGATTGCAGTATGCCCTGCCATACCTCTTCCGTTTTCACCCCCCTTCCCCCTACCCACAAGAGAGGCTTGGGTGGAGTTCCTGCTCGGCTGCTCTACCCGGGACGCTCAGCGCTCTTGTTGGCGCGCGCCCTAGCGGCAATCATCTCCAGTTGACTTCCGGAATAGGGAGATCACCCAAGTGCATCTTTAGTGCAACTCTCTGTACTTTCCTGAATAAACGTTTTACCACCACCACCACCGGAGCTTCGCCCACTCATCATCATTCACTTCGTGGATATGCTGTGAATTTTTTTATCGTCCACAGCGGCACTTCGCGTCTCTTGATAGCCATTCGTTTGCACAAACTCACTATCGTTTGCGTGCCCTTATTACGTGGCCTCGCAGGTTCATTTTTTCCGTCTGACGTCGACAAAGATGTCAGCTGCACCTGTCTGTTCTCTGATGCATGCTACTATGTTCCTATCTCTTAGCATTACGCCCAAAAATTTTTTTCCACCGCTTGGTGCGTGGTCCTTAATTTCCTCTCGAGTTTTTTTTTTCTTAGTGGAGAAGCTTCTGCCCCGTAAGTCAGCAGAGGCAAAATCCAATGGTTGCATACTTCGGGTTTTAGGAAAGGTTTAAATTATACCGTTCGTGAGTTAGGAAAGCCTAAAACATGCGCACCAGGCCATTTTCATACTTCGGTGAATGCCTTTAGCGTGATCGTGCTCCACTTTTAGTACCAAGGTGCGCATACTCTTACGTGCAGCTTATTCAAAGGGGTTGTCTAAGCGCTTTTTATTTCAACTACACCTTACATGTGATAACGGTGTAATGCTATGAATAACTTGATTTTATATTTAAACAGATGATTTGTCAGCGCGTTTTCACTGTTGCCTCATATGTCGGAGTAACAGTATGCGCGCTTTAAAAAATCCACGTATCTCCACGAAGCGAACCATGACGAGTGGGCGAAGAAGCACTGGGATCGTTCGCTGTTACAGTAAATCACCCATGACATTGCCCACTCATGCATGTAAATGAGTGACAACGTGTGTGTATCTTTACACACGCGTTGTAATTAATGCTCCTGGTCTTTATGAAGTTCCTGTGCTCCCACTTCGTAGATCCTGCCGAGTTCCGGATTACTTTTAGTTAACGGGCACGCTGCGAATCCTCATGGTTCAACTACGCACGAGAGAAATCTCGCACCGGCACTACATTGCAGGTCAAGGGCCGGTGAACGGTTGTGCAGCGCGAGCAGTCGGGTTTTCCAATCAAGAAACTGGCTAGCAGATGCCGCCTGCGTCAGCGTTACCTGTCGCGGGCGAGGGCGCATTCTCGTTCCTTGCCAGCTTGGGCCAGCTGTTGCGCATGCGCAGTGGAGGTGTGGTCGGTGCAGGGACGGAACAGGCTCGACTATAAGCTGCTTCGCATCTAAAATATCTGGAAGGAAAGGGGACAGTGCCACATACCTGTCATCTCTGTAGCCATCGGCGAAAAGTGCTGCGCGTGTCACCAAGTCGCAGTTGCGGTTCGCCGTGTCTCGCACCGCGAACCAATCCTTAGCGACTTCCGGATAAACTCGGTCGCTGAGGGTGACACCGAGCAGAGTGTAGTTGTCTCGTATTCCTATGGCCATGCGATGGACGAAGGCGCTGGCGCCTCCGAAGATCCACAACTTGCTGATGTTTCGGCTCAGCCTCATGACGTCCGCCAGCCCTTCCAAGTCCCTGTCGTCCATGTTGCGCGACGTTAGTAGTCCCAGTTCTCTTATGCTTTCGTTCACGGCCAGCGCTTTCAGTATGACGGCCCACCAGTTGCTCGTAATGTCCACCGCCACAGAGCCTAAGTCGTGAACTTGAATATACAGGGAGCTAAGAACGGTTGTTCTTGAGACGTAGTCGGCCAGTGCTAACGACAAAGTTAGGTCACCTCTGTGAATGCTGATACGCACCATACTGATACTGTCGACACATAGCAAGCGGTTCAGAAGGAGAGCTGCGTTCTTGTAGCTCGCTCCAGCTACGTACACCTCCGAATAGTCCATGTATTCGAGGAGATCCAAGCTTGCCGGAGGATGTCGAGCAGTGAGCGTCACCTGTTCTTCGGCTCCGCTCTCTCGCAGGGCTACGCAGATACGCTTCAGTTCCGGATACCCGAGATCGATCTCGACAAATACGTTCGTAAGCGCTTGCTTGTGCGGCAGCACGACGAAAAATTCCTCCCAGTCTTCGGGCTGCCAAAAGAAGAGGGACAGGTGCAGCTCCTCTAGGGTTTCGTTCTTAAGGATTGGCGGCAGCCAGCAGTCGTATATGCTTTGGGCCTCTTCGTGCCTCACCCTAGAGTCCTGGACTCTGAACGCGCGAAGTGTCTTGTTTTCAGATAGTAGGATGGCTGCGTGATGCGCGCTGCGTTGGTCGAACACGAATTCCCTTAGGGTCAGCTCGAGAACAGACTTGTTATCGCGAAGTCCGCATAGCACGTTCTTGAGCCAACCTTTCGCGCTTCGCCGGCACCCCTCGAGTGTCAACGACGCCAGCGTCGTGGTGTTGTGAAGGTAACGTGCGAATGAAAGTTGACAGGCGGCGTCCCTCAGGGCATATCCTTGCAGGGAAAGGTCTCGCAGGGTGTTATTCTTTTTGAGTGCGGAGAAGAACTCTTTGACATATTTTCCTTTCATGCGTAAGCCAGGAATCCTGAGGGCAGAGAGTGACGTCGTGGTGCTGAGGAGCTCCGAAAGCGCTGCTGGCAGATCTTCTGGACATTCTTCGAGCGTGAGTTCGAGGTCTTCCAGCCAACGCAGACCAGAGATGGCCGCGCATAGCTTCTTTGAGGCCGCGCTGTCTGTCGACGACACTGCCAGTGTCTTCAAGAACCTGCCTTCCAGGAGTGCATTGAACACAATCTCGGCCTGGCTGTTGAGTAATTCTGGTACGAGGCTTAGCGTGGACAAGCAGTGATGCGTTTTGAGTAGCCAGTATATAATGGTGGCCGCTTGATGTTTTAGGAGTTCAAGCTGAGATTCTATTTTGCTGCCGAACAAGGGAACGCCACCGTCAATGTTCACTAGACTGAAATGCCCATTGGTTTCAGGTGTTAGTCGTACTTCAAGACCAATGTAGCAGAGGATCTCATTCCACGTGGTGAAATGAGTAGCAATTTGACAAGTACGGTCTTCGTCGGCAGTGCAGGGGAAACGGTATAATACGGATGCTCCACTGAAGCAGCCTCTTGCAGAATCTAAATTGGCCATGGAGATAACGGGGAGTCCACACATCTCTGTATCACCGGACGTCATCGATTTGGCAGCGTTGAGATTGGCCATCTTGTATCTGTAAAAACGACATTGTCTTAAAGAGAAAGCGTTATGGGCTTCGTGAGGAGATGACCTTGAAAGAACAGTGGCAGCAAGGTACGGTGCTGACATTATGCTACAACAAATCCAGAACTCTCCTATCGTTTACTTGACGTATGCTAAAATTGGGAAGAAAATGGTGCGAATGTATGACAATGGTGCCGATAGCACAACTAGTCACACATGACAACACCAACTTCACATCAGGGCTGCAACACGCCTTAGTGACTGAACGTTAACAGGCTGTGTTAAACCCACGGAGAAAGAAGTGTTTGAGGAGGGGAAACTGCTATACCACGGCAGCGTGCGGCGGCGGCCCGTTAATGTAACGCTTGGGCGAGGAGGAAGTTGAGTTTTCTGCGCATCACGACAGATGACGCTGCCGGTCTGTTCCCATCGTTTACATGTCATTTTATGGGCGCGACGCATAATTATCGCGTTACCGTCTCATGTATTGCAAATTTTCTCATTTTTCACCCTGTAGCGTCAATAAAGGGGCGGCGGACATTTTAGCTGCAGTTAGTAATAAATGCTGAATTAATTACGTGCCGTACAGCGCTTGGAACGAGCTGCTTGCACTCACTTAAGAGCAGACGACGCATGCCGCTGGAAGCCATTCGCTGGCATGTTGTGAGCACGCATGTGTAAATGGCCTTGGGAAGAAAGAGTGTGAGAGCTGCCGCGTATTCTTTGTCATCTGCTGACTCTAGAACAGTCACGGGCTTCCTCAGCGCGACGTCGCGCCACCGCAGCCGATCGCGGAGGCCACAGCGCGACGCGCACGTTTCTCTTTTCGTCCGACAGAGGGCGTGTCGGCGCAGTGCCCTACGGCGTGACTTTATCGGCCGCCCGAGCGAGCGCAGTTTCCTCTCCTCAAGAATTCTTGCTCCGTGGTTAAACCACATTCACGCAACGTTCAAGGCACGGCCTGTATCGGAAAACGTGGAAGGCCGAAGTTGAGCATTCAACGACTCCGAAACCGCCAGTGTTCACGTTGTAAGGCTCGAAAGCGGACGGCTGAAGGCGCTTCGGCTACTGTATCGTAGTAATCAAATGTTTAATCACTACGAATGGCTACACTCGGTAAAGGAAAAACTGTGACGCGACAGGACGACGCTCGCGCACACAGCACACAGTCATTCAGACGCGTTTGAGAGAGGCTGCAGAGATGCACGCGTCTCTGCAGCCTGTTTCACTGTCTGACACCTCAGACGCCATCTAGGCAACTCTAGGAGTCGCATTTTCTATGGAGGCGAAAATGCCAGAGCCCTGTGTAGCGTGCGTTGTCAGTGGACGTTAAAGAAAGTCACAGTTTCGCCGCAAGGGCGAAACAATGAATGCGATAGCAAGAAACTGTAGTGCTATACGAAATGAGGCTCGCAGCTTCAAAAGCAATATTAGTTGTAGGAAACATGCGCTTGCTAAGTGAGCGCCTCCCGTGGGTAGCGCGTGCTGGTACGAAGGGCTTTATACGTTGTGTGTCATAAAGCTACACATACAAAGCTATAGGGGGAGGCCGCTAAATGAACAAACAGAAGATGAGCGCAAACTATCAAGTGAAGCGCGCACGAAACGAACGCACAGATATACACCGAACGAGCGTGAATAAGCTGTCACAATGGATACTCTCAGTTTGAACAGCGCTCCTGTGGCAAAGGCGGCCGAAGAAGCGAAGGAAACTAGCGTGCTTCAAGTGTCGAGCTGTGACACTTGATAGTTCGCGCTCATCTGTCTGTTCGTTTAGCGGCGTCCCTTGAGCTCGAGTGACTTTCGTACGCTCCCGTAACATCAGCGCGGACATCACTGTGAAAGCTCGAAACATCCCTCTTCTTCTCACCACGAGACAATCGCGCGAGCAGACAGCGGAAGGGCATCTACCTGCGCAAATATTAGAAGAACCGAGCGAGCTGGCCGACGAATTTTAAATGCGACCGTTGCGCTCCTCGCGCCATCTCGCTGGTAATGAAGAAACGCTTATAAGCGCTTGCCATCTCTGAGTCCTGCCAGCGGTAAAGGGTGTGTATATAAGGCTCGCCCGTTAGTTCCTGAAGGATCTGCTCTTTGTGGCGTAGTGGTTAGCGCCACGCGCTGCGGAGCGTGAGGTTTCTGGTTCAATTCCGCACTTCGGAAGCATTTATCTGAATGATGTTTCTTTGGGACTTTTATATATATATATATATACATATTTATACATATACGGTTCATGACGGCGGCGACGGGGACGGCAAAAACCAGCCGAGACTGTCCATATAATTCCTATCGCAATAAGAACTCGAAATGGTCAAAATATCCGAAGCCCTCCACTATTGCTTTTCTTTCGTTTCTGTCTTTCTGTCCATTTCCCCTTCCCCCACGGACGCTTAGCCGTGCTCCCGACATGGGCTGAAGAAATTAGCGTCCTTTCCTTAACCGAACTACAATAACCACCAATCAAATGGTTTCGGAGTAGCTGTGGGTGCTGCCACCTGTCCAGAGGCGCGGGACAAGGCCGGCGTGAGATGGCCGACACCCCACAACGTTATGCTGCATAAAGCGGACGGTATCTTTTCCTTGGCTTTTTTAACATTAGCCGAGCTGGAGCAGTTTCGCGTGCGCGCCCGGGAGTCGTGCTGCGCATGCGCGAGAAGCAGTGATGTCACACAGCCGGCGCACCGGAGCCGCCGCCTCCACGCACTCTGCCGCCGCCGCCGCGCCGGTCTACGCATCCAGAGGAGTGACGTCATAGCCGCGGCAGACGCACTGGAGCAGGTGCGCGCGCAGCTGTGCGCCTCCGTTGTGCAGTCGCCGTCTGACACTGCGCCGGAGCCGCTTGATAGCGCCTCTCAATTTACGCGCATGCGGAGACGTATCAGTCGGGGTATACATGCAGCGGGATGGAGGTGGAGGAAAAGAAATATGGAAGGATAGGGAGGTTAGCTAGTTGTCAGACCGGCTGGCTGGCGTTTGCCATTGAGGTATAGCCATGGAGAAGAAGAGAGCCACCTTTGTGGCAATAGAGAAGCAACCTGACGTTGAACAAGAATAAATATGTCACATAATGCTCATACCGTGTGTGTTTCATTGAAGCAGCAGTAAGCATGACAATAAAGCTAATCCTAGACAACCAGGAAAGCTAAGAATAATCAGCTGAACCTTTGCTAACGCTACGTATATCCTGGCATAGCCGAGCTAAACCACCGCAATTTTTTCTCAAGCTTAAGTCTGGCTATTTTTGTTTCGAGAGTCCTTTTATAGAGAGGGTATGAGTGATGGAGGGATGGAGGGGGTGAGGGTCCGGGCCATCATCGCATGACTCGGTAAACAAGATACTACATTGTTCTGGAGTGCCTAGAATATGAGTTGTGTAGCGTACAGGATACATCACTGGAACATAATAGCATGATTGCAGAGCCGCTGCCATACCTTGGCTCGCAGAGAGATGCGGCTAAGCGAAGAATACGCGAAATTACTGTACCTGTCACAGAGCCGTGGCGTTCTACGATGAAGTCACAGAAGTCTTCTTCTTTGCTCTGCCGTGGTTTGTATGGTCTCGCGGGGCTCGACAAAAAATACCGCATAAATTCAATTTTAACACAAACAGTCACTCCGCTAGGTTTGGTTTCTTAAAAGAAACACCATATACGTTGTTTTTTATATTCGCGTTTTCGCTGACGTGTCTTTCTCTGATAACTTCTACTTTGTGCGCGTCGCTCAATTCTGTCTCGCTAATGTGATGGTGGTGATGATCTCTCTAATAGGACTTACCCACTAAAAAGACGGCAGATTCCAGGTGCAGTGGGAATCAAGGAATTATAGAGGCAACAAGAACAAATGCGAAGCACGCATCACGAACGTAAAACGGATCTGCATTGTTGTCTCGCTATACCGATTTTGGCACATATGAAGGTAACGAAACGGCCGCAAGAGCACCAAGACCGTCGCATGTAAATCATGCCGCTCATGACATGCATGTCATGATTTTCGTGTTATGACCGGTCATTTATGTTCGTCATGCAGTAATCTATCTATCTATCTATCTATCTATCTATCTATCTATCTATCTATCTATCTATCTATCTATCTATCTATCTATCTATCTATCTATCTATCTATCTATCTATCTATCTATCTATCTATCTATCTATCTATCTATCTATCTATCTATCTATCAAATGGTTTCGGAGTAGCTGTGGGTGCTGCCACCTGTCCAGAGGCGCGGGACAAGGCCGGCGTGAGATGGCCGACACCCCACAGCGTTATGCTGCATAAAGCGGACGGTATGTTTTCCTTGGCTTTTTTAACATTAGCCGAGCTGGAGCAGTTTCGCGTGCGCGCCCGGGAGTCGTGCTGCGCATGCGCGAGAAGCAGTGATGTCACACAGCCGGCGCCCCGGAGCCGCCGCCTCCACGCACTCTGCCGCCGCCGCCGCCGCGCCGGTCTACGCATTCCAGAGGAGTGACGTCATAGCCGCGGCAGACGCACTGGAGCAGGCGCGCGCGCAGCTGTGCGCCTCCGTTGTGCAGTCGCCGTCTGACACTGCGCCGGAGCCGCTTGATAGCGCCTCTCAATTTACGCGCATGCGGAGACGTATCAGTCGGGGTATACATGCAGCGGGATGGAGGTGGAGGAAAAGAAATATGGAAGGCCAGAGAGGTTAGCTAGTTGTCAGACCAGCTGGCTGGCGTTTGCCATTGAGGTATAGCCATGGAGAAGAAGAGAGCCGCCTGTGTGGCAATAGAGAAGCAACCTGACGTTGAACAAGAATAAATATGTCACATAATGCTCATACCGTGTGTGTTTCATTGAAGCAGCAGTAAGCATGACAATAAAGCTAATCCTAGACAACCAGGAAAGCTAAGAATAATCAGCTGAACCTTTGCTAACGCTACGTATATCCTAGCATAGCCGAGCTAAGCCACTGCAATTTTTTCTCAAGCTTAAGTCTGGCTATTTTTGTTTCGAGAGTCGTTTTGTTTCGAGAGTCTCTATAGAGAGGGTATGAGTGATGGAAAGGATGGAGGGGGTGAGGGTCCGGGCCATCATCGCATGACTCGGTAAACAAGATACTACATTGTTCTGGAGTACCTAGAATATGAGTCGTGTAGCGTACAGGATACATCACTGGAGCATAATAGCATGATTGCAGAGCGGCTGCCATACCTTGGCTCGTAGAGAAATGCGGCTAAGCGAAGAATACGCGAAAGTACTGTACCTGTCACAGAGCCGTGGCGTTCTACGATGAAGTCACAGAAGTCTTCTTCTTTGCTCTGCCGAGGTTTGTAGGGTCTCGCGGGGCTCGACAAAAAATACCGCATCAATTCAATTTTAACACAAACAGTCACTCCGCTAGGTTTGGTTTCTTAAAAAAAAACACCATATACGTTGTTTTTTATATTCGCGTTTTCGCTGACGTGTCTTTTTCTGATAACTTCTACTTTGTGCGCGTCGCTCAATTCTGTCTCGCTAATGTGATGGTGGTGATGATCTCTCTAATAGGACTTACCCACTAAAAAAGACGGCAGATTCCACGTGCAGTGGGAATCAAGGAATTATAGAGGCAACAACAACAACAACAAATGCGAAGCACGCATCACGAACGTAAAATGGATCTGCATTGTTGTCTCGCTATACCGATTTTGGCACATATATGAAGGTAACGAAACGGCCGCAAGAGTACCAAGACCGTCGCATGTAAATCATGCCGCTCATGACATGCATGTCATGATTTTCGTGTTATGACCGGTCATTTATGTTCGTCATGCAGTCATCTATCTATCTATCTATCTATCTATCTATCTATCTATCTATCTATCTATCTATCTATCTATCTATCTATCTATCTATCTATCTATCTATCTATCTATCTATCTATCTAATGTGCGTTTGTCCACCTAGCTACCTATATCATGCATAGCTATATTGTCAACGATGAAGAGCTATCATACCACTTCATCGTCGAACCCCATATTCGCCGATCAAACGCCTAAGCACGAGCTCCGCTCTAATCGTTACACTCAGCTCCACTGCAAGAATGGGCAGCTGCCGAAAATCCCATGACTCTGGTGGTCGTCATGGGCAGTTGAAAGCCTCAGTTTACAATCGTACCGTCGCATGATAAAAAAAATCCACGCATATCCACGGAGTGAATGATGATGAGTGGGCGAAGCTCCGGATGTTCGTTCATCGGTAAAAACCGTGAATCTTGCCCAGTACATCATCAAAGACGTGACAAACACTGTGTGTCGCCATCTAGCACTCTCCTATCACCCTTGAGCACGCATCGAGCGCCTCCGCGCCATCTATTGATCAATTCACGTACTAGCTAAGCAGCACCGCAGCGCTCGGACGGACGGACGGACAGACAGACGGACGGACTCCCATACGCGTTCCCATACATCTGAATGAAGCGAGCACCGCAGCGCCATCACGCCATCTAGTGAGCACTTCATAAAACTACAGGTGGCTACATACTACATCGGAGGAAGGACAGACCCACGCCCTAAGGAGCTTCGCCCCCCCCCCCCCCAAAAAAAAGGGGGGGGGGGTATAGGTCGAGCGTGCAGGACCGCCGTCTTAGTCTTAAAGTGTCTTCTTCAGCATGTTTGATCAAAATAATTCTACATGAAAATCTTGCCAGAAGTAAACTCGCAGAAGTAAACTTTATTTAGTCTGCATGTTCCAACATATAGACTCAATAATTTATTACGCAAACTTAATGTTCACTCGAATGAACTTCTTCAGAATGGCGCTGACAGGTTTGTTGCTGGGTACATGGCGCGCACCAAGTGTTACGTTCGCGAAAGATGATGTTGATGTCTATACACTGCATCCCTGTCACTGTGTTTTCATCCTGCTCGTTTTCTACAGCAGTCGTGATGCAAATATTTCTTTTTCAATTCAAGTACTCCCCCTCGTTAGCTCAAACGATGGAGCAACTATCCAGGCAATCTTTGACGACGGGCTCCAACCACGCACCCGGACGAATTTGTCGTTTGCTAAGAAGTTTCCACGTGTAAGAAATCCGTATGGGTTTCCTTTTACTGGTATCGTTGTGTCTATATACAAACGGGCGGACGCTAATTTTCCATCACACACACACACACACACGCGCGCGCGCGCGCACTAGCTTACTATATGGTTTTAGATTTGCAGCCTTACGTTCCCACAGCGCCTCGATTCCTGAGGCGCGTCGCGACTCTCTTTAATTAAATAAAAATGCCGCAGGGAACCGCCTGGGTGAGGCAACAAAGTGCGAACACGGGGAAGGGGGGGGGGAGGAGCACCACCACAACCGACGAATGCTTGTCGGCAGCTTTTCCACACAGCTCAAACGAACGTTGGAACGAACGTGTTCTCGTGATTCTCGTACTACAAGCGGCTTGTCCTCAGGCTGTTTCGCAAAGTACCGTCACGCTTGCAAAGCGCGCCGTATCCCACGCAGAAAGTTTTCGGATGAAGAGACTTTCGCCAACACTGAACATTTTGACAGCCTTAGAGGGAAACTTTTGACAACTTAGAGGGAAACGCACTGTGGGAATCCGTGTCATGCGAAGCAGTGAACGCTTGCTTTGTGGGGTTTAACGTCCCGAAACCAGCTCTGATTATGAGAGACGCCGTAGTAGAGGGCTCCGGAAATTTCGACCACCTGGGGTTCTTAACGTGCTCTGACATCGCACAGCACACGGGCCTCAACATTTCGCCTCCATCGAAATGGAGCCGTCGGAGCCGGGATTCGATCCCGCGACCCTTGGATCAGCAGCCGAGTACCATATCCGCTAGACCACCGTGGCGGGCTGAAGCAGTGAACGAGGAAATTGCAAATGACGAATGTGATTCTTTGGCAAACTGTTACCAGCAGGATCAAAGCTTTTGTGCAAAACGCATGTACCCACTCATGAATATTTTTAACATGGGTCTACCAGGAACGTGCACACGACCGTGGCTTCTAAGTGGTACCTCAATGTACGATGTAGCGTTAGACCTCACGTTAGTCCAAAGCACAGAGATCTGTTTTGTCAAAGAAAAATGCGCTGTACGGTGCCTTGATGTGCTATCACATAAGCGTCGTGCATTCCTACGGAATCGAGAAAAGTTGCACAAAACCATGCCGAATGGTAGCAGGACATGTGTATTGCTATGACAGTGCTTATCACACATAAGAATCGGAATTCAGGTTATGCAAGGACTATCGTTACAAATGCTTGTGCTATATGTTTGTTTACTATATATACCAAGCGGGAGAAGCAGCCGTAGCCTAGTGGCAGCGTGCTTTCTTGGCACCTGGAGTGCCCGTGTTCGATACCACCCTGAAGCTTGGTAGGTTGCATGGGTGTGCCTGCTTGTTATGTCTACATTTCAATCGCAACCTGCGATAAACCGTGTTCCTTTCTTGTCTTAAGAGCTCAGCTCTCTGAGCCGACCGTCGTGTGTCAACCGCGAACAGACAAATGTGGGGACGATCCTGAGGTGCAGAGATCTTAAAGGGCAACTCCGGCGGTATTTTCACTATGTTCTGATATCAACGTTTTCGAATAGTACTGATAGTCCTGTAGCAGCCAGGGTGGTTCAGTTTGCTCGGAAACGCACCAATAATATTAAATAACCGACCGAAAGGCGTGTTCAAACCGAAACCGAAACGGATAGACGCTTCTTGCAGCGTACGCGATGACGTCACAGCCTTCCCGCCGTCAGATATGGAGAAAAATTACAGTGGCGAGGTCATACGACGATGTATTGAGTTATGCCAACTTTTCTGAACTTGACAGCGACGATTTCAACGCTGAAGTACCGCCGTTTTGTTTTTGAAGTCCTGCAGGCTCGGGTAGGCAGTGTTGAAGGTGATGACGTCAGAAACACAGGGTGGCCCGCAGGGGAATCCGCTAAAAAATTTTAAAATTCGTTTCCAGGAAAACTAAATGACTTGCAACCGCCTGGTTTGGAATATATTATTACAGTGCCGAGGGGAACACATATTGAAAATTTCATTAAGATCAGTGGACACACTGAAAAATCGCCGGAGTTGCCCTTTAAGGCGACGATCAAAGTTGCGGGTTCAATCCCCACAGTCGCGGCGTTTAATATGTCTCCTTACAACAGCCACTGCATTTCACACGTCTATTTTAGTTGACCCTTTGTTGACCCAGTTTCTACAAGATTCAAACACCTGTGGCACATAGCCGCTTCCGTGGGTAGTGCACTACAGGCATAAGCCTCAAGAGATTACAGTGTCGTTAATCGTAACAGATATGACGAATAGAGGTAGGGTTTTTATACCCTACCTACAAAATATTGGGGTATACCAGGTGAACGAAGTGACTAGGAGAGCACCGACACCGATAGTAGGCGGCTAGATAGATAGATAGATAGATAGATAGATAGATAATAGATAGATAGATAGATAGATAGATAGATAGATAGATAGATAGTGTGACGATGCAGTCACCTGGCTTCTATCTCAACTGCCGCACCTAGCGAAAGGCCCTATGATGCGGCGAACCGGCCGAGCGCAAAGCACAGACGAGACTCTAGGTGACAACCCACAATCGATGAAGAAGAAAACTATGTGATGATTATGCACAGATGACGAAGAAGAGTCCATTAAGTGCCCACAATAGATAGATAGATAGATAGATAGATAGATAGATAGATAGATAGATAGATAGATAGATAGATAGATAGATAGATAGATGCCCCGCCACGGTGGTCTAGTGGTTATGGCACTCGGCTGCTGATCCGAAGGTCGCGGGATCGAATCCCGGCCGCGGCGGCTGCATTTCGATGGAGGCGAAATGTTGAGGCCCGTGTGCTGTGCGATGTCAGTGCACGCTAAAGAACCCAAGGTGGTCTAAATTTCCGGAGATCTCCACTACGGCGTCTCTCATAATCAGAACTGGTTTTGGGACGTTAAACCCCACAAATCAGTAGATAGATAGATAGATAGATAGATAGATAGATAGATAGATATGATCAAAGTTTCTCAAGTTCCCCAATAAATGCTTCGCATTCAAAACCAAAATCGCCATAAAGAAAAGAGCTACAATTGCAAAATGTCGATGCACACTTCAGATGCCTCGCATGCATCGCTGCTTCCGCGGTAACTTCCTTCCATTACCGTGTCAGCGTAGGCAGCCTCCTTTCGATCCGGTCCGTTGCGCATATGCAGTGTTTTTTTGCGCCAGCGCGCTTTCTTCGCCATGGACGAGGCATCGCATACGCTGAATCTCGTCTACCGCTGACGTCACTCAAAGCGCAGCGCAGTCGAGTGCAGCGCGTCAGCTGCTTGTTTGTGTATGATGCGAGAGGCTCTCGCGCCTCGGATGCGTGCTCCACGGCTTCCCGACAGCCGACGCGCATCAACGAGGACAAGCTTGTTTGCGCGCTCCCTTCCACGTCAGACCTGCCAACGCGTGTCATGTCGAAACACTCGCTTTCGGTTCTCTTTTTAATGTGCCGTCTTTTTATCGTATAGAGTCGGTGGCTGAGTGAGCTCGATACTCTGTGAGAGAACGTATTCAAAAGAAGTTGCATTATTGATCATAGTAAGAAAATTTTTATGCATAATGAAGTTTGTGACAGCGCCACGAGAGACACGTAGAAAACGAAAAAAAAAGAAAAATAAGAAACCGGTCCCTAATGGATAACACGAACAACAAACACGCGGGGACAGCGTACTGTGGACGAGTGATATCGTGCTTGCCGGGCATCGCGGAAGCTGGGTTCGATTCCTATCTCCTACCATGTGATAGATTGCCTTCTCTCATTACAGCACATTTGTTTATTTATTTTAGCATACTGCAGCCTTAATAGGCTATCGCAGGAATGGGTACAGAATACAAGAAAAAATTGCAATACAACAACACAGCGCAAAAATGTACAGAGCATGAAGATCAGTGGTTATTAATGTACAAAATGAATTCATCACGTGATAAAGATTTAACGTGGCCGGGCAACGCATTCCATATTTCAATAGTGCGGACAAAAAAACTGTATTTGTACGAGTTTGTTCGGTGATTAAAAGGAGTTATGTTCAACTCATGATGATGTCTGGTGGAAGTTGGTTTGGCGGGTGTGATGTAGTCGCTGAGTAAAGGAAATCGTGGACAATGAACGAGAGTGTAAAAAAACTTTAAAGATTCGACGTGACGGCGAGAAGCGAGAGTAGTAAGCTGAATGCTCTGAAGATGAGAACTAGGTGAAAAATACCTGTTTCTGTATGCCAGTATAACGGTATGCGATTCGCTCGTTTAATCGTTGCAAAGTGTGTTCTCATCAAAATTTCAGGGTCCTTGATTGACATAGGCTGCAACGGTAACATTCAAGCTTTGATGGCGCCTACCCGCATTTCCAGGACAGGCATAAGTCACATGTGATCGTGTTATCATTAACTGCGACGAGCGTGACAAGTAGAATTATGATGTGAGTGATGTTAACATCAGTCATTCATGTTCGTCACGCATTCATACCTTATCCTGCCAATTTTGGTGCAAACTAAGTGATTGATTGATTTGTGGAGCTTAACGTCCCAAAAATACTATGTGAACAAGACGACCAGGACTGCACCGGGACGTAGGCGGCTAGATAGATAGATAGATAGATAGATAGATAGATAGATAGATAGATAGATAGATAGATAGATAGATAGATAGATAGATAGACACGGTCAAGTTTCTCAAGCGCTAAATTAATGCTTTGCATTTAAAAAGGCGATAAACGGCGCTGGCTGTCAACTGAAACTTTGTATTAAAGACTCGTCAACCTATATACACGTGCGCAGTTCAAAGAACCAGGACGTGGACAGTACGCAGAGATACTACATCGAGACAGAGGTGACAAAATTACGCGCAATCAGTGCTCACACCTACAGATGTTTCTTCGTTAATTCCGTTCAAGTTATGTCATAACTGCTGTACTTCACATTAAAAACTACGATTAATGTCGAGTAATACCCATTATGCCTTCCTGGCTTCAATGTGTGTTCGATTTTGTTGAATTTTCGGTGTGTGTTGTTCTTTCATATGTTCTGTGTACGACAAAAAAGGATGACCGGTCACTAACTGTCCACGTTAATCGCTCTTCTGTCTCCTTTCTTCTCGGTGACGCAATACTTCTGGGACAGCACCGTGGTACTTGAACTCCAGTATAGCACGGGATTAGCAAGGACAACGAACGTCAGGTAGACTTAATTGATTGATTTCCAGGGTGTTACGTCCCAAAACCAGCTCTGATTATGAGAGACGCCGCAGTGGCGGGCTCCGGAAATTTCCTGGGGTTCTTTAACGTGCACTGACATCGCAAAGTACACGGGCCCCAACATTTCGCCTCCATCGAAATGCAGCCGCCGCGGCCGGGATTTGATCCCGCGACCTTCGGATCAGCAGCCAAGTACCGTAGGCAGCAGACCACCGTGGCGGGGTAGACTGAATTGATCAGGCAGCTTTGTTCAAGTACTTATCCCGAACAAATTGCAAGCGTCATTAAGATTGGGGCTCACGTCAAATGCGACTGAAGCGTGGCTAGGCGGAGAAGGGAAAAAGCACTGTTTTATTCTCCTTCTCAAATTAACATTCGAAATAAGGGACATGACCAGCAGCTTTATCTAACTGAAATAGGTTATAATTCGTAGCTACACTTTTAAGTAGATGCGATGCGTAAAATGATGACAACTGCCTCTTAGTTTCGTATATGAAGCTATATCTGTGCACTAGCGCCGCAGAAACAGATAAAAAAGAAAAGAGCGTGGTTGGAGCAGCACTAATGCACCAGCAGGAAAGCTTGTCCGGAAAGTTAGCCTGTTACGGAACGCCCCCCTTCAAATGCTGTTGTGTGTGGTGTATATCTCGGTGTGCTACCCGAATTTTTGAAAAAAGAAAGGAAGCATACTTTCACCTGTACGCAAAGGAGCAACATGTTCGATGCAAGGATTTCTGTAAGTGTTGATTGATTTGATTGCCTTGTAACTTTCCACCGCAAATTGTTAGAGCGCCTAGCCAATTGCATGGCAATTAAGCAGAACTGCGCGACGACAGATGCGTTGAGCTTGCGCAAATTTTCGTACGCATGTAATTTACTTCGATGCTGAATAGGGGAGAAAGTAAAGTGTTTTCAATGGTTTTAAGAAACGCATTTATTTAATCATGAAAGATTGTAAAAGTGCATCAGCCGAAATATGTGTTGACCCGGATTGGCACCGCGGAAGCTGGGTTCGGTTCCTATCCCCTACCGCGCGATAGGTTGCCTTCTGTCGTTACAGCATGTTTGCCCGTGTTTGTATGCCAGTATAACGGCATCTCTTGTTTAATCCTCGCAAAGTGACCATCATTTTCTATCTGGCAGTAACAAATTTCGGACGGATCCCGCGCCTTGTAGGAATCGGATGTGATGCGAAGCAATTAGCGAGGCATTATTTGCCTTCGACGAAGTGTTCGGCATTCAGCAAAGTGTTGCGACTGTAATTAACGTCTGCGTGCAAAACTGAGCACAAGCGACATGATGATGTGACTGGTTTATTTACAATACGTCAAGCGCTGGGAGAGCGTCGTGGACGAGTGCTAGCGTGCTTGCCTGACACCCTGGTGTCCCGGGTTCGATTCCCACATGCCTGACGAGTGGTAGGGTGACACTTGTCTGTCCGCTTGTATTTAAAGGGCAACTCCGGCGATCTTTCAGTTTTCACTGATATTAATGAAGTTTTCGATATTTATTCTCCTCGGCACTGTAGTAGCATATGTTAAACCAGGCTGTTGCAAGCCATTCAGCCTTCATGAATATGAATTTTAAAGTTTTTTAGCGGATTCTCCTGCGGACCGGCCCTGTGTTTTTGACGTCGTTACCTTCAACGCTGCCTATCCGAGCCTGCGGGCCTTCAAAAGCAAGACGGCGATCCTTCAGCGCTCAAATCGTCGCCGTGAAGTTCAGAAAAGCTGGCATAACTCAATAAATCGTAGGATGATCTCACCACTGTTGTTTTTCTGGCACCAGCTCGACATTTCTGATGGCGGCGAGGCTGTGACGTCATCGCGTACGCTGCACGAAGCATCTACCCGTTTAGGTTTCGGTTTGAACACGGCTTTCAGTCAGTTATTTAAAATTATTGGTGCGTTTCTGAAGAAATTGAACCACCCTGGCTGTTACAGGACTATCAGTACCATTGGAAAACATTAATATCATAACACGGTAAAAAAAAAAAAAGGAGATACGCCGGAGTTGCCCTTTAAATTGAAATCTACAACAAACAGGGTGTCTTTGTCTTGCTTTTAACCGGCGCAAAGTGTGTTCTTGTGAAGTTTTTCAATTTGGTTGGTCATTGATTAACACGAGCTGCGATGTTATGATCCAATCAGCTGTGGCACATACTTTTTTATTTATTTATTTATTTATTTATTTATTTATTTATTTATTTATTTATTTCAATACCCTAAAGGCCCAATTGGGCATAACATAGGGGCGGATTGAAGTCAATACATACATTTGAAACAACAAAAATTGAAAGCAAAATACCAAAAGAAAACAAGAAAAAGGAAACAGCGAAAAATAGTCACAGCATCCAGTCACCAACATTCACCAACACCAGTCATATACATATTGATGAGTACAAAACTTTCTTTTTTTCTTTAAATAATGGTGAAAACACTTCTGAAAATTACCTCAGATACATTGCATATATATCGCGAAAGAGGAAAAAAAAAACACGTAAATGAAACGAGGACAATTATAGCCAGGTTGGCAATGTTACTCGCTATGCAAATAGCCCTGCAGCATCGAATGAAATATGGAAGGATCTGTTATTTCGGCGATATTAGGTGGAAGGGAGTTCCACTCGATTATGCATAATGATAATGGCGAGTTCTGAAACTTCTTGGTCCTGGCAAAAATGGGGGCCACTTTGTGCGCATGATCAAGGCGGGTTGACGTATGAGGGGCTGGAAAGATATGAGACTGGGCGAAGGATGAGTTGCTGTGATAAAGTGAGTGGAAGAACGATAGTCGAGTATGTCGCCTGCGCATGACAAGTGTGGGAAGGCTAAGCTCTGTTTTCAGTAAAGAAACACTTATGCAACGTGAATAGGATGATGAAATAAACCTAGCGGCTTTATTTTGTACCATTTCGAGCATGTTAGTAAGACCTATTTGGTGAGGATGCCATATGATTGAAGCGTATTCTAAAGATGGCCGAATCAATGAATTGAAAGCGCGCAGTCTTGTGTCCCTATTGGAGAAATGCAAGCGTCGTTTAAAGAGGCCGAGTTTCTTGAGCGCCTTATTAGTAATATACTCTATGTGTGCAGACCAACTTAAATCTGAAACCAGCGTAACACGGGCCGAGCACTGCGGCTATTAGACACACGTGTTTGTATTGTCGTTAATGGCCACGTACATTAGTAAAACACGTTCTTGGCCTAGTGTGTACGACGTATTTGATACAGAAGGTTGCGCGAAGAAACACATTCACAAGGGAGGGTACAGAGACAAGCGCAAACTCGCACTGTTTTATTCGTGGGCGGAGCCACTGAATAAATAAGAAAAGTCACACCAAGACCACGTGCGCACGCGCCAAGAAAGATGCACTAGAATTGCGCATGCGCAGTCAGAAAGCCCCTCTCTCCAGCATACAGGCTGATTGAAGGACTACTAACACAATCGGCTCACTTCTGCGGTATAAGAAACGCTTCGAGGGCCAACCGTGCGTTCATATTTGCACTTCTACCGGTAATCTTAATCTCATTCAATCGAGGATCACACATGCGGGTATTACAATGCTCAGCTAAATTAATTTTTCTTTTCTCTTCTTGCAGATGCTCCCTCGCTCTATCACTAATGCAGCGTCCCGTTTGGTCCACGTAGACCTTTCCGCAGCTAAGTGAATGTGTTTCTTCGTGCAACCTTTTGTATCAAAAATGTGACGTACACATACGTGGCAAGTATGTCATTTTAGCGATGTCTAGATCCATCGTGCATGTTCGCTTTACATTGGTAGCATAGCATCCCAATCTTAAGACGAACGAAGTGAAAGACATGCCAAGGAGAGCGCCGAAAAAAATGCGCGGGTAGGTCACGGCCAGATACGGTCAGAGTTGTTCAAGTTCGCCAAGAAATGCTTCACATTTAATGTGATATGTGCATTTGCGTTAGGTGTCCGTGGACTTCCGGAAATCATTCCAGAGCTGATTCATGGCCTGAAGGCGCAATCGTGTTTCCGTTGCTTCTTTATGCTTCAGTGGTTCGCGACATCGATCTTTCTATTGCTCTCGCGAAACCGGAACGAATTTTCAGCACGTTATTTATTTTTTACTCTTGCCGAACATCGTCTTAACTCCGAAACCGAGATAAACGTGAAATAACGCAGCCCGTAAAGCAAGTCATAAAAGCGCCAGCCTTATGCGGTTGCCTCTACAGAGAATGCAGTACATTTAGGCAAGTACTGCAGTATACCTGGCCGATAAGCGTCGTAATGAATCGGGATCCGTATTCTCGGGTCGTAAAGGGTGTTGTAATGAAAGCCTCCACGATATGTTCATATAGTGCTATATCCTTTCGCGGAGCCCCAGCTGTTAGCGGTGCTTCGTGCCACGCAGCAAATGAGGGAATATCAGACAAGTGCCCGCGGGTGGTAGACACGATAGCCACGATAGCGCACGCTATACTTAGTGCTACTAGCCCCGGGCTTACGACAATGCAGTGCCTGATGAGCACTGCTAAGTCCCGGAGTTAGACGTCGTTAGAATTTAGAAGTTGACTTAACTCAATTCAATTAATTTTTTTTATTTACCAGACAGAACTAGAAGGGTCTCCAAGGATGAAAGCCGTGAGAACGGCTTGACAAAGGCCATGGTGACCTGTACATACGCATGGCAGTAGTGCGGAAATGATGCGAGGTATCATGACACGCAAGTACAAAAGAAAGCATGGAACAATGTATGCTAATCCACAAATGATTTCACAACTGATTATTTTCGAATACATATTATAAAAGTGTAATAAAAAGGGCTTGCCAGAAATCAATGTACACCGTGAATAGAATACCGTAATATTTGACACTTGTACGTTATGAGTACACATATATACATTTACGCAAATACACAATACATACATGCAAATGGAAATTTCAAATACGAATCTGCGGTTCCAGTCTGCTGAAGTCACCGACCCAGTGTTCCGGCCTACGTAGCAGCAGACGCCGCCTGTCATCGTCTTAAAGGAGTACTGACACGACTGTCAGGTGGCGAAAACGGGACATATTTCGTTTTGTTGGCATGCATTGTTAACTCTCCACGCATCAGCGCCAAGGAGACACGTATAGACTATTTAAATTCATTTTAGTTTTGCGTCGCCCAACGTCTGCAGGCCAGCCAGGTCGCAATGGACAATGCGATAACGTGTGAGTGCCGTAGCCTAAGTATCGCCGAAATCCCAGCCACATTCGCTGAGCGACAATAAAATTGTTGTTTGTGTGCATCACGTGCAGCACAGGAAATTACAGCACAGAGCGTTGAGGCTGCGCCCCGCCACGGTGGTCTAGCGGCTATGGTACTCGGCTGCTGATCCGAAGGTCGCGGGATCGAATCCTGGCTGTGGCGGCTGCATTTCGATGGAGGCGAAATGTTGAGGCCCGTGTGCTGTGCGATGTCAGTGCACGTTAAAGAGGACACCAGGTGGTCGAAATTTCCGGAGCCCTCCACTACGGCGTCTCTCATAATCAGAGCTGGTTTTGGGACGTTAAACCCCACAAAACAACAGCAGCAGCAGCTTGAGGCTGCTTTCCTGCTCATGAAGAGTGGAGTGAATGATACCAAAGAGGCGAGAGTTATAGTAGGCAGCCGGAAAGAGAGTTCGGTTTGCTACCCTATAAAATGAGCGAGCGGACTGGCGGATTAGTGATATTCGAAACAGCGCCGACGTGTACAGTCGCCTGTTGAAAGCACAGTGTGATGATGTAGCATTTCGGAGAGCCACGTTTATTCCTAAAACCCCACTGCTGCAGCAGCTAGCGGGATCACTGTTCGATCGCTTTTAGCCTGGGCGTCGTCTTTGAAACAACACATCGCCAGTGCCTGCTTGTCCGGCAAAAAAATTACACCATCTCCCGCTAAAGGGAACCATGCGTGGATGCGAAGCAGCGGGGAGATGGTGTAATTTTTCGCGGCAGCGGCCCGAGCGCTCATCGCGGCGCTGCAAAGGAGAGAGAATGAAGCGCGCGCGCTCCGTCATTTTCATACCTCGGAACTACCGTGGCGCCCCCAGCGGAGTATGTAGCTGTCGCGCCACCTGTCGTGCGCGCCGCTCGGTAGAGTGGAGGATTCCTAGAAGAGAGAAAGGGGAGCGTAGAACAGGAGAGAGAGAGAGAGAGAGGGGAGGGGACGCGCATGCGCTGTGGGTGTGTGGGACGCGGCCGCCGCTCTGTAGAATAGAGGATTCCTAGACGAGAGAAAGGAGGAGCTAACAGACGCTGCCGGCGTCAGCGTTGTCTCTCGCGGGCGAGGGCGCGTTCTCGTTCCTTGCCAGCCTGGGCCAGCTTTTGCGCATGCGCGGTTGGGGTGTGGATGGTGCAGGGACGGAACAGGCTCGACCATAAGCTGCTTCGCATCTAATAAACAACGCCTATATGACTCTACAAACTTGGCGTTCTCTACCGAAGTGTGCTCCACCCATAGCGCATTCGCAGCTACACATGGGTCTATAGGACTCAATTCCTCGCCGCCCCTTTGGCAAACTGGCACTGTCGTTCCCGCTATCTATACATCGCCTTGATTCCGTGCATTACTTGATGCTCGACCGTTCTTATATTATGCTTGGCGTTATGAATTGCACATTAGAAACTTGCGTACACCATTCGTTATTCGCATTATCGACATCGTGTACGTAGCTGTGGAAAAGCCATTTTCGTGCTTGCTGCTGCACAAAATCACTCCGCTGTGCGGTCTCGGGTTCTTACTTTCTGGCCGTGTGGGCTCCATCTTGCTTGCGGAGACGTGTCTAGTTCACTGTAGTTTGTGTTATACTGTATTATGAAGCATTATGCGGCATCACACGCTCATATTACCGATGCCGCAGGCGCGTCGTGTTACGCCTTCATGTTGTCGTTCCGGCAGAACCCATGGTAAGCTTTGGGGCTTACAAACCAGGAGTAACAGACGGGTAGCCACTTCCGTGATAAGTCAATACCATGTCAAAACAAAGAGTACTTTTGATATTATTTCCTAAAGTAATGCACTCGGCGAACGAGATCGACAAACTTACGCCTACATATAGAACTGGAATCTAAATTCAAGCGAAGCGCAGTTCGAGACAGTCTCAGCGATGATTGCTGTTCTCCTTGCTTTAGCCTTGCAATTTTCTTAAAGGAAGACTTTTCTGTTCTCTTGAAACTTGTACCAGAAAAGATCGATCGGGCTTACAGTCCTCTCGCGATTCGTCGAGCACCAGCTGTTGCGATGGCGTCGGATTTTTGCATGTGGGATCCCTCGAGGCTTCCGGTTCCGCATTTAAAGCTTGAAAACTTTGATACCTTCAGCTGTCGATGGGGAATGGTCATAAAGTGCCTGCTGTATGATTTTTCAGTCTTTCAAAGAAAGACGATTTGTTTCTCTCCAGCGGCGACTTAAGAAATTTCGTACTCGATATAAACTTTCGCGCAGTCGCATTGAAACATCACAAAAGCAATTTGTCGATTTTGTCGGCATTCTTGATTGAGTATTATTTTCGATGCGTGTGGTAGTTACATGAACGTAAGTTTTAACGAGCGTGGTGAGTTTCAGTAGCGAAGCTTCGCATTTCACATGAATGGAACAAACGAAATCGTTTGTACCTACAGCCACATAACTCCTGGAAAACATTGAGAAAGTGCAGGAAAGAAACGCCCGAAGGATAACCCTCGGCAAGCTTAGTGAAACATTGAGTGGAATAATTTGGTCTAGGACGGTTGCAAGGTCACAGTAAGAGTAGCAAGCGTGCGACCCTACGAAACTTGCGGCTGTCTTTCTAAGGTGTTAAAATATTAGAAAAGTCTTTTTTTTTGCATTTTCAGATAAAAGAATTGTGCCTTGTAACCCAACTCTAAAGCGGCTAATTTTGCTTAGAGCCTACTTGATTGCTTGCTTGCAGAAGTTATGGTTAGGCGCACTAAAAGCTGTTGAAACTATGAGGACCACTATTCACTGCGCTCCTACAACTTGTCCTATGTTGTGGGTGTAGCATTTAGCGGCGCGTTGGCGCTGGATTTGAAGCTAGTTCTACTTAGTACGCTGACCCTTTGGCGAGATCTCCCACAGTATAGTACGATGTGCTCTTAATCGTTCTCCATTTGTTATAAACGCACCGTTATAAAAATGTTCCTGTATTGCTGTACACACCTGTGATTGCCAGATGATGACTAAGTGATGTCCTCTTGTATATATGTAAATAAACTTTTAAATGCGAAGCATTTCTTAGCGAATTTCGGCGAGTTTGAGCGTATCTATCTATCTATCTATCTATCTATCTATCTATCTATCTATCTATCTATCTATCTATCTATCTATCTATCTATCTATCTAGCCGCCTACGATTTTGTGCTCTCCTGGCCGTTTCGCTAATCGGATGTTTACGAAAATTGGTATGCCACATTATGACTACATGACGAACATAAATGACAGGTCATTACATGAAAATAATGATATGCATGTCATGAGCGGCATGATTTACATGCCACGGTCTTAGTGCTCTCCTGGCCGTTTCGCTAATGGGATGTATGCGAAAATTGGTATGGAACAACATGACTACCTGACGAACATAAATGGCAGGTCATAACATGAAAATCATGATATGCATGTCATGAGCGGCATGATTTACATGCCACGGTCTTAGTGCTCTCCTGGCCGTTTCGCTAATGGGATGTATGCGAAAATTGGTATGGAACAACATGACTACCTGACGAACATAAATGGCAGGTCATAACATGAAAATCATGATGTGCATGTCATGAGTGGCATGATTTACATGCCACGGTCTTAGTGCTCTTCTGGCCGTTTCGCTAATGGGATGTATGCGAAAATTGGTATGGCACAACATGACTACCTGACGAACATAAATGGCAGGTTATAACATGAAAATCATGATATGCGTGTCATGAGTGGCATGATTTACCTTCCACGGTCTTAGTGCTCTCCTGGCCGTTTCGCTAATGGGATGTATGCGAAAATTGGTATGGCACAACATGACTACCTGACGAACATAAATGGCAGGTCATAACATGAAAATCATGATATGCATGTCATGAGTGACATGATTTACATGCCACGCGTTTCGTTAATGGGGCGTATACGCAAATTGGCATGCCATAACATGACTGCATCACAAACATATATGACAGGTGATAACACGAAAATCATGACATGCATGTCATGAGTAACATGATTTACATGCGACGGTCTTGGTGCTCTCCTGGCCGTTTCGTTAATGGGATGTGTACGAAAATTGGTATGCCACAACATGACTACATGGCGAACATGACTGACAGGTCACGACATGAAAATCATCATATGCATGTCATGGTCGACATGATTTACATGCCACGCGTTTCGTTAACGGGATGTATACGAAAATTGGCATGCCACAAGATGACTGCATCATGAACGTAAATGACAGCTCATAACATGAAAATCATGACATGCATGTCATCAGCAACATGATCTACATGACACGGTCTTGGTGCTCTCTTGGCCGTTTCGTTAGTGGGATGTGTAGGAAAATTGGTATGCAAGAATATGACTGCATGACGACAGGTCATAAATGACAGGTCATAACAGGTCGACAGGTCGAAATGACAGGTCATAACATGAAAAGCATAACATGCATGTCATGGGCGGCATTACTTACATGACAGGCGTTTCGTTAATGGCATGCATACCAAAATTGCTATGGCACAACACGACAGCATGACGACCGTAAATGACAGGTCATAACATTAGAATCATGGCACGCGTGTCATGACCGGCATGATTTTCATGCCATGGTCCTGGCGCTATACTGCCGTTTCGTTAATGGGATGTATGGACTCCGTCTAGTGACCAGAGGGTGCTACGTAGCTCTCGTCGGACGGCTCAGTCGCGCACGGTGAAAACCGAGGCGACAGCGACGCGCGCGTTTCTTCGCTGCTTTCTGGGCGTGCTGCGAACCACACGAACGCACGCGGTGTCGCCCTTTGGAACAGTTTGCCACAGGTTTGGAGCGCGCGTCTCAAAGGAAATAAAACGAAACAAGGTGTGACGGGCGAACGCGGATCGTGTTCGCGTGTTTTCCTGTCACAGTCTGCCCAATTTTGCTTCTTCTTTCCGCCAGGCAGTGCATTCTGGCGCTGATGTCCCACATGGAAAACTTAACTGCACGGAGCCTATACGAAAATTGGTTTGGCACAACATGACTGCATGACGATCGTAAATGACAGGTCATTACATGAAAATCGTGACATGCATGTCATTAGCGGCATGATTTACATGCCACTCGTTTCCTTAAAGGAATGATACCAAAATTGCTATGGCACAACAAGACTGCAGGTCATAACGTTACAGTCATGACATACGTGTATGAGCGGCATGGCTAACATGCCACAGTCTTGGTGCTCTTGCCGGCCGTTTCGTTAACTTCATGTGTACCAAACTCGGTATAGCGAGACAACACTGCAAATCCATTTTACGTTCCTAATGCGTGCTTCGCATTTTCTTGATTTCCACTGCACGTGGGATCTGCCACTTTTTCTAAACAGTGAAATTGAGCCACACGGTGGACTTTCCTTCACGTGGTGTTCTCGTCGTAGAGCTGTCTTGAGTTTCAAACTGCGTTGGACGTCGTACCAGTCTAATAGCTCATCCACGCACGTGGATGAGCTGGAATAGTGACCGCATGATCTCGGCCGCGGCGGTCCCTCTTTCGATGGAGGCGAAAATGCCAGAGGCTGCCCATGTACCGCTCGTTATCCGTGCGTGGTAAAGAACCCTATAGGTGGCTGAAATGTCCGGAGCGTTTCACTACGGCGTGCCTCACTGTCACCACGCTCGGTGCCACAATCACGACGTGTTTGCACTCTAAATGGACAGCGTGGTCATCGTCTACGTCGCGTCGCTAGGAGCACGTTCTAGCGTAAGGTGTGTTGGACTACATTGTAGACAATACGTCGAATAGACGGCGGCACAAGCATGGTATGCATCTTGACATTATTCTTTGAAATATTAGCGAAGAAGACAATACGGAGCTCAACATAGTCCAATCAAGCGAAAGAGAGAAACAGTAGTGGAGAAGGAAAGGCAGGGAGGTTAACCAGCTACGGACCGGTATGCTACGCTATGCATGGGACTGGGAAAGAGAAGAAAGGGAGAGAGAAAGAGCCCATAATACCGCACAACACACAGGCAGACAGTCACAGTTCGTCGCTCTTGCGTGGTACGTGACGTAGTTGGCACAGCCGCTTGTCTATTTCTTTTAGAAACCTCAGTAGTGCCTTCGTCGTCCTCAGCTGCAAAAGTATTCTGTCCACGGCATCCAAGAATGGCTTCGACGGACACGGGTCTATCGTCAGGGGGCGCTGAAGCGGACGCCACGAATGGTCTCTGAACAACATATTCAGGAAAGTCGCACAGAATGTGTTGTAGCGTCTCCTCGCTACGACAGGCATCACAGAGAACGTTGGCGGCCATTCTATTGCGAAACGCATATGACTTTGTGAATGCTACCCCTTGCCATTATGGGGAATTCGGATGCGTGCCTTGGCCGCCAGTCATCCCCTTAACCTATGCTAGCCCGTGGCACGCACCGCCAGGCTTGCGGCGGAGCGCGTGGAGCGCCATCCGGGCAGTCGGCGTTGGGCTTCGGACGAGTAAAGTGCGTTGTTCCAATGGCTCTTGTGGCCATCTCTGGTAACCTCAGCTAGCAAGAAGCTCAGAAGCCACGGCCCTGAGCCCAAATTTGGCGCCCAACGTGGGGCTTGAACACACGACCCTGAGATTAAGAGTGCCATGCTTTACCGACTGAGCTAGCAGGTCATTCATATAGCCATTCAAGCAAAGCTATAAAGGAAACGTGTGCTGAAGTTCTTCGCTGTCACTTTTCTGTCTCGCTTTGCAAGCTGCGGCTGATAATGTTTTTTTTTCCCTGTGTGCAGCGGAGGTATAGCAAATCTGACAATATGGTCACTGACTGCTGCACCGTCACAAAGACCGTTCAGGCATTTTCAAGCTGTTTGCAACAGCTTTTCTTTTGATGGACTCCCCAAAATTCGTAACGACTTGTAAATAGAGTTCTCATTCTAATGTTATTGTGACGGTATAGAATGCAGCAGCCGAAGAAACTGTTAAATAATGATAACCTTGTTGGCAGAACACGGCCAGAAAAAGCCAGAAATGGCGGGCGTTTTAAACGGAATGAAGTCTCAAAAGTTTGTTGCTACATTCGCTTATTGCTACATTCACTTATTTCTTTACGTGTGCCTAGCAAGCAAAGCTCCTTCACATTTTCCCAGAACTTTCCATCTAAAAGACCTTTCCATCTGAGTATCAAGTACACCCTGCTATAGATGGTTAAGCAGCTATCCCGTCGGTACACCTTTGGATAACGTTGTGTGCGCAAAGCAGACATGAGCGCTCTGTTGCTGAGAAAGCCCACCGTCATGTGAATATGACCTGGTGTTGTGACTGCCAGACGGCTTGCGAACACCGACTCAAAAGATGTGATTGTGACGGAAGAGACGCAACACGGTAGACGGGTTGGGAGCCATGTGACAGCAACAGGATTTCATTGCATGTCAGTCAGTTATGTGATATTGAAGTGAATGTGCCCAGTAGCGAGCACTTCAGGGGAACAAATGAGGATAACTGCAGGTGGAAGCTAGCTGGTCCGATGTAGTGTTATCTGCGTGTGCGAGAGATTGGACTCATGCGATGTGTTGAAGGAATAGGTATAGCGCTAAATTGACGGCGCCAGTGTGTTTTCTGCTTTGTCTGTGTCCCATCAATTTAGCGCCATACCTATTCCTCCAGAAATGTTGGTTTAAAACTTTTCAAAATATATAAATATATCTATTTTATTCCCTACGCTACCGCATAGATCACATAAGGAACAAGTTTTCACACTGCGTGGCGCACATGCAGTTTGGCACGTCAAGTACACCTTCACTATGACTTGCAGAACAGTGACTTTGTTTCACTTTCGTTTGGAGCAAACACGGCCAACTCCACGATTGTACAAAGTCGCGGCACAGTTTTATTTGCGAGGTTGCTCGGCTAGGCACTAGTAACACTGTGGTTGCGGTCAACGTTAACCCAGGGAAGCTGAGCCGGTGCGTTTGCCTGGCTTAAAAAAACTTTGAACTTTGCGCAAGTGTGCTTTAACGTGGCGTACGTTATTCCTTACCGTCGTCATAGTAAATCCCATGGCAGATCAGGCCTTGCTTCTGTGTTTCCGTCTTGCTCTTGACGCCTCGTAGGAGATGCAGAAGCTCTAGAGCACGCACCACAGCTCATTTCAGGAGAAAGATGGAGAGCGGAGTTAACTTTGCAAATCCAATCTTGAGGGAAAGAGCCACACGCCTATGAGTAAAGTAAGTCATCTTTTGTGACAGGTATAACGAGTAAGCGCTCCCCCTTTTACTGAAATCTGCGGCTGCAGATTAGGCGCGGATGGATCTATCTCGCACCATTCTCCGACCTATAGGATAAACAGGTCTGCTTACAAAGTCTTGGATTATGCGGCCCCTTTCTGCATATGCAATGATGCGTGCGAAAGCAGCTTTTGTGCACGAAGGGTCTTAGCATGGCATCCATGGACCACACTGAAGCCTTGATACAAGCTACCTTATTCATAATTAATGAGGACGTGTCAAAGAGCCACATTTGTACTGCTTAAGTTTTTACAGATGGTTTTATTCGTCTATGAGCAACGGTTATAGTAACAACGAAAACAAGATCAACATTCCTATACTATGGAAATAATAGGTGTAGCTTTATTGTAAAAGCTAAACGAGTGCCATTGACGAGGATTTCCGGGGTTTCACGTCCCAAACCTACGCTGTGATTATGAGAGACTTCGTATAGGGGAGGGCTCCGGAAATTGCGACCACCTGGGGGTCGCTAACGTGCACTGACATTGCACAGTACACGGGCCTCAACACCTCGCCTCCTTCAAAATGCAGCCACCACGGCCGCGATTCGCTCCCGCGACTTACGGATCTGCAGCCGAGTGCCATAGCAATAGCCACCGTGGCGGAGCAACGAGCGACACAACTGTCACGTATTCAACTGTCATGTATTCAACATTGTTTTTTGTTGTTGTCATGTGTTTTATATTACGTATAGTTACTTCAAATCAAATCAAATCAAATCAAACTTTATTTCGTCCACAAGTTTGTGTGTTGTGGAACACGAGGGCTCGAGAAAAAGTGGAACTATCCACTTGAGAAGCCTCGAGCCCCCGTTTTACAGGGCATACAGCGAGAGCACAAAATACATATACAGTTTTTATGGAAACAACACTTAAGCTAATGTCACAGAACAATACAATAGTTACAAAAAATACAGTACAATATTATATTTATACAATGATAAATCCTTCAGAAATCATGACAACAAAATGAGCTTTCCTTTACACAATTTTTAGGTGTAAAACTGTAAAATTTGGAAGTGTATAGAACAGAAGCTGTATACTTTACAAAAAATAAATGGATTAATTTTTGGTGACAAAAAACGCTTTGATTGCGTGGTTTCCAGTTGTATTCAAGTCAATACCACATTTATGCAGTTCATTCAACAGTTTTGGAAGTGTATGACGAAGCATTTGTTGTGTTAACATGATGCGTGAAAATGGCATTTTCCAGATATCGTCATTACGGGTATCATAAGCCCTTGTAATCGGTGTCAATTCGGATAATGTACGAAGTAGTCCGTCTGTATCATGTTTATACTTTCTGGCTAGATTTAATGAGTACAAGTTATGAACTGACGTGATATTGTATTTGATATACAAGGGTTTTGTGTGCGCAGTTTTTTCAGCACACGCAATGTGACGCAGTGCTTTTTTTTGTAACATATACAGCTGGTTGAGGTTTATTAGCGTTGTTGTGCCCCAAACTAAACAGCAATAGTTTAAATTAGAAAGAAATAGTGCGTTGTAAATATGAAGTTTGACGGCTGTTGGCAAGTAGAATTTAAATTTCGCCAATATTCCTACTACCTTAGCTACCTGCGTAGCAATATGATTTATCTGAATGTCCCAAGATAGATTCTTTTGAAAAAATACTCCAAGGGATTTTACTGAATCAACAATTTCTATACGCGAGTTTCCCAAAGTAAGATTCAAAATGGGTGGTTCAGGTGATTGTCGGGGAGTGAAGATAACGGCTTTTGTTTTGGCTGTGTTGATATCAAGCGAATTGATTGCGCTCCACTTGTGTAAGTCATCGAGAGCTATGTTAATGCTACTTTGAAGGGTATCATAAGAATTGCTGCGAAAGAAAATGGTTGTATCATCCGCATAAGTGATGTATTTTGCTCCGTGGTCAGTTTGTGAAATGTCATTTATGTAAAAGTTGAATAGCAGTGGTCCAAGAATGCTCCCTTGAGGTACACCTGAGGTAATTGCTTTGTGCCGAGATAAACTGCCTTGGATGCAAACACATTGCATTCTATGTTGCAGATAGGACGTTATAAGTTCAAGTGGTGTTCCTCTAATTCCATATATTTCAAGTTTTTTTGTTAGTGTTAAGTGATTTAGCCGGTCGAATGCCTTAGAAAAATCAATATATATGCCAGCTATTAAACTTTTTTCGTCAAATGCTTTTAGAATGATTTCTTTTTGCATGACAAGGGCAAGTTCTGTTGATCTCCCTTTTCTGAAACCAAATTGAGTAGGACTGATTAAGTTGTGCTTGTTCGCAAACCCAATTATTCTGGCATAAATGATCTTTTCTAAGCCTTTAGAAAACACGGGAAGTATAGAAATTGGCCTATAATTTGATAAATTATTCACTTCTCCACCTTTAAAAACTGTAGTAACTTTTGCTATTTGCATTTTCTTCGGAAATACACCTGTACTGAGAGCAAGATTATAAATATGCATGAGTTGAGGTAGTATGATATCAAGAACATACTTTACTGGCCTGATTTGAATGTTGTCAATATCGCATGTTAAGCTGTTCTTGATAGATCTATACACATTGTCTATTTCACTTTCAGTTGTCGGATTCATATATATGCTTGCCGAATTTCTGCAAATGCCATTTATTGCCTGCGGGGAATGAGAGCTTGAAACTAGATTCACAAAATAATTATTAAAGTCTTCTGCTAACTCAGCTCCTTGTTTAATTTGATCGTTCAGTGTTAGCTGATGAACCTCTGCATTTCTTGATCCTCTATTTAGTAGTTCATTGATTTTCCTCCACATTAAGTCAGTTTTTTTATTGTTCCCAATTTCGAAGTAATTGTACAGATAGTTTCGTTTAGCATTACGCAGAAATGCATTAGTTTTGTTTCTATGCAGCCGAAATGTATCCCAATCAGCTGCACTACGCGTTTTCAAGAATCTATTAAAAAGTTTGTCTTTCTTTTTAATCATATGAAGGCACTCTTTATTTACCCAGGGCTTACGCGCTTTTTTAATTTTTTTATGCATGATTAATGGAAATGATTTCGAATATGATTCAAGAAATAGGCGCAAAAATTCATCATATGCACTGTCAGAGGTGTTAGATTTGTATACGGTATCCCATTTTATTTCTAAAAGGCTGTTGCGAAACTTCTGCAAGGTTTTTTCGTTGATGTCCTGAATTTGTTTTTTCGGTATAGTTGTACGGTCAGAATTAGGCGTTTTCATCAACAAAAAAATGGGTAAGTGATCACTAATGCTTGATGCCAATACGCCACTAATAACTTCGTGCTCTGGTAGGTTTGTTATAAATAAGTCAATTAATGTTTTTGTTGTCTTTGTCACTCGAGTGCATCCCCTAATCACATTATTTGCACAGTAGGAAGATAACGTGGTGCATAACTTGTGTTTAGAATTTGAGTAACATAACATGTCTATGTTAAAATCTCCACCTAGTATTAGCACTAGGTCATTCTCGCTTGCATAGTTCAACAGACCTTCCAAAAGTGCAATGAATTCATCGACGATTCCATCTGGAGGGCGGTACATGACAGCTATGATATATTTCTGTGATACAATTGCAAGACACTCTGCATCCGGCGTTACAACAGAATATTCAGGAAGTAGGTCACAAGCAATGCACTTTTTGATACTTAGTAGCACCCCTCCACCACGCTTCTCCTTGCGGTTTAGGTGCAAAGTATGGTAATTGTCATTTATTATGGCCTCGTAGTCCGAATTCATCCACGTTTCAGTTAGCATAATTATGTCAAATTCAAAACAAAATTGCTCTAAGAAAGTGTTTAGCAAGTCCTGTTTATGATTAGCAGATCTGATGTTAAGATGGAAGCACGATAGTCCACCAACGACTTTGGAAGCTGCGAGTCTGTTCACATCTTCGGGTATGTTCTTGTAGTGCATAGTCGTCCTCAAACATATTGACCACTCGAATTACATGTGCGCACGTGAACTACCGCACGGAACTCTGTGACTGCTGCACTTTCTGACTGCATACAATGTCGACTCTTCTAGTGGTCCTGTTTTGTTATATCTTATGAGAATTGTGTTTTCCCAGAAGTTTTGTTTTGACAACTAAGCGAAGCGGTGTAGCCGGCCTAGTGGCTGTGGTACTCGTCTGCTGGTCCGAGGGTCGCGGGATCGAATCCCGGCCACGGCTGCATTTCGATGGAGGCGAAATGTTGAGGCTCGTGTACTGTGCGGTGTCAGTGCACGTTAAACAACTCCAGGTGGTTAGAATTTCTGGAGATGTCCACTACGGCGTCTCTCACAATCACAGCTGGTTTTGGGACGTTAAACCCCACAAATCAATGTAGTACAGCGAACACACCGGCCAATATAAAGGGTGATTCGTAGGTTACTTGAATAGAGCCAAGTTGTCACGCAATATTTTGCTAAGTGTTTACACCATGCCCAGTGATTGGCCTCGGTTAGCACAGCAGCAGGCTTGTTGCAGCTTTTTCTTTCATTTTATCCCCTTTGCAACATTCCCTTTTATAGCGCTAGTAATTTGCAGCTAACATTGTGAACAGGCTGTGGGTATTCCTTTCGTTTCTACTATTGTTTTCATTTCTCCAGGTTTAAACTTTATTTCATATTTAACGTTTTCCGATAACACTATATGGTGGTACACGTTTTGTTCTATTCCACTTTCTTTGTCTTGCCATTCACTCCGCACAACATCTGGGTCATTAAATAGACTCAGAACAAACAAACAAACAAGCAAACAAGCAAGCAAGCAAACAAACAAACAAACAAACAAATTCTTTGCCCTACATTGGAAGCAGACAAGCTAATAATGATGACTTGTGAGCCAATGAGAATTCCTTAAACAAACGTTCACACCCACAATTATTACAGTGCATTGGTATGTGCACATCACAGTTTCAACACACGTTAGCTTATTCTCTACAGCCTGTCGTTTTGAGCACATTGAAGTTTCTTTAATGTAACGCTTTCGCATGAAAACGGAAAACAGTATGCAACGTTCTCTCTACAGGAAACAGTATGTGACCGGTTGGATCGAATCTGATTCTATACTTACTGTTACGACTAGCACATAAAATGTGCGGAAATAAAAGCTGCACTAAAGGAACTTGGCTAGCTCTCATTACCCATAAGGTCTTCTTTTTTAGGCGTCGGGCTTCTTTTTTTTAAAACATATACCTCGCCTCGCCTTGCATATGATGAGCAAATGTGTACAGAATGAAGTGCGGGCGCTCCACATATTATTACAATGCACCGCTATTGTTTACCGCGCATCTAACCGATTACACTTAATTAGAAAAATTTTCCTGGGCAAAGCACCACATCCTTGACGGTTGAATTCGGAACTTGTGCAAAGGTTCGAGTCCGGAACCTTTGGCAGTAGTGAACGCAGTTCGACATAGGCTGTAAAAGTTAACGTTCAGCTACGTCTCGCTGGTACCCGTACATCCCCCGTATAAGTCACGTCTGATCGTATTATCGTTAGTGGTCCCGTAAGTGACTAGCGTGTCCAGTTATTGATGTCATGATCGATTTGTTGTGTTAGCCATACGTTACCATTCTATGCCGATTCTCCTCTAGAACAAACCAAGGAGACGCGAGTTTTCGTTCTTGGTTCCATATTTTGTTGTACCGTAGTTTCCGTGTCATATACCTTCTGCCGTATTTTTCTGCCCTCGTCTTTTCAACATTACTTTAGCAAGAGACTTATAACGCTTTTAACTTAATAACACGTCTGTGCATTAACACGATAACTTCACTTCTGAGAAGAACACGGCGACATCAGCGAACATGTCATGCCACTTAGCTAGACGTGAGTTATTCTCAGCCAAAACTTACACCACAGCATGTGATTAGGTAAACCACATAACGTAATCGTGGCATACTAAAACGCCATGAGTAATTATGATATGACACAGCACGCATTGCGCCCCTGGAGCCCAAATTTATATCTCCGAAATTGGACAGCTGCGTGTAGGGCATTATTCTACCGGATAATCTTGTAACGCATTATTAGAGTGTAAGATAATGCACCATGAGAGGTAACTACTCTACGAACGATGACAGCTAATTTGTTTCTGCTCGTACAATTAAGCATAACGCACGTTACAACACCTGGTTATGTTGTATGCGTGCGGACGGTGCAAGTAAGACAGTCGTTGACTACTAGACCAAGCAGCTACGAACACTGAGACAACCGTAACGCTAAACCGCCTCTTGCGATGTAATGCTGTTCACACTGCATATTTTACTGCACGAACCTACAGAATGGGAATATATTTTTGTCTCAGTAGTAAAAGAAAAAGCCGTATTTTTACACGCCTGTGGAATCTGTGTAAACAGCGGAGCTGAGGCGAGGGTGTGGAAGTTCACTATTGCTCTGATGTAGCGATATCATTATAGCTATCGCTATCAAGTAGCAGTGTTCTGAGGGCGAGAATATGGGTACTGGGTCGGGGGAAAGGGCGGGAACGCGCCTCCTTTCTGTACAATCCAGACTCTTTCTTTCTTTCTTTCTTTCTTTCTTTCTTTCTTTCTTTCTTTCTTTCTTTCTTTCTTTCTTTCTTTCTTTCTTTCTTTCTTCTTTCTTTCTTTCTTTCTTTCTTTCTTTCTTTCTTTCTTTCTTTCTTTCTTTCTGTTTCTTTCGCTCTTTCTCTTTCTTTCTTTCTTTCTGTTTCTTTCGCTCTTTCTCTTTCGCTCTTTCTATTTCGTTCCCTCCTTCCCTGTTTCTTTCTATTTGTTTCCCTCCATCCCTCTTTCTGTCCTTTTTCTATTGCTTTCCGTCTTTCTGTCCTTCCTTCTTTTCCTTTCTTTCTTTCCTTCCATCCTTCTTTCTTTTTTCCTTCGCTTAATCACACTACCATGTAGCAGTGTGGCCAGTAGGCCAAGAGCAAGAGCCTGCCTGAAAGCCCCGCTATTAACTGTAAACGACGCTCTCCAGGGATACAAGACAACATTAAACGGCTGAGATGTTAGTGATATCGACCTTGTTTTCGTCCGGCGCGGTAAGCTTTACCACGTCAGTCTCGTGAACTTGCAGCGAGTACCTTGTCTGAGGTGGGAGCACCTGTGTCCATCGTGGTGCGTGGTAATCTATTTGCTACGGTGCTGAAGGCACTGAAGGCACTGTGGCCTGATATTCCGGCAGTTATCTTATAGGGTACTGAATTTGTTGAATTATCGTTAAGCCAAGTCAGGCTTAATATACGTTTAATTCTTGCCTTTACGTACAAGAAAAGTATAGGCGTGAAGTAACTGCGAGCGGAGACCGCGTAATAGTACGGGCACGTGACACGTCCCGAACATTACGCACGCAAATGCGTGTTCTACCTGCGTGAGCTAGTGTACAAATTAAAACTTCGTCTCACCGGAAGAAAAGTCGTGCACAAAGCGCAAATCAAAGAATCAATCTTACTTGAGGTACTCCCGCCGCTATACTATATTGGTACCCGCACATTTCAGACGAATTGTAGGCACGCTCTAGCGTGAGCTTGAAAACGGTACGAGAATTTCGCACCGCAAGTATGATACGATTGGCAGTAGTATACATTAGCCTATTTTGTATTCCAGGACCAGAATTCACACCGTGGAAACAATGAAAAATACGGATAGTAGTTCACTTAATTAATCCTGCTAGGCGACAATATTACATAGTTTTAGCGCCGACAACACTATATGAATGTTAGGCTCTTTGACTACTGCGTGACAGAACTGGTACGGCGAGACAGGCACACCGCTAAGAACAATGCCTGTGAAGGCACTACAATAACGCAGCGGTTGCAATATTTAATTTGGCCATTTTCTTTATTCTAACGAATCATCGCTGTTATGATGTTACTGCTAGCACAAAAAACTCCGCTCCTTATATTAAAAAAGTTTCACCGTCGTTGTGGTAACTTGGATGCCAATATGGGCGGTAGAGTGTCCTCAGGTAACGTTCATACGAAGTTCCCAGTTGAAGAGAAGCGCATACGGGGGTAGTTTAATCTAAATGCGTGCTACCGTATTTCGCTAACCTCTGGAAAACCTATAACGTTAAGGCAGTCTACCAGCGCATCTGTTAGCTCAACTCTAACGGCCCCTCAAAGGAAGTGGTCGCATTACACTTCACATAGTTTTTCTAGAGGCGCTTGCTGTTCGGTGCCCTCACTATTGCTTGAACAAGCAGCAATACGAAACGAGTTTTTGGCAAGGCGGAAGTACTGCTGCAGAGGCCATTATTTCACAATGAAACGCCGCTTCCGGATGTGCTACGCGAGCCACGTAGACAGTACTTCTGTCTGCATGCACTAAACCGAGAAACGCGGAAGTCTGGCATGTGCGGAATAATACTCCTCAGTACACTCCATACATAGAAATATAATACGCGACGCAATGTTTTATGCTCTTCTTCACCTGTGGCCGTGACACTTCAGAAGCATGCGCACCCTTTCGTTTCGTACTTGTGTTTCGGGAATTCCAGTGAGCGAGCAGCAATGGTAGTAATGCACATGTCTCAAGGCTTACGTTTCTTAATTTGTATTCATCTAGAATGAACACACGTGAAGTGAAAGCCCGAAACTGCTTCTGACTCGCTATGCACTTTCTGTGCACTGCGGCCCAGTTCACCGCACGCAGAAACTTTCTTTGTACGCTTCAGCACATACCTAGGAAACCTGACCTCGCAGTGAATGTCGTTTTGGCTGTGAGTGGATAAAACCTGAAGACCTCTAAATATGCATTAAACGAAGATATGAAGCCGAGTTAGGGAAGTGGGGCTCCTTGGACAGGTAACCTGGTCTCAGCTTGCAAATTCTGAAGTTTTAATATTACTCTAGTGCCTCATACTTGTAAGTGTAAGCTATACTTGTTATCTAGCGTCCAAATTGGGAACTGCGTGTACACTGGCGATTGCGTTAAGTGGTCCGTTTGAAATGGGTGTTTTGAACTAGGCTGCAGAATGTACACATGTAAATTTTTGCACAAGTAGTTTGAGTCTAAATTTGCAAACAGTTGTGATTTCCTTTTCAGTCTAAAAATTTTGACGCAGGCCGCTTCTTTCCTCTAATGGACTATATGCGTTGGTAGACCATTAGGATTTGTTCTAGTCATTAATATTTTTTCACCGCACTGAACCTCTCCTATATTTTGCGCCTGCGCTACGGAGATAAATGCTGCGACAGCACATGGGTCCTCCGTGGCGTGCGGGCAGTGGATGAACGAAAATTTATAAAGCGGAAGAAGCAGCTGGTCGTCCCTTATTATGATGTCAGCTCAGTCCTGGATCCGAAATGACATGTTGGGCCAGTTTGTTTAGATTCATCTTAAAGATATTTCTATAGGACTTCCTGGTGGGCACGTTGGTACACACTTGGAATTAAAAAATCGGTTGCGCAAGCTTGACACGGACACCATAAAAAAAAAAAGACATGGACGAGCGCAAACTTTTACCTAACTTTATTTTTTTTTGTCGCAGTCAGTATATATGCACACGTTCACTGACATGGCCACAAATGTAAGCATATTGTCACTCTTCTGGAGATCACAACAGGCCACACAAGAGCTTCATTTCACCGTCCAATAACGAAATTGACGTCTGGCTTACACAGACATCCCATCTCAACGCAATGTAAAAGGCTTCCATCAGTTCACGAGTCGTATTATCATGGATTTCATCCAAGAACTCTGATAGCACGGAAAAACGGAGCACACGTGCAATGCCGGACGTGCGCAGGCAAATGCGCATTTTCTTTATTAATTATCGACAATTCGTGTTGTCTTGCACGAACGCTGATGCACCTCCCCTTTGCCCTACATAATACTTGCCGCATGAAAGCGGGATTTTGTAAACAACGCCAACCGCGCAGTCTACAAAAGGCAGCTCATGATTTGTGCCGCACCCTCTTTCCTTCTTGTCGGAGGATATTTTCGGGCAGAGCCGCGCCAGTTTGTGCGGGGCAGAAAAAAACAATCGGCACATCATGCCTACTCGCAATCTTCTTCAAATTGTGAGAAGTGCGATGCATACAAGGCAACACTTCAGGGCGGCTCCTAGATTGTGGCCTTGGGTTCTCACCGGTATGTGGTGCTGCGTGAGACTAAAGCAGCCCGTACTGGTACAACAACAACAACAACAACAACAATAGTAATAATACGTGTAGAACCATGACTGCAGCAGTATCTGCACAAGTGGCTGCATTTTCTGTTTCATCTCAAGGCGTGTGATTGATTGCGCCTCGGTGAACGATGCTTGTTACAAGTACTCTACATGCGGCTCTCAGCACTGGTGCTGATCGGAAGTCAAGACCACGAGTAATATTGAATTATACTCACAGGCTTTTCAAGAAAAAGAAAGATGCTGTTGTCTTGAAGACTGAGAGTTTGTCCGAATAAATATTTTATTACTGATGATAACCCTTGCTCAGTTCGTAAATATGGCTTTCGAATAGTCAAGGCCGAGTTTCGAGTGTCGGATGTTAGGTTTAATTTGTCTACGGGCGCCATATTATGTAGGCGTACGCTACATTATGTAGCTTAACCTACGCGCTCTATTTGACGGAACACTACGAGTTATCTTAGTGGTCATACTAACACGGAGCAAAAAAATTAAATGAAGGGAAATAATAAAAAACGAAACACAGGAGGAGGAGAGCAAGCAAACCAGCGCCGACTTACAACTGTACATGACAAAGTATATTGTGTTCATAGTCCATGGGGGACCGTAGTTACGATTGGGCTGTAGATTTCTCACAGTAGGCTTTCATTTGCTTAAACCAACGCCGCTACAAGAATTATTGACACATACGGCGAGAGAGTACGCGTTTCGAGGATATTTGTGAAACCAGCATTGCAACGAAATGGCTCAATAATGTCATGCAAGACAGGTATCCCCTCTCCTGTGGAAGCGGGCATCTGCAGTTTCCTTGAATAGCTGTGAAAGATTCCAGCGCGTGAGGAAGTGTTCACAATGAAAGCTATATGAGGGGCAAACAAGCGGCCGTAGGGCTTAATCATAAAAGAAATGGTCGAAAGCAAACTTCCCACGAAAACCTGAACTTCAACTTAACAGCCGGTCTATAAACGAGAAGTAAACACGACGGCGCATTCATTACCTTGTATAATGCACGGGATTTTGCGGAGTTATATTACAGAAATGTTTGCGCTAATGCACACTAATGGCAGCAGTGGTATGTTCGTTTAACATTTTTAGCGAGGTTCCCGAAAAATAATTCCTGCTTCACTCAACGACGTTGTCGTAAACATGTTTATCTCGAGTGAAGGGCACTTATTTTTCGGGGAAAAGTCACTATTCAGGGGCTCGGCTTTAAATGGCCGTGTTTCAGGGAAGGCAATAATAGGTCGTTTTTTTTTTTCCTTGTTCGTTGAGCTCTGAAAGCAGGCTTCCTTCCTGCTTTAGTTGAGCTCTGAAAGCAGGAAGGAAGCCTATTAGTGTCCAGCTCTTTATATGTGGCTTGTTTACTGGAATCACTATTTCAACGGCGGTTGAAAGGACAGCTTGCGACTGCTCGAAACAATATATCTCCTTGCAGAAGTCGAGGTTGTCGCCCGCTGACAGCAGAAAAACGGCTCCAAAAGAACCCACCCTGGTTTGTAAACAGCGAGTGCGGTTCATTCTCTTGTGTGAAGGAGAGAGCCAGTTTTTACGAACTGATCCGCAGCTTACAAGGGCGTGTATCAGAAAAATCTCAGAAACACCTCCCCGCTGCATCTAGGTAGGGTGTCTCGATGTCCTGTAACCCCGCCGCTTCGCGGCGCTGAAAGAGGACATCTGGGCACCCAAGCACCCAGAGTGTTCGCAGCGCCATCTTTAGAAGTGCATTTTTTGTGCCAGCTCACCTGCACCACGGGAGCTTTGCAGGGAAGTTGTCGCCCAGATCAGCTCAGCTGTTGAAGTCGCCAGGTCAGGGCCTTCATGCATAAGCACACCTTCCATGGATTTATCAGCAAGATAACTAGAATTTTTGAACAAAACGCAAATGCGAGGCTCGATACGGAACAATGCGTAGCATCTTAATGACAGCATCAGTTCGCTCCCTCCCTTGTCTATCTCCCCTTTTTATTTGTGTCGTCTTGGTGACTCAGGCAAGCCATTGCGCCTGCGTGCGCCACTCGACACATGTTTTTCGCTCTGTTCATTAAACATTTTGTTGAAAGTAAGCGCTGGGTCGACTGAGTATAAGATCTCAAATCAAAACTACAATCCAACATTCATCGACATCTGGAAACTTTGTATCATCGACTACGGCTGAACATTGCATATTCAAACGACTTACGGTACCGCTTCCATCAGGAGACAAGCCCACACTGCAGCAACTGTGGCTGTACTGAAACCGTAGAGCATATTTTGTTTGAGTTCCGAGCGTACAATGATGGGCGAGCGCTCTATGAACATTGCATGCAGTCACTTACACAACTCCTTTATCACCTCAGTGTGTTTTAGGCCCTCTAGCTTGCCCCACACAACAGAGACATGCGATGGACGTTTTGTTTACATATTTAAAAAGTATAGGTCAACTCGACTGACTTTAACTTTATCTCCGTCGTCAGCATCACTCACCCACCATACAACACATCCGATCACATCACTGCGAGTTGATTCAAATATTAAATATCTTTGGACGCAATTAGACATCAGAAACACAAAGCCCAATTTTTCTTTCTCTTTTCTTTTTCACTGTATCTTGTACTTCTTTCTACTCGTCTTTCTCTCCCCAAACTCCCTCCCCACGCAGAGTAGCATGTCAGCGATATTTCAACGCCGGCTAAATTCTCTGCCTTTCAATAAACAGCTCTCTCTCTCTAAGCTCTGTGTCCAGTCCTCACTTCTTCGCTTCGTCTTTGTCCCTAATTGTGCGCTACCTGCTACAACATGCTCAACCACCAACAAGCCCACTCATACGTTCTATTGGCCGAGGCAACGTCCTTGTTGTCGTTGTTGTTGTTGTTATGTGGGGTTTAACGTCCCAAAACCAGCTCTGATTATGAGAGACGCCGTAGTGGAGGGCTCTAATTTTGACCACCTGGGGTTCTTTAACGTGCACTGACATCGCACAGCACATGGGCCTCAACATTTCGCCTCCATCGAAATGCAGCCGCCGCAGCCGGGATTCGATCCCGCGACCCTCGGATCAGCAGCCGAGTACCATAGCCACTAGACCACTGTGCCGGGGCGAGGCAACGTCCTAAACAACACTGGGATTTAAAGATGCACTGGAGGAAAGTTCTTCATGATCCCAAACATATAAAGAGCAGTCACGCGTAAGGAACTACGATGCGTTGATTCTGCTTCTCAAATTTAGTCTACAGCACTGATTGTGCTATAGATCTAGCCATACTTCGTGCATCATGCAACTGCACGTTCTAGAAGGCAACAAGCAACCCTACAAGCATCTGCACTCCCTTGAAAATTGACTTCTAATGCAAGCCGTCAAGCACTATACTCTTCAAAAGGACCTCAAATTGGCCTACTTCGTTTTTGATATACATGTTTCCCACTGAGTAAAACAGGGACGGAGGAGAGAAACGCAAGATGACGCAGGCGGTAATAAACACAAGACGACACATGAACCCGTGTCGTCTTGGATTTCTTCCCTACGTCCCTCTTTTACTTCAGCGGTAAACATGTAAGCCACTACGCTGTTATAGCACCTGCCAAAGAACCTCTTTTCGGGCTGCACTAATGTCCTTCTTGCCGAAGGTCAGTTATGAAAGGCTCTCTTAGATGCCCAAGAGAATAGTGAGGTACAAAAGTAGGAAATGGTTCCGTTTCCACAAAAAACAACAAAAAAACGCCAAAGCACTTATGCAAGGAAACAGACCTGGTACTTCAAATCCCGCAGAGTAGACAACTTCAAGGAAGTACGTTCGTCCTGGAAACGTAAACTATACAAACATATTTCTTTTACTGAGCCTTAATGCACTCTCGCGATCTCAACGTAACATCTCAGAAGAGTAAGAAGAGCTGTATGTGCCGGGCCGTCAATAATTCAATAATCGTAAAGTGCCGTAGCTGGCGAGGTCAAGGAGTGCAGGGGAACGCAAGCAATGGTCCATTCACGTCATCCGACCCCGTATAGGTCACTGGAGACGCGTTCAGCCGAAAGGGCCGAAAGAAAATTGAGGCACAAAAAGCAGGAAGAGGCATAAACGTCTCAAGTTTAACGAGGAGGCTCTGCAGCCTCTTATCCCCTGGGGGAGACAAATTCCAATCGGGATTCTTTAATGTGCACTGACGTCGAACAGTACCCGGGTCTCTGTGCCTCAACCGAAGTGCGACAGCCGCGGCCATAGTAATAAAACATTGTTATATGCAGTGTGACCTCCGCAGTGTAAGGAAACTTTTGGAGTCCCTTCCGGTCAAGGATTTACGCCCACCCTCCCTACACCCTCTTAACATCCCCCAGGTGGATCCCCACAACCCCTCAAAATTTTCCAGCCAACCTATAACCCCGTAGCAACACTCCCTCTCCCTCTTTCAGGTAACGCCATGGGTAACACAAACCCCCCAATTGAATATCTGGGTAAACCCCTTCTTCCGGTGCATAACCCCAAAGTACACACGACGAGAATGCCTCCGGTTTTGGAGACTTTTCGTCCTTGGCCTTCTTGGGGCCATTTGCGGTTTTTCCTCAAGGCGTTCACCAGTAGCTTCGGGAACATGTTCTCTTAGGCAATGAGAGGAAACAAAAAAGAGCCACCGCGGTAATAGTAACATTGGTGCCCGGCTGCTAAAGCAAAATGAGCCGGTTTGATCTCGGCCGCCGCAGGGTCGCGTTCCCGACGGAGGGGAAAGTCGTACAGGCTCGTGGTCTGTGAGTTATGGAGGCCAAAGAACCCCAGGTTGTCAAAATTCCCGGAAGAGCCCTCCGCCACGGTGTCGATACCATTTTCGAAGCAGCATGCAAGATAAGCGCAGCCTGCGCCGCACGTCACAAGAGAGTGATAACGGCGCTCCTCGTAAACAAACCGAAACGAGAGCACGTGTCAATATACTGCTCCGGTGCAGCGATCGGACAAAGTGGAGGGTGCCATTACGAGCGTCGTAATATATTCCTATTTTCGATTACTGCCACACACTAGAAGCATAAAGATTTAGGCGGGGAAAATGTATTAAAAAATAAAAATAATAATATACGCCTTGCCAGCGCCGCCAAGGTATTGCAGGAGCCAAAACGGTAAGTAAAGGAAAGCATAGTAATAAAAATAATAAAATTTCAAATCAAGGAAATAGATACGTCCCGTCACCACGAGAGGATGCAGAACCAAGTGACCGGCCGCCCACCACGGTGGGCGGCCGGTCCCCTGGTTTTGCATCGTCACGGTGGCCGGCCGGAGTACCTTAGGCCGCCCACCGCGGGCGGATGTAGTACCTCTTGGAGCGCGAAGCCTCATGTTTCGCGCCCTCCTAGAAGGGTCCTTTCTGCGGGATAAAAATTCAACAGAGAAATGGGCAGATATAGTGACCAGATACTATGATAGTAATATTTTTACAAAAATTCAGGCGTGATTATCCAACGCCTAACTTCAAACTCGACAGGGCCCAAGCGGAAGACTGGAGGCAGTTGCGAAGACCTCCAACTACCGCGTCTATCTCAAGAGGGTATACGCAGACCTCTGTTCTGACGACAACGGCAAACTATGCAGCACGCGTCACTTTAAGTACATTCACCGGGAATGCGAGGCTGGTGACAGGGAAAACGCATTCTCCCCCCTAATGAAACTGCGGCGAGGTGGACGGCCGCGTTGGGCAGCCCAAACCTACACGACCAATTATGGGTCACCCAGCAAGCCTGTGAGGTGGCGAGGAGAGAGGGTCTCCAGAACTACTCGCGGACGGCCTTGGCGAAGGGAGCGAATCTGTCGGATTTTGAAATGAGGTTGTTACCGTCACCCCGATCCTTTCTTTTTTTCGCTGCTATGCCTAAGCACGGCTATCGATGACAGATTGTAACCAGTGTGGTGGGGAACCACAAACCTACGCAATACAGTGGGGACACGTCCTGGGCGTCCGCCGCGGTGGTGTAGTGGTTACGGTACTCGGCTGCCACCCAAAATACGCGGGTTCGATCCCGGCCGCGGCGGTCGCATTTTCGATGGAGGCGAAAATGCCAGAGGCCCGTGTACTGTGCGTTGTCAGTGCACGTTAAGGAACCCCAGGTGGTCTAAATTTCCGGAGCCCTCCACTGCGGCCTTTCTCTCCTATCTCTTTCACTCCCTTTCTCCCACCCCCACGGACGCTTAGCCGTGCTCCCTACATGGGCTGCAAAAATTAGCGTCCTTTCCTAACCGAACAACGGTCATCATCATCCTCCTGGGCTGGGGGCGCGAGCCCTAATCTCGAGCTGTCGACGCTGGCCAGAACTGTGACTGCTGTGATAGTCGTATCGCCTGTCTATCAGCTATCTAATAACTAATAAGCCCCCGTCCACCAGTAAAAATAGCCGCAAGCTTGACCACTGGATTGCCGTGACCCCCCTCCCCGCGCACGCACGCACGCACGCACACGCACACACACACTTGTAATTAAAAGCTCGCAACGCGAGATGTAATTTTATTTTGATGTCACGGCTTTTTCTCGCATCTGTCCGGTCATCGATTTTTCTGTTTACATAGTACCAGGGAATAACTTTCGGCACGTTTCCAATCATTTCCGGCCGTTTCTGATACTGCGTAAAAGTAAATAAATTATTGCCCGTACACTGTGTGAAGAAGGACATCCAGCGGTGGTGGAATATGCCCACCACCTCGAAACTTCTATGTCTACGCAACACGACCGTCGGACGCGCTTTTCACCAGAGCATAGCCATACGGCTTAATTAAATGCATTGTACCTTTGGTTCAGAAAGGGCATATTTGAATCGCATTAACATTTCATTCACTTAATTGATGTTTTATTAACGTAAAGTCACCGTCACTCAACTTGATGCGCTCTAAACTGCTGTGCGTACTTTACATTTTATTTTGTTAATTATACACTGCTGCACGCCCTCACTGCTTCCGGGATCAGACCACTGCCGTAAAACTCGTGTCTTACGCGTCGTTTCGTCGGCGGATGGGAGCCACGAGGACCTAGCTATATGCACGTCAGGCGAAGAATATCGTTTCGGGAATTCAGAGGCGACGGCAGGCTTTTAATGACTCTAAGAGTTCGTGACAGCGCATCGTGCTCGCACAATCAAGATGCAAGCGTACTGATCTGACTTCGCAGTCGTTTCCTGCATAGAATAATCGTAAAAAGAAAGAAATATTCGCTGGTGAAAAAGTTTGCACGGGCGGCCAATGAAATGCATGGCACAATGTGGTGCCCGAGGGAAGCAATTTTTCCACAAGCGAAAAGGGGAGTTTACGGTCTTCGAGAAACTAAAAGGCAAAAAATAAAAATCGAGTGTTAACCTTTACAAGCTACGCCGTATTGTATCCATGTGAAGTTACACTAAAAAATATTCCGGGTTATTATTTCCAGGTCTCCGGTTCGGATGCCGGAGGCCTTGGCTGTCGGCTTTACGTCTATAATGCGATAACTAATCACTTCTAGGAATTTTTTATATTGCGGGTTTTACGTTGCACTGGGTAATACTCGGACGTGGACCCTGGCTGTCCCGACTGCAGTGAAACTTTTTGTTCTATGGCTCACATACTCTGGCGATGTCCCGCGTTGCCTAACGACGTTCTCTCCAGCGAAGCTGAATGGGAGCAGGCCATCACAAGCACGGTGCTCCAAATGCAAGCCCAGGCTACCCACAGGACCCAGGAAAGGGCGGAGCGTCACGGCGTTCTGTCCTCCACGTGGGCGCGGCTAGTGGTTACAACGGCCTCCAGTTAGGGAGTCCTAACAGTAGCTTCTCAGGATGCAATAAAGTTCATTGTCTGTCTGTCTGTCTGTCTGTCTGTCTGTCTGTCTGTCTGTCTGTCTGTCTGTCTGTCTGTCTGTCTGTCTGTCTGTGGGTAATCCGCTGTTTCTCCCTGGAATCGTTGCATATGGAGGAGCTCTCGCTGTCGTAGCCGAAAGAAGAGGACAATATGTGGTCGTTTGTCTAAAACACTTATCAGCGATTTAATATATAATAATTTCTGGGATTTTACGTCCTAAAACCGCGATATCGCACAGCACACGGGACCCGACATTTCGGCTCCATCGAAATGCAGCTTCCGCGGCAGGGATCAGATCCCGCGACCTTCAGCAGCCGAGTGCCATAGCTGCTGGACTACAATGGTGTAGACGACTAAAAAAAAAAAAACAAGAACAATGACGAATAATAGCACTAGACTGTTTTACTTTATCCGTCGTCTTCTGTTGGTGACGCTAGCTGGGCTTGTGAGACTCGGTGTTTGAGGACGAACTGTCCTCATCAGTCCGCTCACTTCAGGCTTGGCAAGAGCAAGGTAGGGAAACTGCGTATTTAAATAGCATTCAGTAAGTGTTGCTTTCCGTGCATGCGAGCTGGCCTGGACTGGCTGACAGCTTGGCGGAACGCCGCTTGCAATGCTTTAAAGTTCCTCCTTTCCGTAGCACGCTGTGTTCTGTTAAGAGGGGAAGAATTACCGGCGTAGCCTGCACGCTTCAGAGGGAAGACGTATGCAATCTGGAAAAGACAGGCAAGCGAGCGAACGTGAACGCGGTATTAGTGGGCCTTAATATACTGCAAAAGCATTGTAACGGAATCAACGCGGCTAACGTCAAGAGTATTTTGTACGTTAGCAGCGTTCTCAAGCGACGTCGTGCACTTTGGCGACGTCGTGCACGTTACAGAGAAAACGAGCACTTAAGGAAGACCGGAAGACGCCCTAAAGACTGCCTGAGCGAACATAGCGAGAACGTGCAAGAACTCACAGTGGAAGCAACGGCATACTCTTATGTAACATTTCTACGTAACATTCTTACCCATACACTTACGTAATTATTCTGTAATTTATAGGAGTAACAACCACTTAACGCGAGGAATTGTTGAAGCCTACAAGAAAAAACAATTTCACCGGGACGCGTGCATCAACTTTCCATGCTTGCTGTTACAAGAAAATCGAATCGCTCATCTATGTGCTAAATGTGTGCGAACGAGAGTGGTTTGGTTTCAACTTTTCCTTTTCCCATTGTTTTCCCTTGAGTGATGTTGCTACGAAATTTAGGCTGTTTGGGTGTTCTTTCGAAACGACGCTTCCTTAGGCTCGGTAAGTTTGTATGCGTGAAGAACTAGACACAAGCAAACGAAGAAGGTGTGAACGTATCTTGGTCATATGAATCCCTTGGATTTTCCGCAAAGGTAACAAAGAAAGACGATCAAGAAAGACATTGATTGACTTCCAGGCTTCTTACGTCCGAAAGCCACGCTATGATTATGAGAAACGGCGCAGTGGAAGGCTCACGAGATTTCGATCACCTGGGGTTCTTTAACTTGCACTGACATCTCACAGTTCGTGGGCCTAGATATTTCGATAGAAATAAAGAAAAAATGCAATGATGAAACATACAAAGAAGGAACGAAAGACAAAAAGAAACAAACAAGCGAGAAACGAAGGACAGGACGCAAAAAGACAAGAGATAGAAATAGAGAGCTCACCACTGCCATTTAGTTTTGCAACCTTGGGCCTTCAAATTTTACTTAACGGTTCGCCTTGTATGACTTATCCCCTTTAGCACGGGTTTACGAGAAACCCCGCATCGTTTGGCGACAACGAAAACCACCCTAAATACAGTCTTCTTACAGTTACGACTGAAAAGGTTGATAAAAGCGAAAATGCCCGGCGAATATCCATTGCGTCCCTTGCGAGTGCCGATGCTTGAGATCTTACCCGGATGCGCACAACACATAGGCATTCAATGCCACAGTTCTCGCGCTGGTAGATACACAGTGTAATATCTCCTGATGATCCCTCTCGGAGACCACACCGCAAAAGCCACTGTGCGTGACAGTAAACACAATATCATACTCGGGCATCCGCGTCTTCGCCGGGCGGATATGAGATTCCCTCCAGCCACATTCCCTGTGTATATTGCGGTCACGAAAACGGCAACTATCTCGGTGATATCGTTTTCTCCAGCTAGTAAACAGGGACTCGCCCCACATTGCCTGTTGCTTGCTCGGTGAAATATAGCTCTAGGCATTTGAATGTGTAGGAAAAGAGACCCGCAATGGATTGATGTGTATTTATCACGTAACTGCGTCGATGTTACGGATTGTATGCATGAGGGCGATCATACAATTTACTTCTTCTTCCATGGGATCTAAGCAGAATCCACTGCATGGCTCTAAGCTCACTATCCCCTACTGTATTGCGTTCAGGTTGCAGTTGCAGTACACGTGACTATGCACAGTACTAGCGGGTTGAAACACGAAAATGGCTAAGTTATGCGCACAGCTTTGTTTCTACACCGCCGTCAATTCCTATCCCGACGGCTCAATATTAGCTCATATGCTCGCACTAGAACCAACGCCAGATTTTTAGCAGCAATATGCCGTGGTTGTATCGAGGAATTGGAAATTTTAGTTAGTATGATTCAAGGTTTGCATGTTGCGTTTCATTTCCTCAGCTCTCTACATAAGGGATTCATAATTCACGAACAGGTTACCACTTTCACGCGACAACGTGACGTAGGAGCGTAATGTTCGGTCAGCGGCATATTGTAGCCGCGAGGAAAACAGCACGTACAACATGGAAGGGAGCAACACTGACGAGCGGCACTTCCGACTAGTTTATTCAGGGCGCCAACCTCAGAACAAATATACGACAGCACGCGGAGTCTCTTACCAACCTTATGCGATCCAGCGATCAAACGATCTCTTTTCTGACGAATATAACAGATTTATCGCTGATACAACTTGCACCTCTCTTTTTGGTGTGACACGCTTTTATCAACTCTCGTCCACTGTGCTTCTTACTTCTCCCCAGCATCTTCAACTGACGAAACCTTGGCTGACATATGAATGCCTTGCAGTGCATTGGAAAATGCACTATCATACTTGATTAGATTTAGGTAGTGCTCGTCCTGTGTTACTCCTTTCCATGTTGTCCGTGTTTTTTTCCTTGCGACTAGAATATGTCGAGCAAATACCTACCAGGCCGAGGAAGAGTCTTGCTAGAGCGTAATATTCTCGGGTTGTCTCAATCATGCCTTATGGGATGCCACTACTTGAGTGCGGTATTATTAAAACATATACCAAGTTCCTGCAATAGCAGAAAAAAGTTGTGTATTGAAGTTTCGGCATAGCCGGAACAAAAAGCACGAAGTTAAAAACTGTTTTTCTTAGTGCATATGAACAACACTTGTTGAACCAAACAGAAAGAAAGCACAAAAAGGAAAAGGTATCATAGGGCTTGCAGTTAAGAAAAAGCAATAAATTAAATAGCGCCGGCCTGTGCCACGAGTAAAGCAATTGTAAAAACGCGCTGTAAAGCAATTGTAAAAATAAATGAACGTGGCTGTTACGAGATTTTATATAAAATTAAATAAAATAACATAAAAATAAAAGGGAAGGGTGGAGAGGATGACTACCAACCGCGGGAAGGGCCTGTCGGGAGCTGCGGCGTTGGTTTTCCTTTGTTGAGCGATGTCTTCATGTTGTAGGAGTTGTAAAGGCGGCATTGTTTCATGCATTAGTATCCGTAACCTTGTTGATGGTGTAGTCTCCTTGACATGTCTTCAAGCTGTGGTTCTTTCGATGTTCATTGTTATTTCCCTCTGTCTTAATTTTTTGCTCACCCACTAACCTCAGACGGCAAGTGTGGCGTTGAGAGATCAGAGTTAGGGTTACCTGGCAATCTTTCCTAAAGGCTGGGAGGGGGGAGAAAGGGGTAGTCGAATGGGAAAAAAATGAGGCAGGTGGAATAGAAAATGTTAATGAAATCAGTTGACTCCATTAATAGCAGTGTTCTTGTGATGGAGTCCGTGAGGTCCTCCAAGTTTCCAGTACCAGTTGTTACTAGTAATTTATTATTAGTAGTTTTATTATTTCCTCCTTTTAGAGTTCCTTTAGCTTTTTTTTCTTTTTCTTCCTTGCTCAGTAGAGATGTCCGAAGCAGGGGGTAGCGTTCGCCGAGCTTCTTCAGATTTACTTCGTATGGAGGATGGTGTTGAATGAGGACAACGAGTAAATAAAGTAGCCTTTCACGCCAGTGCTGGAGGGACCACTCAGTGAGCTAAGTTTATTATGCGGTTTGGCCAACAGGGTCAGAAGGGGGATATGAGGAAGGAGACGGCAGAAAGGGCAACAGAAAAAACTGACACTGAACGTGGGAAAGAAATTCCTCGACAATCTCGAATTCGTTTTTTACTCTTCCATTTTACGTTATGCTTACAAGTGAGCTCTTTCTGCAACCAACGAGTTGTGATAATAAAGGATGCACTCTAAACACGGTAACCTCTAGTTTATTTATAAGTACACAAAAATGTGAAAATATGCTCCTTTACTAAAGGTTAAGCACTTCAACCTTTAGTAAAGGAGCATATTTTTACATTTCTGTGTACCTATAAAATAAACTAAGGTTACCGTGTTTAGAGTGTATAAGGGAGAAATGCGGGAAAGGTGATGCTCTTCTCAACCGCAAATGTTTGAGTTTTTGCGAAAGCAGCAGGAAGGTCCCGTGATGTGCAGAAAGCGTTAGTGAAGTGTTTTTTCTTTTTTAACGTGAAGCATTTCTTGCTCGCCGTAAAGTGCACTACGCATCAGAAAACTATCATCGTCATTGCTTACGGTCCCTACGATCGCGCGTGCAGTTCTTCTATGCAGTGCCGAATGTGCAGCGTTTCCACGCGCACTTGTTACTTCTCTTGCACTCATGCCCTCAGCTCACCACTACCCTGAAAAACAGCGGCTGGCTAGCGCACGTGTTCCGCGTGCAAACAGAAGAAAAAGAAACAGAAGAAGAAGACAAACACAGCTTATGCATTAAAAAAAAAAAGGAAAACACTTTACCTGTTTTGATAGTGCAAGTGCACAAACGGTCTACATAATTTTTTCCTCCTTTTCCTCCGTTTTCCTTTTCTCTCGTTTATTATTAATTTATTATTATTTTTTTTTCATCGTGTTGCGGTATTCGCACAATATACCAACTAACGGTTAAGCGTATCAGGTCTTGGTCAATCCCCCGAAGTGTGTATGCGCCATATTTGAAGGATCATCATCATCATCATCATCATCATCATCATCAGTTTCTTTTTAATTGTGATGCGGTATGTGCAAAGTACCATCCTAAGATTGGACAAGACCTAAGATTTTCATGTGTTGGCCAGCCTCCCAATGTGGCTGTACGCCATTGATGGAGCATCGTAATCATCAGTGTGCATAGACTTGTTAGGTGCAAAGTGTCTCGCAAAGCTGCGCGTTTGAGCATAGTTTCGCGCCACGAAAGCAGCGGAACGACGTTCTTTTCAAAGAGTCTAGAAACCAGTATTTCCTCTGAAAGAAACAACAGAGAAGCAGTGGTAATTCAATACACATATGCCACACACAAAGGTTCGGCACTACGAACACCCAGTGTAGCTTCAGCCGCGGCCGTTCGATGGTCACGCGCGATATCTCGCGCGCTTTCAGCGAGCCGCCGTGGTTGCCACGTTTTATCATACTGCTACGCATCCTACTCGTCTAAAATAAACATGTGCCATCACAAAGCCGCTATCTCGTGCAACGACGTCATAACAAGTTGAATGGAACTTGTTTACCGCGCTAATGCTTAAACTTTTGTTTACCTACTGAGTATTTTCAAGCAAACAACCAATTGGCGTACATAAATGCCAAGGCGATATCTGTTTGCGTATATTGTGCTTGTTACCATTGTAGCTCTTGCAAACAGCGATGCGCCGTGACACATCGACGATCCATGCCTTCAGAGCCGCGGGTTGCAAAGCAATGATCATAAATTAAGTCTGCCCACTTGTAGCCATTTCTGTTAAAGCTTAGGATTCTCGTTTCAGTGATGCCTTTCAAATGTCTTCTTGTAGTTGCAGCGTTCATTCCGTTGTTTTTTTATGTCACATGTCCACTTCACGTGAATCTATTTCATAACGAATGGCCCATCTGTAATTCAGTTGGAATGAGCGACACACTTAGACAGCGCTTCAGTTCGTTAGATGTGAACACTGGCATGGTATTTATCTTTCACGCAGTCAAAAAACCATAACCTTACGCTGATATTGGAGTTCAGATTCACCCGCTGAAGTAACAAAAACAAGTTACCCACAAAATTATAGCGCCTGGTGAGGTTCAGATCATTCTCCTGTTTACTTTGATTGATCAATTATTCTCCGAAGTAAGATGTAACAGCTGTAGAGTAAATAATGTTACGTATCGGCACCAAGGCTTGCGTTAGAAATAGTATGACGCACTGAAAACGTTTATGAAATCACTTCAGGAAGATAGTAATGAAAACTATAGCCGTTTTATTGACCCGGGCAAGCGACGAGAATTATTTCAGTGTCGCTGCGAATGAGGTACATGGCAAATTCCGCAATGATATTGAAGAAGTCCTGCCCAAAGGAACCAACAGCCGAGATTGTTCATTCCCTTGATATCCTTTACCTATTCTGCCATTCGGTGCGGATCCACGTTACTTCGAGACACCCAAGCTTCGCAAATGCATTCTTCAAAAGACCCTTGTTAGCTCACGCAACCCGAAGGTCGCGGGATCGAACCCCGGCCGCGGCGGCTGCATATCAATTGAGGCTAAATGTTAAGGCCCGTGTGCCGTGCGATGTCAGTGCACGTTAAAGAACCCCAGGTGGTCGAAATTTCCGGTGACCTCCACTACGGCGCCTCTCATAATCAGAGCTGGTTTTGGGACGTTAAACGCCACAAATCAATCGTTAGCTCACGCAAATCACGGGAAGCACAAGCCTGAGCCTCAGCACTTTTTTGGCAAGTACCGGCCGACGAAGACGCTAATTTTCAGCGAATTAGCGCTCAGTAATAGCAGCCAGGCGAGAACTTAAGCCCACTTGTCGGTGAGATACAATATTGCACGCTCATGCGAGCAGTTTTACTAGGCCAGTAAGAGTGGCTTTTCTGCACTTCAATGAACACTTGAATACCACTGGACAGATAAAGCGCCTCGCATGCACAATTTCCTGCCACGACCCATGGAGCAACAGAACGGACGCCATTCCTCTTAGCTTCCTCCATCTAACGAGCGCCCTTGTTTGAATAGACGCGTGTTTCTTTGTTTCCTCGTTGAATGCGGCAACGCTTGTGTCCCTGAGCCACTGTTTTCTTCGATCGCGCCTTTCTGTCCCGAACCATCCTGCCCTCCTTGCACCAAATCCTTATTAAGCGAAGAGGTGATGGTGCGGCGTCCAGGCTCTCGTTGCCATGGCGACCAAAGCGCTCGCGAGCGTGTTTGTTTGCACTGCACGGTTGCTTTCGAAAGCTACTCTCAGTGTGAGTGGCGCTGCCTTCTGCTACGTGCCAGAGATTGCGTGTGCCTCTGGCTTTATTGCCACGCCGCATCCTCGACACTGGGCCAGCCATCGCGACAGAGTGGAATGACTATTGCGTACTGATCCGTAGGTTAACAGAAGTGCTGCCGCTCTAATATTAGTCCCGCTGAGCGAAACTAACTCTAGGAAAGCGTAGGCGGCGTTCAGTGCAAATAGGCGACGTAAGGAGAGCTCACGCTTGTCTCTGTAGGTCACATTTCCGGTAACGTGTATAGCACTTTTAAACTCTCACTGATATGTGAAATTGATATTAAGGATTTTACAGTGGATTATTGTTAATTTCGATCAGAGTTTTCACGTCTGCCCTGTACAAGCGCTTGATAATATTGAAATCGTGGTCGATTTTCTCTACCGGTGGCGGGATCTGAACTGAGCAGTCGTGAAGTTGGTAAGCGCTGGGGCTTTACCAATCAAAACCACAATGGGATTATGATGGGGCAGTAGGGAATTAGAAAGTTTTGACCATCTGGCTTTCCTTGCCGCATAGTCATAAAGAAATGTACACGGTCCTGCAGCATTTTCTCCTCCATCGAACTGCGACAACCGCGGCTGGGATGGAACTCGCGCCATTCGGGTCATCAGGAAATTAAGCACAGCAGCGGCTAGATCACTTGAGTGGGCTAGAAACACTAAGTTTACTGTGCAGGAATAATGAAAGCATATCCACTTTCATGCAGTCAGTTTTTTTTTTTTTTTTTTGCGAGGTCACTTAGCGAGAACCATTCTCTGTATCGCCAACCATGCAATAAAGGCCCCGTCCAGCCAAGTAACGTTTGCTTTACCTGCGCTTTGCGTCACAGCATAATAATTTAGGTCCACAGCACAGCAAATTACAGAGCATAATAATTTAGCACTCTTTATAAAATATACGTCGTGCAGCTCTGTGTTTGTTCTTTATCTGTACTGCGTTTTTCCAGGTATTATTTCCATCCGGAGGTGAGTAGGAGATGCCGGACGGGAAACGTAATGTCACTATGCGTTAGCATCATAGAAACGCAGAGTGCATAACGATACGTCGGGCGCATGAACTGCACCTGTATTCCCCTAGCGCATCCGGAAATCGTTCGCCGAAAGCAAATGGAGTTCACGTGTCGGAGCTGCCACCACGTAGAACTGCCAGAACAGTAGTTTCGCGGCGTAGCATTTACGTACGACTGCGTAAAGGAAGCAGCGTTTACAATGCTTGCTGCTTGCAAACGCGCCTGCATGCTGCATCTCAAACCGCGTTAGTAGAACATCAAGCGCCAAGTGCTTGCGGCGCACGCTTCAGCATGGCATATACTTAAGTTCTCGCACCAAGTCGCGAAGGAAACTGAAGAGCCAGGAAATTCAATTTCACGCGCGCCGAGTTCGGAGCATTACGAGTGCACGGTAGGCGCAAATTCCGTCCCCTGTTTTCGTCGCGAATTCGTTACGCACACGACGGCCAAACAACGGAAGAGTTTGCAAAGGCGTAGCTTCAGCTGCTTGCCGTTATTTGCTTACCATTACCGCGCTGAACGGTGCAGCCTCGCTGTGGCGTCGAAAATGCAGCTCTGTTTCTTTGAGATAACTCACGTGGCGCAAAGGGTGACCGTTATGCATCCAGATGGCCGCCCATCGCTTTAGTGTGATCTCCGTGGTTGCGCCTGTGCCGAGAAAGAAGAGGTCGTACCAGGACGTTTTGAACGGCGGCGTTTTAGGGGCGAAGCTCCTCTTAGTCTAACCTTGTCACGCGTCAGGCGTCAGTCGTCAGGCGTAACCCGCGTGCCGGGAGGCACGCGCTCGCCGTCGGCACGTGATTCCCGGCGCGTGCCTCTCTCTCTCTCCCGGCGCGTGCCTCTGCTGTCTTGTGAGAGAGAGAGAGAGAGAGCGAAAGGCGCGCGTTGGCTCTGGAAACGCTCTTTCTTAGAGGCACCTGAGGTCCATCTCTCACTGGACGGGGCAACGAAACGACGCACACCTGCGGCCGCTCTGCAGCAGGAAGCTTCCTGCAAACTACAGGAACAACTGAAGGGGCGGCTCCAGGTGTTCACAGATGGATCCGTGCTGCCAGACGGGACCGCAGCAGCAGCATGCGTCATCCCTGCCAGGGCTCGCAGCAGGCAGTGCCGGCTGCCTTTCCATGCAAGCTCCACAGCCGCGGAGCTAGCGGGACTCCATCTGGCTGCAGATCTACTGGCGGAGGACATCCCTGAAGAACCGGTTGCCATTCTCTGCGACAGCAAGGCGGCGCTGCAGACCTTGGCTAACCACCGACGTGCTGGGCTGACCGGAAGCCTCCTGGCGACGAAATTTGAGGCCCTTGCCGCTACCGGCGTGTCCGTCTCCTTCCACTGGTTGCCCTCGCACGTGGGCATAGCTGGCAACGAGGAGGCGGATACAGTTGCGAAAGCTGCCCACTTCCCTAATGTCCCGCTGACCCAGGCAGTGGCGGCGAGGGACTACTCCCAGGCCCGCCTCCAGCGCCTCCTCGTCTCGATTCACCCTGACCCAAGGGTGGCAAGCGGGCACGGCCCCAAGCCACTTCCCGAGAAGGGCCTTACGAGAAGAGCCAGGGCCACACTCCTGCGACTGCGGACTGGCTGCATCTGGACAGCAGCCCGCCGACACGCCAAGGGCCTCTGCGCCTCTCCAGCCTGCAGCCGCTGCGGGGATCCTGAGACTCTCGAACACCTCCTCTGTGCCTGTCCCGGACTTGCACAGGAACGTTCAAGGGTCACCTCAGCCTACCGGAGGCAGGGTCTTCCAGCCACCACACTCCACCACTTGCTGTTCCCGACTCGCCCCCGTCCACCAGCGCTGCAGACTCTGGTGGACTTCATAGATGAGACGGGCATCGCAGCCTACCACTGAGCCCGGGTTGCCCTCCCACGCCTCCCCTTTCCGCCGGCTTACTTCTGCAGTGCTGAGCGAACCCTGACATCTCTCATTACCTTTCTGTCCTCTTTATTTCCCATCATCCCCTCCCCAAGACGCTGCGCCGTGCTCCCAGTTTGGGTTGCAGAAATAAGCGTCTTTTCCTTACCATAATCACTACCACCTTTCTTAGAGGAACGCTACCAGCTCGCAAAGAAGAACGCGCCCTCACGCGCGAGAGACAACGTTGGCGCAAGCAGCGTCTCCTAGCGAGTTTGCGTTCACCGGCAACCCATATATATATATATATATATATATATATATATATATATATATATATATATATATATATATATATATATATATATATATATGCCCCGCCACGGTGGTCTAGTGGCTAAGGTACTCGGCTGCTGATCCGAGGGTCGCGGGATCGAATCCCGGCCGCGGCGGCTGCATTTCGATGGAGGCGAAATGTTGAGGCCCGTGTGCTGTGCGATGTCAGTGCACGTTAAAGAACCCCAGGTGGTCGAAATTTCCGAAGCCCTCCACTACGGCGTCTCTCATAATCAGAACTGGTTTTGGGACGTAAAACCCCACAAAACAACATATATATATATATATATATATATATATATATATATATATATATATATATATATATATATATATATATATATATATATATATATAGGCACTGGATCTTGACTTGCAATGAAGTGGCGGTGGGAGATTTCACTTGTGCATAGTTGAACCATGAGGATTCGTAGCGTGCGTGTTAACTAAATTAATCATTCACTCCGTGGATATGCTGTAATTTTTTTTTTACAGCATCCATGTTGGTTCCACATAATTACTGTATCTGCCTATTTTATTGCCTCTCAGCAGCACCGGGTATGCCATTAGACGAGAGGACAAAAAAAAATCACAGCATATCCACGGAGTGAATGATGATGAGTGGGCTAAGCTCCCGAGGTTCATCGTAGATCGTGCCGAGTTCCGGATTAAGTTAGTTAACGCGCACGCTACGAATCCTCATGGTTCAACTACGCACAAGTGAAATCTCCCACCGGCACTTCATGGCAAGTGAAGATCCAGTGCCTATATATATATAGATATGGGTGGCCGGTGAACGGTTCTCCAGCGCGAGCAGTCGGTATTTTTCAATCAAGAAATTCGCTAGAAGACGCTGCCTGCGCCAATGTGCCTGCGCCAATCTATCGTCGCACTGCCGGGGATGTAACTGCACGCGCATGTTGGACGAATTCGAGATTCTGTACAGGCACAAAAATGAAGAAACGTGTTTAATGGCCGAGGCCTGGCATACAGCGCGTGCGTGAGTCAGCCGTCGATCAGCTTAAACCAGCGCCTCCTCTGCTTAAACAGAAAAGAGACAGATTGTCTTAACAGTTTTCTCTCGTGTATAGACCGGCACGTTTAACCGTTTGACAGGTGGTCCTACCATTCCTGAGCATGCGTAGAAAAGTTGGGTGTCTTCTTTCTTTCATCACATCAATCATTTCTTTGAAGGTAACGCGCTACTAGGAACAACGGACGGATAGACCGACACCTTAAGGAGCCTCGCCCCTAAAAAGGAAGTTATGCTTCAAATACAGCATCAACCAACTGCTGTGGCAAGGGACATCTTTGTAAACGAGCGTAAAAGATCGAGGAATAGGTATGAAGAAATACGTCTCGCACATAGCGATGGCAAACGGACACGTAACGTGATTTACATTTATATAAACAAATCTTTCAGTTCCACTCTTGAAGACCATTCCGCGGATATGCAACACTTGGTACATACAATGTGAACGTCAGTTCCCAGACTGCACGCAAAGTATTTGTTTAGTTTCTAGTTATATCTCATTTTAGAGGTATTGAAACGTTCTTATGCAGTGTAATTGCCTTCCGAGAGATGTCGGGATTCGTAGTCGCTATGTCTAACGTCATAAAGGTAGCATATGTGTCTATTCGATATACATGTTAGTAGTTAGTAGTGCGTATTGCATTTTGATAATTCTTAGCCGCAAGAACTGCTGTTTCGATTATAGCGAGACGCTTTGCCGACAATACTAGGTTCCTTAGATGCACATGCTCCGTAAACCTTATGAATGAATTAGAAACCTATGTGGCGTGCAACAACCAGCCAAACCAAACGTAGGAGCCGACTATCTGTGTAATATTGAACAATGTCCAAGTTTTACTTCGTGTGAGCTCAGGCTCGGGGAGCAATGTCGAGTGGACTGCCGTGGGCATCTCCGCCTGGCTCAAAGTGCCGCCGCTAGAGAGTTTCCTAATATGACTGATTTTGACCATGGGCTCCAGGGATAACTTGACTGTAGTGACAGTTATTGGCATGAAAAAGAAAATTGCGATCCAGTTAAGGAAATGACCCTATTTTCTGTAGCCCTTGAACGGAACACGGCTAAGCCTCCGGGCGGGTATGGCAGAGTGGAAAGGAGGGGAACGCCCTAGTGAAGTGCTCCATAAATCCTGAACACCATCGAGTCATGAGCAACGAAGCAACTTCTTCCTTCAATAGCATGGAAAGTTGGTCTAGTTGGTACATATAGTAGCGCAAAAGACTGAGACCAAGGAAGGAAGGAAGGAAGGGGAAAAAAGAAAGGCAGGGAGGTTAACCAGAAAGGCGTCCGGTTGGCTACCCTACACTGGGGGAATGGGAAGGGGAATAGAAAGATGGGAGAGAGAGAAGGAAGGGGACTAATGAAAAAAGACGTTGTAGGACAAGTCCTACTGTCAAAGGCGTTCGCGCAAACTGAGACCAAGGTTCACAAAGTACACAGGACGAACGCTGAAAACGCACAGGACACTCTATTGCACTTCGTCGTTGTCTTCTCGGGCCGTGTATAACGTGTAGCGTTATGTCTTTATCGATTTGAACTGGCATACGGAATGAGCGAGTTAGACACAGCTTAGTTGAAATCAGGGCGACTGTCGCGACGTGATAAATACACTGGGAAAAGGACAGCAGTAACGGTTTTCCAGGCAAATTGCGAGGGCGTGAATGAAACCACGCCCTCTTTGACACATTGTCATGCCCATTCCTAGAGAAGTGTGTTTTATTGAACGATTTGTGATACAGCCCTGGCGTCGAAATATCGGGGCCGCGGGAGTACTCGTTTCTGTAAATGTGGCTCTCGCATGCACACAACTCGACAGTGTCACAGCAACGAATAACTCGCAGAGCACAGTTAGAAGCAGACCGCGATGTCTACCTTAGGCGACGCCTATGGAACTAGCTACGAAGCAAAGGTGTATAGCCTGCCAATTTAAGAGCTGAACGAGCAGAAGCAACAATGCGCGTTCCATACCGCTAGGCCCACCCACCTGTACGAGGTCACACCAAGAAGGCTACAAACGGGAAGCTTCACAAAAGTCCCACTGGTTAAAAGGTGCACCCGACTAATAAAAACTCCCTGGACGAGCTTAAACGCAACTACACATGTCGATTGCTGCTGGCTCTTGGTGTTTGGCGCACTTCTGATTGACTGACATGTACATGTACTTGGCGGAGACAGACTTTCGATTAACGTTAGGTGGACTGGCTCATACACCCACATGTACTGCGGGTGTGAGCAACGCGTTATTTCTTCACCCCTTTGTTTCTTTCATGGCAATGGCAGATACCCGCATATACAAGGTGGTTCACAGCTACCTCCATTTAAATAATTTTCATTAATCATAGTGGTGTTTGAATGACTCTATTATGCTATGATACCTAAACTAACGCTCTGATAAAGTCATTTCGACACAACTACAAAGCTGTCAGTACTGATATCATTCTTACTTTTCCACTTTTTTTTTTTTTCAATTTCAATACAACGCCGTCAGGAGGTGAAACGGACGATCTGAGCAACGCAGCGTAACGTCGTCGGGTGCTAACGCCACAATGTTTTGACCCTAATTGTGGCTATACTTCTAAGCCCCAGCAGGCAGGGATGTTACGATATAAAGGTTCGGGGAGCAAGCTTAACGAGGCAAGTTAGAGACGCTTCCGAGGGCAGCAAGGGAAGAGGCAGACGCGGACTGGCACATCACACGAACATATATTTGAGCTCAAAGACACAGAGGGAAACGCAGTTAAACAGGAGCACACACAAAGCAGGCAATGATATATACCCAAGAAATATAGCGTCTGTACAACAAGAGCTCAAAAGAGTTCAAACGCTCAGAAGGTTCACGCGTTCGGGCTCGCCAACGGTGCCGACCACAGCGTCCGTCGAAGGCTCTTGGGTACGACTACAGTCCCTGCATATTTTTTTCCGTTTTTCAAAGGGACACTGAAGCACCTTTTAAGAAAATTGAAGTTATAGTGCTATTTTATCATTTTTCATACGGTGAACTCGAAAATCACGTCGAAAACTCGCATAAACTTCAGCAAAAGACTCTATTTCGGCAAAAACGCGCGGCGCGCGTCTTGGGCGGCAACTCAAGCCTCGCCGCTGCCTGTGATTGGTTGAACAGCTTTATGACATCATCGTGAGTGCCTTGCCGCACGTGACTCTGCCCACGGACGGTCCAGTGATACGATGAGGCAGGTGGTGGACGAAGAGCCATGGACGACTCCCAGACGTCTGCTGGGCGTCCGGAGCAGGAGACGTGTCGTTCTCGAGGTCCCTCGGGCGTTGGCGCTCGACTGGGTGCCTCCGACAAATGCTGGCCTCCCGAGCGTTGACTCCCGACCAGGCCAGCGCGTCTTCTCTGCTCTTATATCTTTCTTCGCCTAGCTGCCTTGGCCGCTGTCACTCGTTTTTAGGGGCGAAGCTCCTTAAGCTGTGGGTCGGTTGTGACGCGTCGTATCGTGCAGCCTACACCACTCACAATACTATGCAACGCCACGCAACGCCGGGAGGCTCGCGCTCGCCCTCGGCGCGTGCCTCCCGGCGCGCGAGCTCTCTCTTTTCCATCTGCTGTCTTGTGAGAGAGAGACAGAGAGAGAGAGAGAAAGAGCGAAAGGCGCGCGTTGACTATGGAAACACTCTTTCTTAGATGAACGCTCTACCAGCTCGCAAAGAAGGAGAACGCACCCTCACCCGCGAGACAACGTTGGCGCGGGCAGCGTCTTCTAGCGAGTTTCTTGATTGTCCGCCGCGGTGGTGTAGTGGTTACGGTACTCGGCTGCCACCCAAAATACGCGGGTTCGATCCCGACCGCGGCGGTCGCATTTTCGATGGAGGCGAAAATGCCAGAAGCCCGTGTACTGTGCGTTGTCAGTGCACGTTAAAGAACCCCAGGTGGTCTAAATTTCCGGAGCCCTCCACTATGGCCTTTCTCTCCTCTCTATCTCTTTCACTCCCTTCCCCCCACCCCCACGGACGCTTAGCCGTGCTCCCTACATGGGCTGCAGAAATTAGCGTCCTTTCCTAACCGAACCACAACCAACCAACCACCAACCTTCTTGATTGAGAAATACCGACTGCTCGCGCTTGAGAAGCGTTCACCGGCCACCTATATATATATATATATATATATATATATATATATATATATATATATATATATATATATATATAGAGGCACTGGATCTTCACTTGCAATGAAGTGCCAGTGGGAGATTTCACTTGTGCGTAGTTGAACCATAAGGATTCGTAGTGTGCGCGTTAACTAAATTAATCCGGAACTCGGCACGATCTACGATGAACCTCCCGAGCTTCGCCCACTCATCATCATTCAATCCGTGGTTATGCTGTGAATTTTTTTTTATCTTTCTTTCCACGCACCGCGAGGGCACGGGCAGGGCCGCATAGCGTGGCCCTAGGGCACGACTTCAATGCGGGTGCCTGCGCGTTTCTTTGGCCAATTCATTTCCAGCGTTTGGGGACTTCACCACCAACGGAGCATATCCTTTTGGCTTCTAAAACGGGCTCTCGCTGATCCAGCCCCGAAACGCCTCGTATCGGCTCCTGGCAATCAGGGCTTACGAGGTAATGAGGCCGCCGACGCAACCGCCCGAGCGCTTACCCACCGGGCTCCTCAACCTGTCTCTTATGACCCGGAGGCCAATACACCGCTGCTGCGGTTCGAAGAAATTCTGACCTATTATCGCGACACTCACCGCCTTTTCCCGGCTCCTGCAAAGGGGCTGAGTAAGGCGGAAGAGCGAACGCTAAGGCGCCTGCAGACAGGTACTCTACTCTGCCCTGCAATCCTAAAGCATTTCGATGCGAACACAGATGGGCGGTGCCCACATAGTGGGAAGACCTGTGATATATTCCACCTGGTGTGGGCATGCACGAAAAATCCCCACCTACCCCCTTCCCCTACCCCTTCCCGAGAGGCATAGGAGACTGCCCTCCTCAACAGCTCGTCGCTAGAGTCCCAACGGGCTCTGGTGAGACGGGCGCGAGACGGGGCCTCGTCATGCGGTGTCCCGGACTAGGGACGCCGACCATGTAGCAGGATCATGCTTCGGCCCCGTACCTCTCTCTTTTATAATAAATGTTTTTCATTATCATCTTGGCATGCATCAACCACAGCTGCATCTGGAAAAAGGAGCCCGAGATATACACGCCACCCAACTGCGATAAGGCATGGAAGAAACTGCTCATTGGATACTTGAAGAAAAACTCATCACACCTTGGCGGAACATAGGATTGCTTTGCGTACAACGTCTATAATGTACCCAGCAATGACGAACCCCGTAGGGTTATCCGTTGAACACACTTTCGCTGCCACTATTTCCTAATCGTCGTGCTAACTCCAACAAACGAGAGGGCGATGTTTAGTGAAGCGTACTCATCATTTAAATACACGAAGGTTCAGCAGATCCGCTGTGCTCAGAACTCGATGGAAAGCGCTGTTTATTTTTAATTTGTTCATGTAGTTTATTTTTATTTTGTTCAATGGAACAATCACAGAAACATGTGTCCCGAGGCCTTACGCCACTTTTTGATGAATTGAATGGAGTGTGTTAAAGAACTACTGGGTCTTAGCGATGCCGTAAAGAGCACGGGGCCATCAGTTACTGTCGATGGAGTCAGAGATCTCGTCACCACCACGCCTATCCAGCCTTGCTAAACTCATTTGTTTCTCTAGATTTGTTTTGTATTTTAGACATTATGTTTCCTGCAGCCAGAGGCCAGAGAAAATGCCAGAGGCCCGTGTACTGTGCGTTGTCAGTGCACGTTAAAGAACCCCAGGTGGTCTAAATTTCCGGAGCCCTCCACTACGGCCTTTCTCTCCTATCTCTTTCACTCCCTTTCCCCCACCCCCACGGACGCTTAGCCGTGCTCCCTACATGGGCTGCAGAAATTAGCGTCCCTTCCTAACCGAACCACAATCATCATCATCATCATCTTCTTCGATGAACGCTTTACCAGCTCGCAAGGAACGAGAACGCTCCCTCGCCCGCGAGACAGAACGCTGACGCAGGCAGCGTCTGCTAGCGTCAAACCGATGCAAACGTGAGACCTAGTCCACGGCCACCTGGATCGGAACGCGCGGCGGTGACACCGCCGCGCGTTCCGATCCAGGTGGCCGTGCCTAGTCAAACCGATGCAAACGCGGTGTGCACACCCCGTGTTGCTTCGCATCGCCTCATGGTCCCCTATAGCGGGAGATAGTGTAACTCCTTTTTTCGCATACAGCTGTGCGAATATGTGCTCTATTCTTTCACCGTTTATCACCTGACTCCTGGGTCTCTGCATAAACATTAACCTAGCATTACGCGTGGCACCAACGTCTTTGTTCCAATTCAGTAGTTTTGTGTGTGTAACGCTGGTTTGACAAGCTCGTCCGCGGACACTGCAGTATCTGCGCGTTGGTGCACATACGTCTCTTGTAGAAGACCAATGCACGCTACGGTGTGTTGACGTATGCAATATAAGCGTCCATCGCTGGAGTGTTTCTACGGGCTCGAGCAAAGCTGAAGCCCGCTGAGCGATAATAGTGCTTTTGTATTGTTCATCACACTGGGGTAAGAGCGAGTAACACACACCACAACCGTGCGGGAACAGGCTACCGTGGAAGAGTGGTAAGCAGGGTTTTATCTGTAACACCTACTGAGTGGCGCACTGCCCTGAGTCACTACAACCCGTTTGTCTGTGTATGTATGCTTTGCAAGGACGACAGTATTTCTTGGGATACTTGAACGCGGAAATTTTGGTCCGTCTTTCTGTTTGTCTGTCTGTCTGTCACACGATTAAGCCACTCGCCCAAAGTGTAAGCACTCGCCTAACGGCCAGACATCTTGAACTGGTAGCTGCGTTTCACACCTGGGAACATTGTCGATCAAAAAGCAAATATTACGCATATCTGAGGTGGTGTGTTGCTTTACTAGAAAATACGGTACGTAATTCTAAAGACCCTAATGTTTCTTAGGCTGCGCTAAAAATGCGACGCTATGCACGAAAAAGGCCCCTGCCTACGATTTGGTGCTGCCACCTGGCACTTTCCCAGGGATTCTGCACAAGCTCATGTTTCCCGACGGCGCTGACACATGGCGTCCATATCTCGCGCAGCGTAGTACGGCCGGCGGAAGACAATCGTCTTTCGACGCCATTTGCAGCCAAGCACGCAGATACGCGGCCAATTTTACAGCGTAAGCTGTTATGAGATCACAAGAACGGCGCCGTAGTTGTCCGCCGCAGCTGCCGCCCGTGTCCGTAACCAATATCGCTCCTCGTGAAGAACAGGACAACTGCTGCCATCTATTGGCGCTGATTTCCTCCGCATAGTCTTCGAAATGTGTTTTTACGAAGCGCTGCCTCGTGAAGCAGTTTTGTCGTATCGTTCCATGCGTCACGCGACAGGCGACGTGCGCAGCCCCGACAGCAACCTGACATTGCTCTTCGGTATACCTGATGGCGCCTCCTCGCAAGATGCGGACCGTTGCTGAAGAAGTGAATCGCAGAGTCACGCGCGCGGCTGCAGCAGGGCAACGTCGGGCACAGCAGACCGCTGTGCAGAGAGAAGCCCAAACCGCAGAGTTATGGCGCAGGGGATACCCACCACCTGTACTTGCACTAGTTTCCCCAAGCGTTTACAATGGCCTCTAGGGATGGTCGCTCGATCCTTCAGCTTACGCTGTCACTGTGCTGCGATCCCGCGCAGGCCTGGCTCTTTTTTGTGTCTGTATTTAAATCGCACGCTGCTATAAACGGCCTCTCTTGTTTAATCAATGATGTCTGCGTTCTTATCAAATCTTTAGGGACAACTTTTGTTGGTACTTATTTGCTGTAAGCCGTAATATTAACGCTGAATCACCTGCGGTGCATTCCCGTATTCCCCGGGCGGGTATGAGCCAGACGTTCTCATGTCATGATTAATTGGTTAAATTACGGCTTACGCCCAAAAACAAAATATCATAAAGACAGAGGCGGTAGGGCTCATTAGTCCTGGACTTGTATGACAAGTATATCAAATCACCGATGTAAAAAGCAATTGTTCGTGACCGTCATGCATTGATACCTCACCACGTGAATTTCGGTGCATAGCAAGTGAACGAGATGACCAGACATCACGAAACGTAGATATGATAGGCAACGGAATTGTTTGACGAAATAGCCAGAAGCAGACGCGCGGATGGCTAACGTTTCCATGGGAAGGTTTCCTTCGCACAATAACTCCTTCGGGCTCCGAGTCTTTTGAGCACCGTTCGCTTCCTGTAACTGCGCCTGATCAGACGCGACACGTGCGCATGTAACGCGTTTCCCGTGCGCCATATCTTTACCATCGCCCTTCGGCCTTGGGTGACATGGTTTGCTTTTATGTATGTGTTGTTTAGTGCTGATGAATGTGCTTTTTTTATTATTGTACAAACATACCCATCTCACCGTCAACAGACTGGGTGGTGATTTCACCAATTGGACCGCCCCAATTGAGGAGGCGGGACAAAAGGTGGAATCGCTGCCCATGCCAGAGCGAAGTGAAGATGATTCGCCGGCTGAGACGTTAAGGCGGAGCGGTTGTGGTAATAAAGGTGGCTCCGCCATGTGACGGGGCAGGCTGAACGGGTGGAAAAAGTGCTACGCACTGCCGGCTACGCCGGAGTAGGGTCGCCCTACGTATAGTTCAGCTTCAACTTTGTTTTTATGTACCAGTCAACTATCTGTATTCCCTTTTTGTATACTATACTGTAAATACAAGTTTTCATTCCCTTTTGTTTAAATTGAAGTCTCTGAGCCTCCTCTTCAATTGCCACACGTTTGCCCGCGAGCCTATCGCCGCCACACCAGCGGCAGCCAACTCCTTTCCAACTCGCCCATGCCGTCTCGGACGGTGCGTTTAGGACGCCGAGCGGGGAGCTGGAATACCGAAGAAGAACCTTCGGCACCATCGGTCTCAACTTTACTCCAAGGCTATAGACTTGCCATATTAGTGAAAAATGCGAACCCGTTCAAATCGAACCAAACAGGGCGAAATACCAGGAACCCGTATTTTACTCGATTTTAATTAATTTCCCAAGGCTATAGACTTGCCATATTAGTGAAAAATGCGAACCCGTTCAAATCGAACCAAACCGGACGAAATACATGGAACCCGTATTTTACTCGATTTTAATTAATTTCCCAAGGCTATAGACTTGCCATATTAATGAAAAATGCGAACCCGTTAAAATCGAACCAAACCGGACGAAATACGAGGAACCCGTATTTTACTCGATTTTAATTAATTTCCCAAGGCTATAGACTTGCCATATTAGTGAAAAATGCGAACCCGTTCAAATCGAACCAAACCGGACGAAATACGAGGAACCCGTATGTTACTCGATTTTAGTTAATTTCCCAAGTGTAAGCCTGCCGCTAGCAAGGCGCGTTTTTTTTTTTCTTAAGATTTCACTCGGAGACGGGCGACGTCGGTCAATGGGACGTGTTTCGCGGCATGGACTTTCCGCTTATCGTACCCCGGCCGTATTTGTTCATTTTCTTTACTTTCCTCATATGTGTCTTCCGCGTGTTCTGGGGACACGGGCACCCACTGCGGAGTGAAGAGGGGGATGCTTGGACAGTGGTCGCGGCGGTGACACAGGCGGACCCCGGATAGCCTGGACCTTTAGGACGCCCTGCGGCGTTCCAGGTTGTACATGTACACACGACCTTGTGAGCGCCCGCGCGCGCAAGGAGGGAAGCGGGCGGGGTTCGGAAGGCAGTTCTTCCGAAATTGGCGGACGAGCCGATGTGGTAGCCCACCCAAAATTCTCCTGTACCGCGGAGACAAAACCACCCCGCTTGCCTGAATGGAGGCCAAGGCGGGCCCTTTTGTGCGTGAGCTCGCAGCGACAGCTGCACATCGGTCGTTCTGCAAACCGCACCTCGTGCATCATCACGACGACCTGGGGTGGCTGGGCTGATCGTGGCGGCGGCATGAGACGAGCCAGTGTTGACAGCCACGAAGACGCGCGAGCCTTTCGTTGTTCGGCGTCGGAAGCGCCGCTTTGTGGTCACTGGGTTGTGGACCACGCGTGCCGCGGAATGGCTTTTGTTCAAGCGTCCCTTCCTCGCACGCCGTGGGGTAGCACGCGTCTAAGAATATCGGTGCGGCTAGGCTTGTTTGACGAAATAGCCAGAAGCAGACGCGCGGATGGGCTAACGTTCCCATGGGAAGGTTTCCTTCGCACAATAACTCCTTCGGGTTCCGAGTCTTTTGAGCACCGTTCGCTTCCTGTAACTGCGCCTGATCAGACGCGACACGTGCGCATGTAACGCGTTTCACGTGCGCCATATCTTTACCATCGCCCTTCGGCCTTGGGTGACATGTTTGCTTTTATGTATGTGTTGTTTAGTGCTGATGAATGTGCTTTTTTTATTATTGTACAAACATACCCCTCTCACCGTCAACAGACTGGGTGGTGATTTCACCAATTGGACCGCCCCAATTGAGGAGGCGGGACAAAAGGTGGAATCGCTGCCCAAGGCCAGAGCGAAGTGAAGATGATTCGCCGGCTGAGACGTTAAGGCGGAGCGGTTGTGGTAATAAAGGTGGCTCCGCCATGTGACGGGGCAGGCTGAGCGGGTGGAAAAAGTGCTACGCACTGCCGGCTACGCCGGAGTAGGGTCGCCCTATGTATAGTTCAGCATCAGTTTTATTTTTATGTACGAGTCAACTCCATGTATTCTCTTTTGTATATTATTGTAAATACAGTTTTCATTCCCTTTTGTTTAAATTGAAGTCTCTGAGCCGCCTCTTCAATTGCTACACGTTTGCCCGCGAGCCTATCGCCGCCACACCAGCGGCAGCCAGCTCCTTCCCAACTCGCCCATGCCGTCTCGGACGGTGCGTTTAGGACGCCGAGCGGGGAGCTGGAATACCGAAGAAGAACCTTCGGCACCATCGGTCTCAACTTTACTGGCGCAGCCGGCAGGATAGGCTCGCTGGGCGAAGAGCGAAGAGACGGAGAGATCAAAGAGGGCAGCGCAACGAAGCAGATTTGACTGGCGTCACCTCCGGTGACGGCCACAAGCGCGAGCCTTCGACTGGGGACGCGGCGGAAGGCAGAACATCCCATCGCCATCTACGACGGCGACGAGGCACGGCTGGTTTAAGGCAGTCCTCGACAAGGCATCCTCAGCAGCTTGCTGTATTTTACTCGATTTTAATTAGTTTCCCAAGGCTATAGACTTGCCATATTAGTGAAAAATGCGAACCCGTTCAAATCGAACCAAACCGGACGAAATACGACGAACCCGTATTTTACTCGATTTTAATTAATTTCCCAAGGCTATAGACTTGGTATATTAATGAAAAATGCGAACCCGTTAAAATCGAACCAAACCGGACGAAATACGAGGAACCCGTATTTTACTCGATTTTAATTAATTTCCCAAGGCTCTAGACGTAGCCATATTAGGAAAAATGCGAACCGTTAAACGAACCAAACGGACGAATACGAGGAACCCGTATTTACTCGATTAATTAATTTCCCCAGGCATAGCTTGCCATATTAGTGAAAAATGGAACCCGTTCAAATCGAACCAAACTGACGAATACAGGGAACCGTATTGCCTCGGGCGGAGTCCTTCCTGGTTTTCATTCAAATCGGACGTGTAATTACACCGAAAAAATGAGTCTCTTCATGCTTCAATTTTTCACCTAAGGCCGTCCAGATATGTCGAAAAAAGATGCCATAGAGTTACGCGGGGTTGCGACCCGGGCGTGCTAGAACCGCGTTTATGTATTAAGGGGGATTAATTACCTCGGGCAGGAGTCCATTTCCTGGTTTTCATTAAAATCAGACGTGTAATTAACCGAAAAAATGAGGCCCTTCATGCTTCAATTTTTCACCTAAGGCCGTCAGAAATGTCGAAAAAAATGCCATAGAGTTACGCGGGGTTGCGACCCGGGCGTGCTAGAACCACGTTTATGTATTAAGGGGATTAATTACCTCGGGCGGAGTCCATTTCCTGGTTTTCATTAAAATCAGACGTGTAATTAACCGAAATAATGAAGCCCTTCATGCTTCAATTTTTCACCTAAGGCCGTCAGAAATGTCGAAAAAAATGCCATAGAGTTACGCGGGGTTGCGACCCGGGCTTGCTAGAACCGCATTTATGTATTAATGGGATTAATTACCCCGGGTGGAGTCCATTTCCTGGTTTTCATTAAAATCAGACGTGTAATTAACCGAAAAAATGAGGCCCTTGATGCTTCAATTTTTCACCATAAGGCCGTCGGAAATGTCGAAAAAAATGCCATAGAGTTACGCGGGGTTGCGACCCGGGCGTGCTAGAACCGCGTTTATGTATTAATGGGATTAATTACCCCGGGTGGAGTCCATTTCCTGGTTTTCATTAAAATCAGACGTGTAATTAACCGAAATAATGAAGCCCTTCATGCTTCAATTTTTCACCTAAGGCTGTCAGAAATGTCGAAAAAAATGCCATAGAGTTACGCGGGGTTGCGACCCGGGCGTGCTAGAACCGCATTTATGTAATAATGGGATTAATTACCTCGGGCGGAGTCCATCTCCTGGTTTTCATTAAAATTAGACGTGTAATTAACAGAAGAAATGAGGCCCTTCATGCTTCAATTTTTCACCTAAGGCCGTCAGAATTGTCGAAAAAAATGCCATAGAGTTACGCGGGGTTGCGACCCGGGCCTGCTAGAACCACCTTTATGTATTAAGGGGATTAATTAACTCGGGCGGAGTCCATTTCCTGGTTTTCATTAAAATCGGCCGCGTAATTAATCGGGAAAATCAGATTTTTCATTGTTCATTTTTCACCAAAGGTCGCCAGAAATTTCGAACATAATCCCATAGAGTTACGCGAGGTTGCGACCCGGGCGTGCTGGAACCGCGTTTATGTATTAAGGGGATTAATTACCTCGGGCGGAGTCCATTTCCTGGTTTTCATTAAAATCGGCCGCGTAATTAATCGGGAAAATCAGATTTTTCATTGTTCATTTTTCACCAATACGTCACCAGAATTGTCGAACATAATCCCATAGAGTTACGCGAGGTTGCGACCCGGGCGTGCTGGAACCGCGTTTATCTATTTCAGGGATAAATTAACTCGTGCTGACTGTAAGCCTGCCGCTAGCAAGGCGCGTTTATTATTATTTTTTTTATAACACTCGGCGACGGGCGACGTCGGTCAGTGGGGCGCGTTTCGCGGCATCGGCTTTTCGTTTGTCGTACCCCGGCCGTATCCGTTAATTTTCTTTACTTTCATCATATGTGTCCTCCGCGTCTTCTGGGGACTCGGGCCCCCGCTGCGGGGCTGTGAGGGGGGATGCTTGGACGGTGATCGCGGCAGGGGACCAGGCGGACCCCAGATGGCCTGGAGCCTTTAGGATGCCCGCGGGCGCTCCAGGTGTACGTGTATACACGGCCTTGTGAGCGCCCGCGCGAGCATGGAGGAAGCGGGCGGTGGTTCGGAAGGCAGGATCTTCCGAAATTGACGGACGAGCTGATATGGTCAGCCCACTACCATGCGCTGCACCGCGGATAGACAAAGCTTCCACCCCTCTTGCCTGAACGGGAGGCCCGGGTGGGCCCCTTTGTGCGTGAGCACGCAGCAAACCGCACCTCGGCGTCATTACGACGACCTGGGGCGGATACGCTGAATGTGGCGTCGGCATCAACATGGCCGGTGGTGACGGCCCTGGAGACTCGCGAACCGTTAGTTGTTCGCCGTCGGAAATGCCTGGTTTTTGGTCACTGGGCTGTGGCCCGCGCGTTGCCGCGGGATGGCGTTTGGTTCAAGCGTTCCTTACTCGCTCGCACGTGGGGTAGCATGCGTCTAAGCACAGCGGGGTGCCGATTAAACGGGTCTGAGTAAGAGCCAGTACGGCTCGGCTGGTTTGAGATAACCAGAAGCAGGCGCGCGGACGGTCCAACTTCCCCATGGGAAGGTTTTCTTCAAATAATAACTCTTTCGGGCGAATCTTTTGGGCGCCTGCTCGTTTCCGGTAACAGCGCCCGAGCAGACGGGACACGTGCGCAAGTAACGCGTTTCACGTGCGCCATATCTTTGCCATCGCCCTTCGACCTTGGGTGGCATTGCTTACTTTTATGTATGTGTTGCTTAGTGCTGATGTATGTGTTTTTTTATTCTCTCACCGTCAACAGACTGGGTGGTGATTTCAGCAATTGGACCGCCCCAATTAAGGAGGCGGGACAAAGGGTGGAATCGCTGCCCAATGCCAGAGCGAAGTGAATATGATTCGCCGGCTGAGACGTTAAGGCGGAGCGGTTGTGGTAATAAAGATGGCTCCGCCATAAGCTGAACGAGAGGCTGAACGGGAGGCTGAACGGGTGGAAAAAGTGCTACGCACTGCCGGCTACGCCGGAGTAGGGTCGCCCTACGTATAGTTCAGCTTCAACTTTATTGTTATGTACCAGTCAACTCCATGTATTGCTTTTTGTATACTATACTGTAAATACAAGTTTTCATTCCCTTTTTAAACTGAATTCTCTGAGTCTCCACTCCAACTGCTACACGTTTGCCCGCGAGCCTATCGCCGCCATACCAGCGGCAGCCAGCTCCATCCCAACTCGCCCATGCCGTCTCGGACGGTGCGTTTAGGACGCCGAGCGGGGAGCTGGTATCCGGAAGAAGAACCTTCGGCACCATCGGTCTCAACTTTACTGGCGCAGTCGACAGGATAGGCTCGCTGGGCGAAGAGCGAAGAGACGGAGAAATTGAAGGCATCACAGCAAGACGGCTTCGACTGGCAGCACCTCCGGTGACTGCCGCCAGCGCAGCCCTTCGACTGGGGACGCGGCGGAAGCCAGAACATCCCATCGCCATCTACGACGGCGACGAGGCACGGCTGGTTTAGGGCAGACCTCGGAAAGACATCTTCAGCTTCATCTTCAACTTTATGTACCAGTCAACTCCCTGTATTCCCTTTTTGTACACTATACTGTAAATACAAGTTTTCATTTCCATTTCTTTAAACTGAAGTCTCTGAGCCCGTTCTTCATTCGCTTCACGTTTGCCCGCGAGCCTATCGCCGCCATACCAGCGGCAGCCAGCTCCTTCCCAACTCGCCCATGCCGTCTCGGACGGTGCGTTTAGGACGCCGAGCGGGGAGCTGGAATCTCGGAGAAGGACCTTCGACACCACGGTCACAACTTTACTCTGACTCTATTTCAAGGTTTTCATTAAAATCGGCTGCGTAATTAACTGAAAAAAAGAGATTTTCCATTCTTCATTTTTCACCAATACGTTGCCAGAAATGTCGAACAAAATCCCTTAGAGTTACGCGGGTTTGCGACCCGGGCGTGCTGGAGCCGCGTTTATCTATTACAGGGATTAATTAACTCCTGCTGACTCTATTTCTAGGTTTTCATTAAAATCGGCCGAGTAATTAATCGAACAATTGAGATTTTTCATTCTTCATTTTTCACCAATACGTCACCAGAATTGTCGAACAAAATCCCATAGAGTTACGCGGGTTGTTGGACCGGGCGTGCTGGAGCCGCGTTTATGTATTTATGGGATTATGAAAACGTGCTGACTTTATTTCAAGACTTTCATTAAAATCGGCCGCTTAATTAATCGAAAAAATGAGATTTTTCATTCTTCATTTTTCACCAATACGTCACCAGAATTGTCGAACAAAATCCCATAGAGTTACGCGGGGTTGCGACCCGGGCGTGCTAGAACCGCATTTATGTATGAATGGGATTAATTACCTCGGGCGGAGTCCATTCCTGGTTTTCAATAAAATCGACGTGTAATTAACACAAAAAATGAGGCCCTTCATGCTTAAATTTTCACTAAGGCCGTCAGAAATGTCGAAAAAATGCCATAGAGTACGCGGCTTGCGACCCGGGCGTGCTAGAACCACGTTTATGTATTAAGGGGATTAATTACCTCGGTCGGAGTCATTTCCTGGTTTTCATTAAAATCGGCCGCGTAATTAATCGGGAAAATCAGATTTTTCATGTTCATTTTTCACCAAGGTCGCCAGAAATTCGACATAATCCCCTAGAGTTACGCGAGGTTGCGACCCGGGCGTGCTGGAACCACGTTATGTATTAAGGGGATAATTACCTCGCGGAGCCCATTCCGGTTTTCATTAAAATCGGCCGCGTAATTAATCGGGAAAATCAGATTTTTCATTGTTCATTTTTCACCAAAGGTCGCCAGAAATTTCGAACATAATCCATAGTTACGCGAGGGGTTGCGAGGGCGTGCTCGAACGCGTTTATGTATTAAGGGGATTAATTACCTCGGGCGGAGACCATTTCCTGGTTTTCATCGGCAATCGGCCGGTATTAATCGGGAAAATCAGACTTTCATGTTCATTTTTCACCAAAGGTCGCCAGAAATTTCGAACATAATCCCCTAGAGTTACGCGAGGTTGCGACCCGGGCGTGCTGGAACCGCGTGTATGTATTAAGGGGAGTAATTACTCGGCGGAGTCCATTTCCTGGTTTTCATTAAAATCGGCGCGTAATTAATCGGGGGAAAATCAGATTTTTCATTGTTCATTTTTCACCAAAGGTCGCCAGAAATTCGAACATAATCCTAGAGTTACGCGAGGTGCGACCCGGGCGTGCTCGAACCGCGTTTAGTATTAAGGAGAATTATCTAGGCGGAAGTCCATTTCCTGGTTTTCATTAAAATCGGCCGCGTAATTAATCGGGGGAAAATCAGATTTTTCATTGTCATTTTTCACCAAAGGTCGCCAGAAATTTCGAACATAATCCCCTAGAGTTACGCGAGGTTGCGACCGGGCGTGCTCGAACCGCGTTTATGTATTAAGGGGATTATTACCTAGGGCGGAGTCCATTTCCTGGTTTTCATTAAAATCGGCCGCGTAATTAATCGGAAAATCAGACTTTTCATTGTTCATTTTTCACCAAAGGTCGCCAGAAATTTCGAACATAATCCCCTAGAGTTACGCGAGG